>JAHWFO010002205.1:722115-830865 GCA_023313115.1 Rhysida immarginata
CTAGAGAGGCCAGCGGTCTTGTTTTGGCTGCTAGAGAGGCCAGCGGTAGACAGTTGGCGTTAGCCGCCCTTCGTCCGAGTCTCACTCCTTAGTACCTAATATGAGATTGGGTAAGAAGTCTGCAAGGGACGTTGGTTCGATCTAACACCTATGAGAATGTATTGGATTCTTTCCCGATGATCGAAGCCATATCTACTTACTATCAAATTGACGTTGAACCCACCAATGGAACAGAGATTCTCCTCTTGGTTAAAAGCATCGTATGTCTAAATTTGGTGAAGTCTGCTGTGAACTGATTGCCTTTCTCCATCCAGGTTAGTGGCTGTTTGCGTATTAGTCCTGCCTGACTGTTATTTTTCGGAGACTAGCGCATCTGTCGGAGTAGAACTCGTTTTAGTCTATCGCCACGAAGATGTGATTTCCTAGTTCCAGAAATTCCGCTTACTCATCGGGGTATGTTCTTTCTGTTTATCATCGCTTGATTGTCCTCTGTTGATAATTCTCTCCCCCAGCTGGGCTTCTACGTTTCCTCATGACAAACTCATGTGGTTAAAAAAAGTATCAAGTAATAAAAAGAACTTTGACTTTCGAGTGAACTTGTGTTTATTATACAATAAGGTATTTACCTTTCAAGAGGGGTTGTTATGAAAAACGCTTCACCCTCCTCCTACCCTTTTCTGTACCTTGACCTGTTTAGAGCTTTTTTTATTACTCTGTGAATTTCTTTTTTCTTTTCTTTTTTTTCAGAATCACGTAGCCTCCCTGTGCCTTCCACTCGTCTGTGGTTCCCACATCAAGTACCTTCGTCCTGTGTTTTTTTTTTCATCAAGTGTTTGTTGTGCTTTGTTTACTTATTGGTATGTTCTATTCCTCTTTGTTGCCTATTTAGTGTCTCCTTCCGTTATACCTACCACGCTTTGCGTCACGTGTTTGTCGGGTTTAATTTTTCGTTTTATTTATTTTAGTGCTTACCTCTGTCTTGGTTCCTTCACCTTCTTATTTTTTTATTGTTTTGCCCAGCTCTTTTTATTTTTTTTTATTTTTTCCCCCTTCTTTCTCTAACAGGTCAATTTTGCTACATAAGCTTATATTTCAGTTATCTGTTGGATCACTAAAAAGAGACGCCTTTTGTTGTTCCCTTGAAGTCAACAAGCCAGCTTTAGGAAGAGTCAACTTTTTAAACAAAAAAGAAACATTCTGTATTATCATCTTCCGGCACTTTAATTTTTTTGTATTACTCATTAATTCTGTTGTTTAGTAATTTTTCCTTTTCCTTTTTTTAATCATGAAATCATTATTCTCTTTCTGATTTTCTATTACTTCCTCTCAAACATGAACAATCTTTTCGCCTTTTGAATTCCCGCCTCAACAGCTTTATTTACGTCTACTTTCGGTTCATCCAGCTACCATCTACTAGGGAGTTCTCCTTGTCAACTGGCTCTCGAATTCATTCGGTTCTCACATCAGATCGTCACTCATCTGGCGTCAGACCAATAGCCCTTTCAGAATTGTTCCGAATTTTCTTGTAGTTGTTTCATTGGCGTAAATTTCAGATTGGTCTATTTCACTTCATTGTAATAAAGAATTTGTTTGTTTGGAATGGTTTACTTACCTGATTTAAAATTCTTATGTTTAATGGATGTGAAGGGTTACTCTTGAAATGATTTCTTTATAAGCGAATTAATTTATCTCCCTTGAGGTTAGAAGAATTTTCTTTTCTCAAGGATTACTTTTCGTGACTTAATCCGCTGGCGTCAGGTGAACCAACTGTAGTTACCTGCTTTTACCTATTGAGACGGGTTCGTCGTTTTGTATTTTTCTAGGTTTGGTTCCCGGGATTCTAAACTTTCTCGGGGTTTTGCTGAGCGTGTTGGGAACTGAAAAATTCTTTTCCGTGCACGCTACAAATATGTACAAATAAATCTACTGTGGATATGCGACCTAGAGTTTTTCTTCAACTCTTTGCAAATTATTCTTTTAATAAATTCTGCATAATTCATAAATAATTGAGACATCTTCTGGAAGTTATTTGGTCAGCAGTCAAATAGATATAAGTTTCTTTTAAAAAATAAGTAACCGCTATGTGTTAAGAATTTTCAAAATTTTCACATACGTCTCAGATCTCAGATCATTTTAATATTTTATTCCGTATAAGGAAATAGTACTTAGGTGAGTTCCCCTGATAGCATAACATTTTACTTATTTATATTCTCACTAGCAAAGGCACCTGGCGTTGCCCGGGATTATTACAGTTGTAGGTAAACTGAACAATTTCAACAAGTTAAACAATAACTCAAGTTAGTTTTCAATAATTCTACAATTTCCTGCTGTACTCGAAGCTCCCGTTGTTCTGATATTTTCGATGCCCAGATAACTTTTTGTCTTCTCTGACCAATACTCGTTCTTTTCTTCAGTGGCATTTCGAGAGATATGAATTACATGTATCTTTTAAACGATTATTATAGAGCACAATGCAGTGTGTTTTTTTATTTGAAGAGTCGCGTTGATGAATGCTTTGTTATACACTCTCCCCAGAGACCGACATTATACTCATTTCCTGCTCATTGTTAATAATTCTTGGAAAGGAATGTTCTATTGACAAGGCAACAGAACATTAATCTTTGCAATATCTTGAAAATATTGTTGCATCATCACATCAGCTTCTTTGGCAACATTATTTCCCCGCATTGAATGTGGAAATTTATGGCAACAATAACTTCATCGAAACAACTCTCTTCTTGGCTGGCTGTTGATGATCGTTTGTCTGTTTACTCTCCGATTGCAACAATATGTGTTGCTCAGGAGTCGGAACCCCAGAAAATTTGCTTGTTTATGCCCCAAACGGATAAACGAAAAACACTGTTTACCCTCAAGTTGTAGAGTAAAAGCTTGGACATAAATAAAAGTTTTCGCAAGGTGCATTCGAACCTCGGCTGAGAGTCCTGGGGTTCGAGTCCAAGCACCAGAAACTATAACAGTCTTCGTAATATACATAAAACAATTGCAGGTGTTTTAAGTGAAACAAATCAACATCCTCTTGCCTGCTTAGATACCCCGGCTAGTTGAATGTAATAGACCATATAGATAGGACAGTCTCTTTCGAGGGGCAAAGAGATACACGTGTTTCCAATCACCTCCCAAACAAATGTTCAGACGATTGGTGAAAGTTGTTTGTGTTTGCAACCCTTGAACAGAATTGAACCCTCCAGACGTGACGACAACTTCCCCTGCCTATACCAGTGGGTTGGGTATTTAAGGACGCTGGGCAGTCTCGGGTAACAAAGCATATACAGGATGTTTTTGAATTGAGTACAGATTTTTTGGGAGATGATAGAAGAGGTCCTTAGAAGTATTTTTTGTCATATGAACATGAGGTCCCCGCAGCTCCGTTTACTTACAATACTGCATTGAACAATCAAATGACACCGGGATGCAGTGTGCGTTGGTAGGCCTAAATTATTTTATTTTTAACAATTAACACAAGCAATCTACTGTATGACTTTTACAGTAATTGTTCGAAATGACCGCTATTTGCTTCATAGCACAATTCGCAACGCCTTATGGTGGATTGATGTACGCGTGGAAACAGTTGATTGGCACGGACGCTGATGTCACCTGCTGCCGTGACAACACGAGCCGCCAATTCTTCTTCGGTATCTACGGGTTCGGAGTACACCATTGATTTTATGCTTCCCCATAAAAATCCATCGGTGTGAGATCTGGCGATCTCAGTGGCCAAGCAACTGGTCCGCCACGACCAATCCAACGACCAGGATATGTCTCATTTAGGTAATCTCTAACTGCTCTTGTGTAATGCGAAGGTGCGCCGTCCTGTTGAAACCACATCAAATGTCTGGTCATTAGTGGAAGACCAGGGAGCTCCTTCAGGAAACCAAGGTATGTTTGCCCGTTAAGACGGCATGGTAGGAGATATGGCCCAATCAGGACATTGTGAATCACGCCAGCCCAAATATTCAACGAAAAACGATGCTGAAAACTGTTAACATGTGTTGCACATGGGTTGACATGAGACCACAGATGACTATTGTAGCTATTGAACATTCCCTCTCGCGTAAACGTTGCCTCATCTGTCCACAAAACCATGGAAGGAAAGTCTGGAATCCTATTCAGTTGCTGCATAAACCATTCCGCGAAAGCACGCCGGGGACCATGATCATTGGGACTAATTCCTGCACCTTTCGAAGCTTGAACGGATGTTGCAAGTTGTCATGTAAAATGTTCCATACAGTGGTATGACTAGTATTCAGAGCAACTCCGACCGCAAGAGTACTTGTCGATGGATTTCGGTTAAACTTTTCCAAAACTTCATCTTCTAATTCAGGGGAGCGTAACCACCGACGACGTCCACGCTGATGATTATCATGAGTGAATGCGCCTGTTTCTCTTAGACGACGATCTACTGCACCAAATGTTCGTGAATTGGGAAGAATTCTGTTGGGTTAACGTTCAGCATACAAACGTCTTGCACCATCCATGATACCAGCAGCACCGAGACACAGATGCATGTCTGCATAACCATGTAAAGCGATTCATACTGTTTGTTTAACTTTACACCTGTAAAAAGTACATCAAGTGAACTTTTTAAAACAAATCTTTACCTACTGCTTTCCTAGAATGCGATTAGTTCATTTACATATGGACTAATCGTATTTTACCAAGGGGTTGGATACAATGGAATCTCCTTGACGAAGTTTGTCCTAAGACTTTTTAACAACCAAGCACGTGCACCTTGAAATTTCATTGCAAACAATTACTTTAAAAGTTATTACAGTAGATTGCTTGTGTTAATTGTTAAAAATAAAATAATCTAGGCCTACCAACGCACACGGCGCCCCGGTGTCATTTGATTGTTCAATGCAGTATTGTAAGTAAACGGAGCTGCGGGGACCCTATGTTCATATGACCAAAAAATACTTCTAAGGACCTCTTCTATCATCTCCCAAAAAATCTGTACTCAATTCAAAAACATCCTGTATAAAATCGACTCTTCAAGCCTGTATTGTGCTCTTTAATATTTGCTGAAATGATCTATATTAATTCATATCTATCATAATGCCATTGAAGAAAAGAACGAGTATTGTTCAGAGAAATACTGCAGCTAAAAGACAAAAAGTTACGTTGAAGTCGGAAACATCTGAGGGAGCTTGATCTACAAGCAGGAAATTGTAAAATTACTGAAAAACCAACATGAGTTATTATTAAAGTTTTGAATGTTGTTCTGTTTACCTACAACTGGAATTATCCCGGGCGACGCCGGTGTCTCTGCTAGTCTATCTTTATATATATAACAATGAATGTTTGTGGCTTTGTATGTTTGTTTGTTTGTTTATTATACGAATTTAAAGTTGTATTCCAAGTTTGATGAAATTTAGCATAATTGACCTTCAAAGCAAGCAGAAGTTCACTGTCCACCTGAGATTTCGAAAATAAAATAATTATCGATAATAAATCGATATTCATGATGATGGCCAAACATACGGATAAGATGTATCTCATGACCAACAATGCAACGCAAAGATTTTGCAACAGTAATTTAAAAATATGGTATAAACACACCATTCACTAACACGGATCCAGAATGTACATCTCATGTGCAACAATGCAAGGCAAAGTTTGTGCTTTATAAATAAGATTCATTTTGTAACAATGCATGGAATTCCTGTATTTCTGAAGGCGGAACATTTGTTTCTGAGTGCTCTGCAATCCAAACAATTACGATGGGTTGTTCGCTACATGTCAATCTGTTGGAGCAATCGCACTCTGCACTCAGTCATTCATCACTGTGTGAACTAGCAGTCCCCACTTTTTCTGTTGACACGCTCACCATTTGCTCAGTTGCAGCAGTGTGCTTGGCGAAATCAATATAGCACGGAGCAAAAGGACGGCTTCCTGAGTCACCTTTCCACTCTTTCTCAGTAGACTGCTAATTCTCCATTAATTCCAATTATTAAATATTTTTAAGAAAATGTTAAGTTCAAAGAACTATCAATTCTAATAAAAGCCCGAACCTCAGAATTCTATATAATGTTACAAATTGTACCTTATTTATAAAGGACAAACTTTTTCTTGCATTGTTGGTTTGTGCAAAGAGTTGGTGAATTGCACGTTGATACCTCTTGTTGCACTCATTTTGCTTGCACTGTAAGTCATGAGGAATACCTGTTATTTATATGCCTTCCATATTAGGAATGTCGATTTATTATAGATAATTTTTAATTTTTTGAAATCTGAGGTAGACCTTTGAATCTCGTGTGCAATATTTAATCAAGTTCAGAATAAAACTGTAGATTTCTAAAAGAAACAAACGCGTAAACCCACAAACAACATTCTTCTTTTTTTATATCATTCGCAAAGGCTCCCGGCGATGCCTGAGATAATTAAAGTTGTAGGTAAACAAAGCATCCTGAAGAAATTAAATAATTACTTGTTTCGGGAAACATTTGAACAACGGGAGCTTCGTTCATAGTAGGTAATTGTAGAAATACTGAAAAACAATGAGAGTTAATATTTCACTTCTTGAGGTTGTTCTGTTTAACTACAACTGTAATTATCCCGGGCAAAGCCGTGTGCCTCCGCAATAACGGTGACTGCTAGATCACTCAGTGATGAATGGCCAAAACTATATAAAAATAAAAAACGAAATTACCTTAACTGTGGATAAATAACATCAATGGTAGCACAAGGAGCCAAAACTGCTTGTTGATTATTTTTGTTGTGGAAAGGCGGTTTTGGCTCCTTGTGCTACCAGTGATAAATGGCCAAGTTTTGCTTCAAGACATCGAAAGGAGAGTGCATTTGCAATAATAGATTATAAAGTAGTGAATAACTCCGCTCAGATTGTTGGGATTGGAGAGCAGTCAGCCACAAGCGATCATGTACTTCCACTGCTGCACAAGAAGTGAACTGTTACAACAATATATATTTTGGCCATTTATTTCCACATCAAGGCCGGAGAAATATTGTTGCCATGAAAACCGATGTCATGATGATGCAATGATAGAATGTTCTGCTGCCTTATCAATGGAACAATCGTTTACAAGGATTATTAACAATGAGCAGGAAATGTGTATAATAGCACGATATAGATATGCCAGTCTCTCTCGAGAACCCAAAGACATACACGTGTCTCCCTTCAGCTATCTGACGAATTTTCAGATGATTTGTACGTTTGGAACCCTCGAAGAGTTTTGAACCTTCCTTTTCCAATAGGTTGGGTATATAAGAACGCCGATTGGTCTCGGGCGACAGTTTACAACGTAACCGATAATAAAGCATACATCAACTTGACTCTTCAAATCAACAAGCACACTGTACTGTGCACTTTAACACTCCAGAGGTGGCGCAGGTGTTTCTAACACGGGTGGCGGTCTATCAGACGGCATTTTGAAACTACTTTTAATAATGTTCAAAAATGAAATTCATGAATATTTTTTATCTATAACTTAAATTACCTTATTATTAATAGAACACCTCAAAAAACTTTTCAATATTATCTAAAAAAACCTACTTTTGGAAAGAAATTTAATAACCCTTTTTTTTTCATCCAAATTAGACATGAATATTTCAGGAAAAGCATTTATAAAACAAATAGTTGAAAGTTGATACTTTCCGTTATTTTTACTTTTCATACATACATACATACATACATACATACATATATACACGCATACTTTCTTACATAAAAGAAAACCATTCTAAAAATGAATAATATCAATCATTTCTTAGAGGTTAAAAATGCCCATTTTTTATTATAAAAAACTGTAAAATAATTTTTCTCAATATTCAAATTATTTTATTTAACCCTAGTATAAACGGAGGTTAAATAAATCTGAAATTATATTTATAGAAGAGTTTATTGCTATTGAAATTCAGAAAACAGCATTAGTATTCTTGCAATGTTATTTGTGTTTCGCTCCAAATATTTTTTTCAAATAAAAGTTTCTAAGTAGGATAATATTAATAAACAAAAAATACATTGGAAATTAACTGGCGAATATGTTTAGGTAATAAAAATATTAAAAGAAAATAAATAAAAAAGACTTTTACATCAATTTATTTTAGTAACGAAGTTGGTGGCGTGGCGGTCTCTGAGACCGCACTTCCTATATACACCTATATTTCAGGATAATTCGTCAAGTATTTTTCTAGATATTCGACAAAACGTCTAAAATCTAAAGTGTCCAGTCATTAATAGCAATATGGTGTATGTGAATATACGGAAGAAATCGTGAATAATGACATACTGACTTCTAGAAGGGTCCAAATTGGAAGAATACAGAAGTGGTCATTTGTTTCTTTTAAATTCATAAGAAGATATTCACAAAAATGTAGCGATGCGGTATCTGAGTCTGCGTGCCATCTTTGGAATGTTAATAATCGTTCGAATGATGCGTGTTAATTCACATCTATCGAAATTCCACCGAAGAAATAAATGGCCTAGAAGTATATATATATTACAACTGGATATATCGCTGGAAACGCTGGGTCCCTTCGCACCCGATAACAAAGCATAAATCAACTCGACTCTTCAAATCAACTCTATAATAATCATTCGAAGGACGCTAATATGTTTATTTATTTACTTACTTGTAATTCTGCAAGCAACAGGCTATGACAGCCCAATAACAGCTTACAATAATAAAAATCGATCTTGTGTTTATATAAAGAAGGATGGTTGTTTGTTTCTTTTTTATACAAATCTACAGTTTTATTCTGATCTTGATAAAATTTCGCATACATGACCTTCAAAGCATGAGGAAGGTCACTGTCTACCTCAGATTTCGAAAAAATAATAATTATTTATAAAAAAATCGATATTCATGGTTATGGCAGGGCATATTAATGAGAAATATCTCATGACCAACAATGCAAGACAAAGTTTTTGCAACAATAGGTTTCAACAATGATATCAACACGCAATTCAGAATCACTCTGCACAGAACGACAATATATATCTCATGACCAACAATGCAAATAAAAGTTTGTGCAATATAGAATTCAATGCATAGAATTCTTTTTATTAAGGCTTTTCTTAAAGAAAAGAGAATTCTTAGTACTTAACAATTTCTTGAAAATCTTTAAAAATGATTGAGAAAGAGTGAAAGACGATAGAGGAAGCACTGCTTTAGCTCCGTGCTGTATTGAGCAATTGGTAAGCAAGTAAATAGAAGAATCGGCGACCGCTAGACTACACAAAGTGATGAAGCCAATTTTTGTTTCAAGACATCGAACGAAGAAAGGAAATTGCAACAACATCAAGTGTACATCTATAGTAAGTTTACGTGAGTAAAATATTATTTAGACTAGCATACATCCTTGGAGAGGTCCATCCATTGTGTGCCTTTAAAAAAATTTTTTTTCGGTAAATCAAGTCCCAGTATATCATCTAGAATGGATTTTTTCAGTGAAGATGTAAATTCCTGTCTTTCGTATTTTTATTAGAATGCATAGTCCCTTCACTCTATGTTGTAGTAATTGAGTTATTATTTAACCAATTTGTAGGTTTAATTTAGCTTTTTGATTTTGTTCTGTTTACTTCAAGCGTAATTATCCCGGGCAACGCCAGGACCTCTGCTAGTCTATATACAAAGAAGGATGTTTGTTTGTTTGTAGGTTTGTGGGTTCGTTTGTTTGTTTTTTATACAAATCTACAGTTTTATTCCGATCTTGATAAAATGTCGCTTACATGACCTTCAAAGCATGAGGAAGGTCACTGTTTACCTCAGATTTCGAAAAAATAATTATTTATAAAAAATCGATATTCATGGTTATGGCAGGGCGTTTTAATGAGAAATATCTCATTACCAACAGTGCAAGGCAAAGTTTGTGCAACAATAGGTATCAACAATTTTATCAACACGCAATTCACAAACACTCTGCATGGCAACAGATATCTCATGACCAACAATGCAAGGCAAAGTTTGTGCAACAATAGGCCCGTCGTGTTCGCATCAAGAATGGTCTCAATGCGCAATTCACCAATAACAGTGAGCACAAAATTATTCAAAGAATTATAACAATGAACATAAAATGATGATGCAATAATAGAAAGTTCTTTTTAAAGAATTATAACAATGAACATAAAATGATGATGCAATGATAAAACATTCGTTTCCAAGAATTATTAACAATGAACAGGAAATGGACATAATAGACGATATAGATAGGGCAGTCTCTCTCGAAGAGGCGAAGGTTGTACAAGTGCCTTCCTTCAGCTCCCTAACAAACGTTCAGATGATTGGGAAAAGTGTTTGTGTTTCTTTGTGTATGTGTGTGCGTTTACCTATAAGAGTAATTATCCCGGGCAACGCCGGGTCGTCTGCTAGTCTTTCTATATATATATAAAGAAGGATGTTTGTGGGTTTGTTTGTTTGTTTCTTATGCAAATTTACAGTTTTATGGCGATCCTGATGAAATTTTACATACTTGACCTTCAAAGCATGAGGAAGGTTACTGTTTATTTCAGATTTCGAAAAAATAATAATTATTGATAAAAAAATCGATATTCATGGTTATGGCAAGGCATATTAATGAGAAATATCTCATCACCAACAATGCAAGGCAAAGTTAGTGCAACTATAGGCCCGTCGTGTTCGCATCAACAATGGTCTCAATGCACAATTCACCAATAACAATGAGCACAAAATTATTCAAAGAATTATAACAATGAACACAAAATGATGATGCAATGATAGAAAGTTCTTTTCAAAGAATTATAACAATAAACATAAAATTATGATGCAATGAGAGAACATTCGTTTCCAAGAATTATTCACAATGAACAGGAAATAGATATAATAGACGATATAGATAGGGCACTCTCTCTCGAAGAGGCGAAGGTTGTACAAGTGCCTTCCTTCAGCTCCCTAACAAACGTTCAGATGATTGGGAAAAGTGTTTGTGTTTCTTTGTGTATGTGTGTGCGTTTACCTATAAGAGTAATTATCCCGGGCAACGCCGGGTCGTCTGCTAGTCTTTCTATATATATATAAAGAAGGATGTTTGGTGGTTTGTTTGTTTGTTTCTTAAGCAAATTTACAGTTTTATTCCGATCTTAATGAAATTTTGCATACTTGACCTTCAAAGCATGTGGAAGGTTACTGTTTATTTCAGATTTCGAAAAAATAATAATTATTGATAAAAAAATCGATATTCATGGTTATTGCAAGGCATATTAATGAGAAATATCTCATCACCAACAATGCATGGTTTGTGCAACAATACTGATCAACAATGGAATCAACACGCAATTCACAATCACTCTGCACAGACCAATATATATATCTCATGACCAACAATGAAAGGGAAAGTTTGTGCAACAATAGGTATCACCAATGGTGTCAACACGCAATTCACTCTTCGCTCGGACCAGCAACAGATATCTCTTGACCAATAATGCCAGGGAAAGTTTGTGCAACAATAGGCCGGTCGTGTTCGCATCAACAATGGTCTCAATGCGGAATTCACCAATAACAATGAGCACAAAATTATTCCAAGAAATATAACAATGCACATAAGATGATGATGCAATGATAGAAATTTCTTTTCAAAGAATTATAACAATGAACATAAAATTATGATGCAATGACAGAACATTCTTTTCCAAGAATTATTAACAATGAAAAGGAAATGGATATAATAGACTGTATAAATAGGGCAATTTCTTGCGATGAGGCAAAGGAGGTACACGTCATCCTTCTGCTCCCTAACAAGCGTTCAGATGATTGGGAAAGGTGTTTGTGTTTCTTTTTGTATGTGTGTTTATTTACCTACAAGCATAACAATCCCGGGCTACGCCGGGTCCTCTGCTAGTCTTTCTATATATATAGGAAAGAAAGTTCTTAGTACTTAACAATTTCTTGAAAATCTTTAAAAATAATCAGTAACTGGAGATAATGGAGAGTTAGCAGACTATTGAGAAAGAGTGGAAAGACGACAGAGAAGGCAATCCTTTAGCTCTGTGCTGTTTTGAGCAAATGGTAATTAGAAGAATCGGCGACCGCTAGACTACATAAAGAGATGAATGGCCAAGTTTTTGCTTCCGGACATCGAGAGAAGAAAGGGAATTGCAACAGCATCGAGTGTATTTTTAAAGTAAGATTACGTTAGTAAGAAATTATTTAGACTAGCACTGGCATCTTTGGAGACGTCCATCTATTGCGAGCTTTTAAAAAAGTTTTTTTCGAATTATCATTAAGAATTCTTACCGTATAATTCTACGCGTTTTCATGTTTTTTTTTTAAATATTTCATTTTTTCCAAAAAAGAAAAAGTCCGAGCCCCGTAAGGGTTATCACCTAGCTTATTTGGTAGCAAAGCTGATCCAAACATTTCATAAAAATACATTTTGACTATATTCTGTGTGAATGTGAATATTTGGAAACTGAGATGCTGATATTGTGATGACTGAACGTTCGTGTCAAACTATTATTGATAATGAACATAAAGTGATGATGCAGTGACAGAACATTAATATGGCAGCGTCTATTGATGAGGCAAATGATTCACGCGTGTCTCCCTTGAGCTCCCTATCAAACATCCACACGACTGGCAATATTTGTGTCGGGAAAGGAAAGAGAAACAACGAGTATTGGTCAGAGAATCTCTGTAACTAAACCAGAAAAAAGCTATACGGGCATTTGAAACATCTGAGCAACGGGAGTTTCGAATAGAGCAAAAGCTCCTACGTCAAGAGCAAGAAAAACTTGAGTCTAAGTAACTGGTCCCGGTATATCACCTAGATTTCCTGTATTTCGTAGAATGGATAGTCCCTTTGCTCTGTGTTGTATTGATTGAGTTATTATATAACCAATTGGGAGTTATAATTTAATTTTTTGAGACGGTTCTGTTTACCTACAAGTGTAATTATCCCGGGCAACGCCGGGTACCTCTTGTAGTACAATATAAAAAAAGAATAAATCTTCTATACTTATAAAGAAGGATGTTCGTTTGTTTGTGGGTTTGTTTGTTTTTTATACAAATCTACAGTTTTATTCCGATCATGATGAAATTTTGCATACTTGAACTTCAAAGCACGAGGAAGGTCACTGTCTACGTCAGATTTCGGAAAAATAATAAATATCGATAAAAAATCGATATTCATGGTTATAGCAAGGCATATTAATGAGGAATATCTCATGGCCAACAATGCAAAAAAAGTATGTGCAGTATAGAATTAAATGGATAGAATTCCTGTTATTCAGGCTTTTCTTAGAAAAGAATTCTTAGTACGTAACAATTTCTTGAAAATCTTAAAAAATATTCAGTAACTGGAGATAATGAGATAGCAGACTATTGAGTAAGAATGAAAGACGATAGAGAAAGCACTCCTTTAGCTCCGTGCTCTATTGAGCAAATGGTGAGCAAATAAATAGAAAAAACGGCGACCGCTAGACTACACAAAGTGGTGAATGGCCAATTTTTGCTTCAAGACATCGAATGAAGAAAGGAAATTGCAACAACATCAAGTGTAATTATCCCGCGCAACCGCGTATCCTCTGCTACTCTTTTATATACGAGTATATAAAGAAGGATGTTTGTGGGTGGGTTTGTTTGATTGTTTTTTATACAAATCTACAGTTTTATTCTGATCTTGATGAAATTTTGCATACTTGACCTTCAAAGCATGAGAAAGGTCACTGTCTACCTCAGATTTCGTAAAAATAATAAATATCGATAAAAAATCTTTATTCATGGTTAAGGCAAGGCATATTATTCAGAAATATCTCATGACCAACAATGCAAGGCAAAGCTTGTAAACCAATAGTTATCAACAATGGTATCAGCACGCAATTCACAAACACTATGCATGGCCCAACAATATATATCTCATGACCAACATTGCAAGCAAAGTTTGTGCAACAATAGGTACCAACAATGGTGTCAACACGCAATACACACTACGCTCGGACCAGCAACAAATATCTCATGACCAACAATGCAAGGCATAGTTTGTGCAGCAATAGGCCCGTCGTGTTTCCATCAACAATGGTGTCAACGCGCAATTCACCAATAACAATGAGCACAAAATGATGATGCAATGATAAAGCGATCCTTTCCAAGAATTATAACAATGAACATAAAATGATGCATTATGGATAAGTTTCAATTTGTAAAAATGCATAGAATTCCTGTTATTCAGGTTTTTCTTAGGAAAGAGAGTTCTACATACTTAACAATTACTTGAAAATCTTTAAAAATGATCAGTAACTCGAGATAATGAAGAGTTAGCAGACTATTGAGAAAGAGTGGAAAGACGACAGAAGAAGTACTACTTTAGCTCCGTGCTGTATTGAGTAAATCGGAAGCAAGGAAATAGAAGAATCGGCGATCGCTAGACTACACAAAGTGATGAATGGCCAAGTTTTGTTTCAACTCATCGAGAGAAGAACGGGAATTGTAACGATATCAAGTACACATCTGAAGTAAGATATTATTGGAGAGGTGCATCCATTGTGAGCCTTTAAATTTTTTTTTCGAATTTTCATTAAGAATTTTTACTGTCTTAATTCCTAGCATTTTCATGTGTTTATTTTTAAGATATTGCAAAATTTAATTTAATTTTTTGAGATTGTTCTGTTTACCTACAAGTGTAATTATCCCGGGCAGCGCCAGGTACCTTTGCTAGTATAATATAAAAAGAATAAGTATAATATTTTTAAATACAAGGAAAATGATCATAAGATAAATATATACAAAATCATTTTTACCAAGGTGATTATAATTTAAGAAATGTAAATCAATAAAAATTGTAAATTATACAGTAATAAAAAGAATAAACTCATAAAATATAGATCGATTATATCAGACATGATGTTACAAGATTTAAACATTCTATAAAAAAGGGTAATTGCTTATAATGTTTTTCTTTGGAAAAGGTAAATAAAATATGTCGTTGTTCTAGAATTTAACTTAGATACACGTAGATTATGTTACGGTTCAAAAAGGGCACTATCTAAAAGAATGAGCCCGCTTGATTTTTTTGTCTCCCAAATCTATTTTCGGTTCCGGATTTCGGCCCTCCCTCCCACTTCTTCGCGTCTTCGTGATCCCCTTGAGGTTTATCGGAGGTCGGGCGCGGTTCTCAGTTTGTCCACCCACGAGATTTCGTTACGTTAAATAACTTTAATTGTTTAATTGCCTGTTCTTGTTCATGAACTGTCGGTGCATACTTGGGATAAACTTATGTAATGTTATTTCGTGGGAACTCTGATTTCGTTTGTTCATCAATTTTTCACGTATTTGTTATTATTAAAAAAAGTAAGATGAAATAGTCTAAAAAATGTACTTAAGGAATCTCACTGTACTATTTCTAAACATCATTATATTTTTATTCTAATGAGGATTTGTATTCCCATCGAAATGCCTTTGAAGAAACGAATGAGTATTCGTCCGACAAAATAAAACGTTATCAGTGCGTAGGAAACATCTGAACAACGGGAGCTTGTAAAATTACTGAAAAACGATTAGAGTTATTTAACTTCAAGTTCTATTTACCTACAACTTCGTCTATCATAGAATAATATTTGTGGGTTTCTGCGTTTCGTATACAAATCAACGGTTTTTATCTTGATGAAATTTTGCATACGTCACTTTCGAAGCAACAGTAAGGTCTAACTCAGATTCGAAAAAATAATAATTACCGATAATAAATCGATATTCCTAATACGACAGCGCATACGAAATCAATGCTTTAATATATCTCATGACCAACAATACAAAGCAATGTTGGTGGTTTATAAAATAAGGTTCAATTTGTAACAATGTATAGAATTCCTGTGGTTCTGGCTTTTTTTTAAATTTATAGTTCTTAGAACTTAAAATTTTCTTCAAACCCTTTAAAAATGAGCACTAACTGGAATTAATGGAGAGTTAGTAGACTATTGAGAAAGAGTGGAAAGACGACAGAGTCCTTTTGTGTGTTCGAACCCTTTAAAACAAATTGAATCCTTTTGTTCCATGTTATATTGGTTTCGCCAGCACAGCTGCAACTGAGCAAATAGTGAACGTGTCAACAGAAGAAGTGGGGGCTGCTAGATCACACAAAGTGATGAATGCAAGATATTTAGTGCAGAGTGTGATTGCACCAACAGATTGACAAGTAGTGAAAAACTCCATTGCAGAGCACTCAGAAAGAAATGTTCTGCCTTCAGAAAAACAGGATTTCTATGCATTGTTACAAATTGAATCTTATTTATAAGCACAAACTTTGCCTTGCATTGTTGCTCATGAGATATACATTCTTGATCCGTGAGTGTTAGTGAATGTTTATATCTTTCTTTGTAACTACTGTTGCAAAAACTAGTGAATGGTGAGCGTGTCAACAGAAGAAGCGGCGGTTGATAGATCACATAAAGTGAGGATTACCCAAATTTTTTTCCAAACATCCAGAGATTACACGAACAGATAGCCAAGTAGTGAACAACTCCATTGTGAATGTTTGGATATAAAAGTACACAGAAACAAATGTCCTGCCTTCAGCATCCTAACAAATGTTCAGTCGATTTGTGTGTTTGGAACCTTTGAACAGTGTAGAACCTTCTAGACGCGACGGCAACTTCCTCTTCCTCTTCTAGTAGTTGATTATATAATTGCGTATCGAATTGGGACGTTATCGTGGCTTCGGATACACCTGAACAAAAACTTGTCCGGCATAGGAAACACCTAAACAATGGGAGTAGGAAATTGTAGAATTACTGAAAACCAATTTGTTTTATTATTTCACATATTTAGCTTTGATCATTTTACACATATTCGGATTGATCTGTTTACCTACGACTGGAATTACGCCAGGCAACGTATAGAATTCCTGTTGCTGTCTACCTCATAATTCGAAAAAATAATAATTATCGATAATAAATCGATATTATGTGTCGAATCCACCCTCCCTCTTTTGGTTACTAATACTAACAACCACAGTTATCAGCTAGGGGCACGTGTTAGAGGTTCAGGGCAGATAATTGAGATTGAAGAAATGACACTTGACTACCACATTAATTATAAAAGTAACCTTTAATATCCCAGTTAAATAATAGATTTACAAATAGATTCATCACGATAACCCTCCTCGGGTGACTGCCTCCAACCAGAAGCTACGCCAACTAATGCAGCAGGCACGCTTCTGGCCACCAAGGTATCCCACGACCAGCAATGCAATAATAGGTATCAACAATGATATTGTTACGTTTTAATTTTTTACGTTATTATAATTTTAATTGAGATCGATAACAGTTGTACTAACATGTAAAGTAGCGATGACGTTGTGTTTCTGCAATAACCCTACGTTTTAGTGTTTTTAAATAATCAAGAAAATGAAAGTTTTATTTAACAGTGAGTTAAAAATACAACTCACGATAGTATTTATTGGACTAAAAGTAATAAGGAAAAATTTACTTGAATATATTTTTTTTAACATTACAATTGCAGACTTTAATTCACAAAACTAATACAATTGTCGCTCACTCGGCAGAATGAAATTACAATACAAAAACGAAATGACAGTACATACAAATCTGAATTTAATTACTTTAGTACTAACTAGGTTAGAACTTACTTAATTAGCTTCCCCTATTCTAACAAATACAAAAAAAATACGATACATTTGTACTGATCATCAGTACACCCTTACACTTCCTCTAAAGTGGGCCGGCCTGGTGGCCGAGAGGGCTAGGGCGTAGGCTTTCTAGTTCTCGAGTCCACCTGGTCGTGGTTTCGAATCCCACCGTGGGCATGAATGTTTGTGTTTGTCTCGGGCTGCGTGCGGTTATAACTTGCGTAAAAGGCGCAAAATGACCGTAGTTGTCGACGCCAAAAATTCTAATAAACCAAAAACCATGTCTCTAAAGTGTAAATAAACCTGCACCATCAGTGCTATACAAAAAAACAATCAAAATGTGCTCACTTGAGACATTATGAAATGATCATGAACACAAACAAACGTAATTTGCACATGGCAAAGGGATTAATAAGAATCGGAAACTGATAACAGCCCCGGTACAAAGATTAAATTTGTCTGCCTGAAAACGGAAAGCAACATGAGCTCCTTCCATTCATAGTTTGAGTGGACCAGCCTTAAAAGAAAACATGCATCGGCATTTAAACATTACATTCCAAAAAATTAATTTGCATAAAGCAAAAGGATTAATGGGAATCGGAAACTGGTAACAGCACCGTACAAATATTTGTCTGCCTGAAAATTGAAAAGAAACATAAGTCTCTTCCATTCACATAGCTTGCTTGGCACAACCTTAAAATGGTAAATGCATAAGCATTTAATCATTACTGTCCATAACTCAAACTGGAAGTTAAGAACTCTGCTATTGAAGATTTCAAATATCAGCATTCAAAACTGAAAATAAAAAAAATAACAAAATAAATGAGAAATAAACAGAAGATGAAAATGACAAATTTCAATTACAAATTCTCAAATATTACAAAAATACAACAATAACTGACGCTTGTTAAACAAAAGAATCCGGTTTACAAAACAATCCCAGTGTTTCAAGACACCATAAAACAATTGTTGGTAAAATAGAAGGCTTCGCAAGATGAAAAATAAACGGTAGCAATGCCCAATCATTCAAAGGCTGGAACAAACTCCATGGAAAATGGCTATGTCTAAGTCAACCGGGTGTAGATGGCCCATGATGGTGAGGTGGAAAGAGTGAACTGAAGTGGCTTCCGTCCAACGATCAAGTCATGAGCATAACTTCAGCAGTTGCAGACGTTTTTTCGACAACGATTGTCACGCGTTTTGTCAGAACATGAAAACAATGGTCATCAACAGCATTTAGCTATTACAGATGATAGCATACAAAATGCTGCAAAAGCTTTAAATAATATCAAATGGATAAAATAAAAACAAGACAAAATAATGAACATGTAGTGTGCAAATATTAAATTAATAATATTTGCACATCATATATATGCACGCTTTTCACCAGCACAATGAGCAATGCCGGGGATATATCCTAACTTATTTGATAGCACAGGAGATCCAAACATTTCCTAAAAAAATCTCCGATATATTTTGAATACAATCTGTGCGAATGTGAAATTTTTAGAAACGGAGGTGGTGGTGGTGAGGTGGAGATTGAACGTCTGTTTCCAAGAATTATTAAAATGAGCATAAAATGATGATGCAATGACAGTTTCTATCGAGGATGCTGAGGAATTGCACGTGCCTCCCTTGAGCTCTGTAACAAACGTCCAGACAACTGGTAAAAACTTGTGTATCTGGAAAGGAAAAAGAAAGAATGAATATTTGTGTATCTGTCGACGATTTGGAATAGTGGCCAATTCCCCCTTTCGATGAAACAAGCTTTAATTTGTCCAATTTTTAAAGCGGGGAATAGAGATGAGCTAAAAAACTACAGGCCAATTTCGGTATTACCGACCTAGTGTAAAATGGTGGAGAAGACTCTTTTTAAACCGATGATCAATAATTTATGGACATATCTTCCAAGTTTTAAATCTGGCGGGGGACCAAATAACTCTCCACAAGACTTAGTGCTATCTATAATGATAGAGACCGAAGAAGCCTTTGATCAACATAAAACTTATGTAATCGTAATGAAAGATACCGCCAAAGCCTCCAATACGATATCACGATATGTAGAGTTAGAAGCTTACGGCATAAATGGAAAAATGCTAAACTTAGTTCGAGACCTTTTCAAAAGTCGAAGTAACTGTTTAAGCATTAATAATCATAATTTTCAACAGCCTTCCACACGGGGGATACCTCAAGGTTCTTCTGTTAGCAACGTGTTGTTTGCAACATTGTTAGCCCCTCTAGCTAAACTCCATTGAATTTCAACTTGAAAGCTTTTGTGGACGACCTAATTTTAACAAGAATTTATGATCAAACTTCGGAATTACAACTAAATCAGCATGTAAGTAATGACATAGATACATTACAATTATGGTTTAAATGAAAAGGTATGGCAATTAACAAGGACAAAACTAGAATATTGATTATCGCTAAGAAAATTAATCAGCTAAATACTTTAAAATTTTTAGGGATCACACTTGAAAATCATCTAAATTTCTTTGCTCATATCGAAAACTTAATTTGTAAACTTAATAAGTTACTGTTCTTGGTATGAAAATTGGAAAAAAAATTCTACAGCCTTATCGACCCAGGAACCTTCTGCTCACCATGCAGATGCGCCAACTAATTACGCCACTGTGGACATGTATGATATACATTACGGCCAACTCTCCACAAAAAGGAAATGTTTACTTTACTGAAGACTAAATCGGCCTCGGTGGCTCAGGGGTTGCGTGATCGCCTCTGATGCCCGAGGACGCGGGTTCGACCCTGGCCGAGGACAAGGATTTTTTCAGGGGGAAAATCCTGAGATCACGCACTTCCTTCGGAAGGGAAGTAAAGCCATTGGTTCCGTGTAGTCGTTAAAGAACCCTTGCGAGGCAAAATTTGCGGCCCCTATAACGCCGTCCTGAAATGACCATAGCAGTTGAAAAGGACGTTAATACCAAACAAACCAACCAATTATTGAAGACTAAAATTATTCCGAAAATGGCAAAGTTGACTTTTAGTAACTGCGAGCACTGCGTGCACTGCAGAGAAGCATCCCTCAGAGACACCCAAATGAACAACTCATTCATAGCAACTGTTTCGTATGCGCCCTGCAGTGAAGCATCACTTAAAGACGCCACTGTTGACCCATAATTTCTCAGAATTTTACGCTGAAGTTATTAATTACTATTAGAAATTAATAAAGTTTATAATTCGTAAATATTTAACAATAATCAGTTAATGTTATTGAAACGCTTAGTATAAGAATTTACAAAATTATTACTAATTAACAACTGATTTAAACATTTGATATATTAAAAAAATATTACTAAATTGCAAAAAAAAAAGTTGAGTGGGTCTTGTATGATTTTATTTGCGTAAAGTGACGGTCCTTTAAAATCACACAAAAGAATTCCGCGTTTCCATGTTTGTAAGATTACCAACAATTAAAACGCTCTTTACTCATTTCTTAATCGTATAATTTCATACATTTAATACCAAATGAGTAAATAACCGAAATGTGTAAACACGGAGTTTCTATGTGTGATTATGATTTTATTCCCATAAACGGCCGTCATTTTACGTAAATAAATACTAAAAACAAACAAACCATCTGGTATAAATAATAATAATAATGATAGGTAACAACAACAGGGAATAACCCACCAAATAAACTGGAAGGCCAAACCGCTATGTTGCCCCCCAACAGGCCCAAAATGGGGTTATCTATCTATATATATAAAGAAGGATGTTTGTGGGTCTGTGGGTGGGTCTGTGGGTGGGTCTGTGGATCTGTGTGTACGTTTTTTATACAAATCTACAGTTTTATTCCGATCTTGATGAAATTTCGCATACATGACCTTCAAAGCATGAGGAAGGTCACTGTCTACTTCAGATTTCGAAAAAATAATAATTATTGATAAAAAATCGATATTCATGGTTATGGCAGGGCATATTAATGAGAAATATCGCATGACCAACAATGCAAGACAAAGTTTTTGCAACAATGGTATCAACACGCAATTCACAAACACTCTGCACGGACCAACAATATATATCTCATGACCAACAATGCAAATAAAAGTTTGTGCAACAATAAGTTTCAACAATGGTTTCAACACGCAATTCACCAATAACAATGAGCTCAAAATGATGATGCAATGATAAAGCAATCCTTTCCAAGAATTATAACAATGCAATATGGATAAGTTTCAATTTGTAACAATGCATAGAATTCCTGTTATTCAGGCTTTTCTTAGAAAAGAGAGTTCTTAGTACTTAACAATTTCTTGAAAATCTTTAAAAATGATCAGTAAATGGAGACAATGGAGAGTTAGCAGACTATTGAGAAAGAGTGGAAAGACGAGAGAGGAAGCACTCCTTTAGCTCCGTGACGTATTGAGCAAATGGGAAGCAAGTAAATAGAAGAATCCGCGACCGCTAGACTGCACAAAGTGATGAATGGCCAAATTTTGCTTCAACACATTGAGAGAAGAGTGGAAATTGCAACAACACTAAGTATACATCTGAGGTAAGATTACGTGAGTAAGAAATTATTTAAAATAGCAGTGGCATCCTTGGAGGTCCAGCCATTGTGAGCCTTTAAAAAGTTTTTTTTAGAAATTTCATTAAGAATTTTTACTGTATTAATTCTAAGCATTTTCATGTGTTTATTTTTAAGATATTGCAAAATTTAATTTAATTTTTTGAGATTGTTCTGTTTACATCCAAGTAATTATCCCGGGCAACGCCGGGTACCTCTTCTAGTTTAAGATACAAGTAAAAGAGTAGTAACGTAATTTAAAAAAAAGGACAATAAAAAAACAGAAAAACACAAATATAAATTTTATTTATACAGATTAACAGAAATATAATAATTATTACAAAGATAAAAATTCAATAATAATGATAATTCAATTCAATTTAGTTCATGTACGGTGTTCACACAGCTAATTCAATCTTCATTCTAATGTCTGGGAGTGCACACAGATCTGAAGGTACATCAAAATTCGGGAATTTCCGCTTCAGAAACCGAAGAAAAACATTTTGCACCCTATACAGTTTACAAGACTGCATATTTGAACCCCCATTCTATAAAACAACAGTAGGACAGAATGGGTAAAACTAGAGTCCGATAGAGCCGAACAAATGTACATGTAGAAGGGCACCGAAAATCGGCTCCATTGCGCACAATGGTATCAAGAGCTATGTAAGCCTTCTGACGAAAAGTCAACATGGGAATTATAGGAAAGTGTGCTATCAACGATTACGCCAAGATCACGGACACAGAGTTTGGCAACTTGCACGTTCCACAAACAGACTAGGAGAACTCGATAAAATTGGTCTTTTTTGTCATATTTGGTTGCATTAATTGCAAGATCATTCTGCTCACACCAATGACATATACTATAAATTTCCTGCTGAAGCAGGTGAGCATTAAGACAATTGTAATGTTACCAAAAAGTTTCACATCATCTGGATACATCAATATATGGGAGTTTCTAATCACCTCGGGGAGGTCAGCAGTGAAGATAACAAATAATAAAGGCCCTAAGACAGAACCCTGTGGAACACCACAGTGAGGCCTATAGGGCAATGATGAATGATATCCTATAGATACAACAAACTGTCGAACCAACAGGAAAGAGCGCATTATCCAAAGGAGTTCATCAACAATCCCATACGCACGCAATTTTTTAATTAGTAACTCATGATTGACAGGGTCGAACGCCTTTTGCATATAAAAAGTAGACCACGTCAAGTTGCTGGCAGTGGTCAAGAGCACAATGAGCATGAGTGGTGAGAGATACAAGATTGCTCACAACGGAACGTCGGGGAATGAAACCATGTTAACACGCAAGAACATGAGGAAGGACATGTTGTAGAAGATATTTATGAATGATGTTGTCAAAGACTTTGGCAGTGGGTGGAAGGGTAGAGATCGGCCTATAGCTAGCAATGTCAGTCCGTTTGGCAGAACCACCCTTAAATGCAGGAACCACAACCGCACTCTTCCTTATTCTAGGATAGTGGCCACCTTTTAGACACAAATTAAAGATGCGCCTAAGAGGAATAATTATGACATCTCGAAGGCCTTTGAGAATAAAGGAAGGAACCTCTGTTGGAGAATTGCAAGGCCTGGCCCGTAATCTATTAATGCCGTAGGCAACATCTCTGTCAGTGAACTCCGTTAAGATGAGGTTATCAATAGGGGGACAATAGGTAGACAGTTCTCCGAGAATGTGTTGAAAGAAGTAGAGACAGTTTTACTGAAATGCTGGGTAAAACAGTTACTAATATCCAGTACATCAGTAATGGTAAGACCAGCAGAGGTAGTGATAGAAGTTATTGTATGTCGATCCTTTCTTTTGGAGTAGTAGTAAATCTGGTTATTTTTCTTATTACGGGAGTTATTCGTACATTCGCTACATGGTCTTACACCGCAAATATAAAAATAATTCTGTTAATGGATAGGTCATAGCGTAGCCACCGTATATGTAAACAGTAACAAAGACCCCAATTATCAAATTTATTAAAGAAAAGCTGATGGATTATTTAAACACGATGCCTCAGATGTTAAAATGTTACAATACAGACGTTAAATGCGTTTACATAAATAATAAATGAAAATAGGAAAGAAAAAGGAAATTCCAGTCTAAGATCGCGACGCTCTGAGCAATTAAGTCATTGTTGACTGTAATGTAGGCTCATGGCTTAATTTTTCATTTATCACTTAAATTTAATGTCATATTCACCCGGATGCACGATAATAATGAAAATACGTAGAAAGTTTAAGTTTTTAAAAGAAAATTCAATAAATATAGAGAAGATACGAGGGTTGGTCGAAAACTAATGCCTTCATGGCTGTAACGTTTTTATGTTTTAACGGATTTTGCAAAATTCTGTTTTATAAATTTTATGGCCAATGCCACCACCAAATAATTAATTTGGTAAATTAATATTAGAAAATAAATTAAAAAAGACTCCCTCTCCAAATACGAAAATAAAAACTCTAGTAAATTCTGATAAAAAAAACCCAGATATTTTTCAAATAATTCGATAAAATAATGTATAAATTATAAAAAATCAGATAAAAATTAAGGTTTATTTCTAGGATATATCCTCATTTGTGCTATTAATCTAGGAGTTTTGACCGGTGGAGTTTTTGCAGGATCCTACTTCAAACAAATCACAATCAAACAGATCGCGACCTAGTATTACCTAAGATATACAGATCGCGACAGTGTTTATACAGAATTCATTTATGTGATACAAGACCCACTCAACTTATTTTTTTGCAATTTAGTAATTTTTTTTTTAATATATCAAATGTTTAAATCGGTTATTAATTAGTAATAATTTTCTAAATTCTTATACTAAGCGTTTCAGTAAAATTAACTGATCATTGTTAAATATTTACGAATTAAAATAAACTTTATTAATTTCTAATAGTAATTAATAACTTCAGAGTAAATTGCTGCGAAATTATGGGTCAACAGTGGCGTCTTTAAGTGATGCTTCACTGCAGGGCGGATACGAAATAGTTGCTATGAATGAGTTGTTCATTTGGATGCTTCTCTGCAGTGCACGCAGTGCTCGCAGTTACTAAAGGCTGGTTCCCATAGCTCCGATTTTAAGTGCGATCATGCGATAATCGCACTTGACTGAGTCGAGCCTATGGAAAGCGATTTTCTTATGCCCGATTTCTAGCTCCGATTCGTATGCCCGACTGAAATCGCGACTACAAATCGTCAGTCGCAGTAGTTTGAACCGTACAAACTTTTGTAGGTCCGATCCTGCGATTTCGGTCACGTGGATCATTGTATTGGATCGATCTATTTGGAACTGTGAAGGGAACTCATCTGTGAATGCTTACATGACGATAAAAATGTGATTTTTGTAACTCGCAAAATGTTAGTAATTAATGAATGTTGAGGAAGTCATATAATTTATATAAAAGAATTGTTTTAAAAAAAATTATCGAAGTGAGCAAAGTTTATTTACCCATAATCGTTCAGACATTATTCAGAATTACAAATTTAAAATTCAATAAACTAAAAAGAGACATTGAGATAGTATTGGTTATAAATATTAGTAAAATGTAGCATCAGTTGAGCTGTTTAAACGCATTATTTTACTAATCAATATTCTAATTTTTTAAGAAATAACAAATATTTATAGAAAAAATGTCTAGAAAATTCGGATTCGATCAGAAACTAATACAAATATTTTCGAAATATATAATTAAAATGTGTAAATATTTAGTTAATTAAAAAATTCCACCTCACAAGAGTTTTTGTATTAGGACGAAAGTTAAGTTAGTTTATTGATATTAAAAAAAAACCTTTTATTGTAAAGAGAACTTTTCAAATAACCAAATATATAGAGTGCAATACAACGTGAGTAAAACAATGAATCTAAAATGTGCAACTAAAATCTTTATTTAAATTGCATCAAAATGTTTTTATATTTATTCCATGGCTGTAATTCCATTATTTTCAATATAATTTTGATAAAAAAAAAAATTGATGCAATTTGAAAATTAAATTTTTAATTACACATTCTAAGGATTAATTAATTATATAATTCGAAAATATTTTTAATTTGAATCCTTTTCTTGATTCCATAGAAGATTCTATTTTAAATATTTTGATTTTTTTTTTTTGCCGTGTAGAATACTGAATTTAAAACTTGTGAACTTTTATAATTATTCATTTTGGGTGACCTTTTTAATTATCTCAAGGTATAATATATAAAATAAAACATTAGAAAAGCTTAATTCTTTTTTGTGAAATAAATGAATTTTTAATTTTATCGGCGCCAAAGCCAGCTAGTCGGGGGCTTTGTCAGCAATGTTCCAGCTCTCTCGTTATCCACGTGCTCTATCAAAGGGGGAGGGGGGGGGGAGTTCATCGAATCGTCGGTGTGATTTCCCATGCTCTTGCCTTTGTGTGTTGAGGAATCTCAAATAAATTATCACAGATGAATGTATAACTATTTCCCTCTTTATTATTTGATAATTTTTAAGGGGGTATACGGCTTTTTTAAAGCTGTACACAACGTAAAAAAACACGCTCGCCAACGTATCGATAAACTAGACGCCATGTTTATTCTCTCTCGACAAGAGGCTCTCGTCCAATCCGTACATGCGCAGTGTTAGATCGTGATTGCAGATCGCGCCTATGGGAATCGACACCCTCTGCCGATAATCGAGTACGACTCGCGTCGCGCTTATCAAATCGGGCTTCTCAATCGCAGTCGTAGTCGTAGTCGTAGCGACCAGTCGGAGCTATGGGAACCGGCCTTAAAAGTCAACTTTGCCAAAATATCATACGTTTGAATCAGTAATAGTATGGACGAAACTACGTGAAATTGTGAGAGCATTAAATTATGATAATCATCCGGCATCCTTCATTAGAAAATGGAGATGATAAGCTCACCAGCTGTAGGACAGCCAAACATTTTATTGTTTCAACCTCCCACTATTGTTTCGAAATTTCGGGAGAAATATTTCCCGTATAATTCCTTTAAATTATGGAATGAAATGCCTTTAACAGAGCGACAGACCATTTGGAAATGCGACTTAAAGACATGTAATAATCACAAACAGCATTCCTTTTCGATCCTCACTAAGTATGTATTATACCAAACAAATGCCAGTTTTTGACTTTGTCCAAGTGGACGCATAATAATAATGATATTGATGAGAGAAACTCTGCAACTAAAAGACAAAAGGCTATCTATGTGTTGGAAATATCTGAACAACGAGAGCTTGGTCTAGAACAGGAGATTCTAGGAGCTTCTATGGCAACGGGAAATTTCGAAAGGTAAAGCATCCAGTTATGTTCCCCGTTGGTGCAGATGGGTATCATGTGGTCTAAATCAGTGACGCCGGGTTATCAGCTAGGACCAAAACTATATCTCACGCAAGGCAAAATGTGCAAAGTAAATAAGTTCATTAAGAATGAAGATTCCATCCCAACTCTGAGAATTATAAAAAAAAATGAAGTTGTGAAAAATACATAGAATTTCTGTTCTGGCTTTTTCTAGAATTGATTGCTCTTAAGATTTAACATTTTCTTCACAATCTTTAAAAATTGTCAGTAACCGGAGATAATGGAGAATTTGCAGGCTATTGGGAAAGAGTTGACGACATAACCAATAACAAAGCATACAACAATTCAACTCTTCAAACCAATAAGTATACAAAACAAAATGCAACTGACAATATGAATGGTCAGAGAAGACAAAAACTTACCCCGGCTTCAGAAACATCTAAACACCGGGATCTTCATCTACAATATGAAATTGTAGAATTACTGAATATTGTCCACAATGGTATCAACACGCAATTCACAGACAAATTGCACATAAGAACAGTATATACACTGAATGACCAATTTATTGGATACACCAATTTATTCAACAATGGAACAGGCCGAAGTGGTGTATTAAAGGGATGCATTGGATCACAAGTTGCAGTCAGCAGCAGAAGTGGGCGGAATATGGGTAAATCTAAGGATTCGACCTACCTTGAATGAGGCATGATCGTTGGAGCTCGATGAGCGCAGTTGAGCATTTCGCAAACCACGAACCTCCTCGGGTTTTCCCGTGCAACAATGTCAAGGGTATTCCGTGAGTGGCAGTTATGCCAAAAAACAACCTCCAATAAACAAGTCTGGACGAACAGGGCCGTGGATGAACGAGGCAAATGGCGATTGGCACGAATCATCCACAGGACGGGAACAGTTAAACATATTACAGCGCAGTTCAATGAGGAAGCCTTCCAAGCGATTTCAGAGCACATGGTGCGGCGCACCCTGCACCGAGCTGTGTTTAACAACTGGCGTCCAGTATGGCTACCGTCGCTGTCACCACAAAATAGGAAAGCACAACTGCTCTATGCACACAGGAATCGCGGTTCCTTCTTCATCATGCGGACAGCAGACTGCGCATCTGGCCCAGACAGCACGAGGCCATTGGCCCATCCTGTCAGCAGACAGCTGTAGAGTCCGTTGGAGTAGGAGTGCTGGTCTGGCTTGTCTTCTCTTAGGACACACTGGGTCCTCTGATATCCATAGACACATCCCTGAATGCGACACGCTACCTGAACATTGTTGCCGATCAGGTCACCCATTCATTATGACTGTGTTCCCTGGTGGTGATGGACAGTTTCTGCCACTGTGCTCGAATGGTCTTGGACTGATTCGAGGAACATGACGCGGACTTCCACCTGCCTCAGTGGCCACCATGTTCATTCGAGCATTTATGGGATGAACTGGAGATAACCATCCGACACCTTCCCACTCTACCATTCAACCTTCACCAATTATGGGACACTGTGATGTTAACCTGGGCTGCTATTCTACCGCAACAGTTTCAGCACGTATTGAATCCATGCCAGCACGTATTCAGGCAGTTTTCGCCGCTAATGGAGGTGCAAAACGCTATTAGCGGGGTGTCTCTAATAAATTGGTCACTGTATAAATTTGTGCACATAATGACCAACAATGCAAGGCAAAATGTGTGCTTTATAAATCAGTTTCTGTTTGTAACAATGCATTGATTTCCTGCTGTTTGGGCTTTTCTTAGAATTGATAGTTCTTAGAACTTAACATTTTCTTAAAAATCTATAAAAGTGACCAGTAACTGGAGATAATTGAGTGCTAGCAGACTATTGAGAAAAGTTGGAAAGACCGACAGAGGAAGAAGTCCCTTCGCTAAGTACTGTATTGGTTACACAAGCACACAGTGTCAACTGAGCATTTTGTGACCAAAATGAGAGTGTGCCAACTAAATAAATGGCGCTGCCAGACCATAGAAAGTGATGAATAGCCAAGATATGCTTCAAGACTAATACCAGAGTGTTGAATTGGCAGAGCATACCGACAAACGATCATGTACATCCTCGATGGCGATTCGTTTCTAAAAATTTTAAATTATGAGCAGAAATATGTATAATTGCTCGATATGGATAGGGCAGCCTCTCTCGAGCTGAAACGCGTGCCTCCATTCTGCTCCCTAACCAATGTTCAGAAAATTTTGTTTGGACCATTTGAATGGTGTAAATTTTCCAGACAGGCGTAAAACCTTCCATTAACAGCATCATTCCCAAAGACAAGACACAGACAGCGACTTGATGCTGCTGCTGACCAGCCCTCCTTGAAGTCATAAAGCAAACAACACCTAACCATCTCCTTTGATACCTCCATTTGTCTTCACTTCTGCATGAGATGTGATTGATGTGAATGCCGAACAGCCCTGCATTTATACAGGCTTATCTTCTGCATATCTTCCTGCTGATAGATTTTGGACCAGATTTTGGACCACACTGTAAACTCATTTACATATCTTCTATCACTTTCTTTTATGGCAACATAAAAACGGCAAGAACTTTTGGTTAACTACTATATCGAAATATCTATGAAAAAAATAACGAGCATTGGTAAGAGTAGACAAAACTTATCCAGGCATAGGAAACATCTGAATAACCGGAGGTTCGTCTACATTAGTAAATTGTAGAATTACTGAAAACCAATTTAACTTATTGAGGTTGTTCTCTACACCTATATCTGTGAAGATGCAGTGATTGAACGTTTGTTTCCAAGAATTTAAAAAATTTGGCCTAACATGATGATACAATGACAGGGGGCTAAGGAGTTAAACGTGTCTCCCTTGAGCTCCCTAACAAACTACCAGGGGCCTAGCGAAAATATATTTATGATGAAAAATAGGAAAGAAAATTCTGCAGCCTGGATTCGAACCAGGACCCTTTGGCAACAGACCGCTAATGCACCAACCAATTGTGCCACTGTGGCCATGAAAGCGAGCCGCTATTTACATGGGTATCAGGTCAGTTCGTCGAGGGTCAATTCGTTGAGTGTCAATTCGTCGGAGTCAATTCGTCGAACGTTATTTCGTCGTCTATGTCAGTTGGTCGGGTGGTTAGTTCATTGGACGTCAATTAGTCGAACGTCAATTCGTCGAGGTGTCAGTTGGTCGAGCAGTCAGTTTGTCAGAGACAAATTCATCGGGTGTTTCAGTTGGTCGAGATAATAAATGAATGATCGGAAAAAACTTTAATAAAATTTGTTAACGAAAAAATTTTTTGTTATTTATTTAATTACTTGAAAGGTAAAGAATAAATGCCGTTACTGTTAAAAGCAGTATTCAAATACAGCTTTTGTAAACAACGTGATATAGCGGGTAAAATGAATTGTAGCTACAATAAACGAGATCTTGTTGACAAGGGTTCTGGACATTTGCCCCAAACTGCTTATACCGCTTCAGTATCCTTCATTTTCAGAATGAAATTAATAACTGTTAAAATTAATTATCGGATAAATTGAGCACTTACAGGAAATTAAATTTTTTGTTAAGTAAAAATTAAATCTATATATATAAAGAAGGATGTTTGTGGGTTTGTCTGTGGGTCTGTTTGTCTGTATGTTTTTTATACAAATCTACAGTTTTATTCCGATCTTGATGAAATTTCGCATACATGACCTTCAAAGCATGAGGAAGGTCACTGTCTACTTCAGATTTCGAAAAAATAATAATTATTGATAAAAAATCGATATTCATGGTTATGGCAGGGCATATTAATGAGAAATATCGCATGACCAACAATGCAAGACAAAGTGTTTGCAACAATGGTATCAACACGCAATTCACAAACACACTGCATGGACCAACAATACATATCTCATGACCAACAATGCAAATAAAAGTTTGTGCAACAATAGTTATCAACAATGGTTTCAACACGCAATTCACCAATAACAATGAGCTCAAAATGATGATGCAATGATAAAGCAATCCTTTCCAAGAATTATAACAATGAACATAGAATGATGATGCAATATGGATAAGTTTCAATTTGTAACAATGCATAGAATTCCTGTTATTCAGGTTTTTCTTAGAAAAGAGAGTTCTTAGTACTTAACAATTTCTTGAAAATCTTTAAAAATGATCAGTAGCTGGAGATAATGAAGAGTTAGCAGACTATTGAGAAAGAGTGGAAAGACGACAGAGAAAGCAAACCTTTAGCTCCGTGCTGTATTGAGCAAATAGAAAGCAGGTAAATAGAAGAATTGGCGACCGCTAGACTACCCAAAGTGATGAAAGGCCAAATTTTGCTTCAACACAACGAGAGAAGAGTGGAAATTGCAACAACATCAAGTGTACATCTGAAGTAAGTATACCTGAGTAAGAAATTATTGGAGCGGTCCATCCATTGTGAGCCTTTAAAAAGATTTTTTTCGAATTTTCATTAAGAATTTTTACTGTAATTATTCTAAGCATTTTCATGTGTTTATTTTTAAGATATTGCAAAATTTAATTTAATTTTTTGAGATTGTTCTGTTTACATCCAAGTGTAATTATCCCGGGCAACGCCGGGTACTTCTTCTAGTAATAATTTAAATATTAAGCTCCATGAGCTTTTATATCCTATGGCCGATTTCCCAAATTTAACACAAAATTTCACGTTGAGGGGAATGGTTTTCAAGCTCCCATGAAAGAACCAGTTAATTTGGAACTGTACTGTGGACAATTGGAGTTGTGTTCAATCATGTTCAATCTTCAATGTAAGGGAGTTGTGTACAATTACTTTTATATGTAAAGCTCTTAATAACCTTCTATTAACATCACTTTCCTTTCTTCCTCATTTTCCACCCCTCCTTATGATACCCGTTTTCATGTCTCCTTAGCTTTGCCTCTGATTAGACACAATTATCAGATAATTTTCATTATTTATAATGATCATTTAATAAAAATATTTTTTTCAGTCTTTGGATCGGAGGAAATTAAACTAATTACATAGGTATTTGTAAACATTGGTGAAATTGGCGTTTACAAAATAGTAAAAGAACGGAATAACTTCAAGTGGATAGGTATAGTTTACAAAGAAACAGATTTGCTTTTAACCACAACTATTTGATGGTGAAATTGTTGTGGTTAAAGAGCAAATCTGTTTCCTTGTAAAAGAAATTGGTGTCGTTATGAATATGTGCATATACTAGTCTGCGAATGTGTGGATATCAAGTTGGAACAAAGAGCCCAACGTGAAATTTTGTGTTAAACTTGGTATTCGGCCACAGGATATTAAATGTTTTGGCAAGCTCATGGAGCTTAATATTTATGTTATTTAATTTTTACTTAAAAAAATTAAATTTCCTGTATGTACTCAATTTGTTTGATAATTAATTTTATACAGTTTTTAATTTCATTCTTCAAATTAAGGATACTGAAGCGGTATAAGCAGTTTGGGGCGAATGTCTTGACCATTTGTCAACAAGATCACGTTTATTGTAGCTACAATTCATTTTAGCCTCTGTATCACATTGTTTACAAAAGCTGTATTTAAATACTGATTTTTAACAGTAAAGGCATTTATTGTTACATTAAATGCCAGTAATGAAATTAATAACAAAAATTTTTTCGTTAATAAATTTTATTAAGGTTTTTCCCGACCATTTATTTATTATCTCGACCAACTGAAACACCCGACGAATTTGTCTCCGACAAATTGACCCCCCGACTAACTGACACCTCGACGAATTGATGCTTGACGAATTGACCCTCGACGAATTGATACGTAACCATTGTAGCGTGCCTTTTTGAACCTCTGCCCGCTCCTTATGTGGAGCTTAATTTTTTGCCCTCGGCTTAATTTTTTTTAAGTTTTATTATTATAATTCTTCCCCTAGCTTCGGAGTTTTGTTTGTATTAGCTTGGTTATTTTTTAACTTTTCCCTTCGCGATTGTTACAGTCTTTGACAATTTTGTTATCTTAATTTCTTCTTCATTGTTGGCATATGAGCTAATGCCTCATTCGTCACGCTCGTACATGTCTCGTGCTTTCTTTTCCTCGCTTTGCTGCCGTTGTTTCTTAAGTTATTTAGTCAGTCTGGCCTCGGTCTTGGCCCCATCGACTTCGCTGCCTAGGAAGTCGGCCCTTCCTTTAGTTTCTACCATGGCTTGAAGATTTCTTTGTTTACTTTCTCCATCATCGGAAGTTTTGCCCATGGATTATTCTGGGCATGTGTTCAGCGTAAGCTACAAAGCTGACTGGACTTATTTTTTTTCCCGTGGGTGTGGCTTCACCATTAGGCCTGTCGCCAGGTCCTGCTTTTCCTTCGTGGATGTGACCAAATAGAGGATAGTTTCGGCCGATGGAATGACTACTGGTTGGTTTCTGCCTTTTCCGGATCAAGTATTAACTTCTGCTGTTTTTCCTTCTCAACTGTTTTTTTGTGTCGCAGCTAACTTTACCGGGCCAGTCATCGTGTAGGCCTCAACTTTACCAACATCGTTTCATTTCGATTTCTGTATTGATGTTTGTGGACCTGTTATTCAACTCAGCTTTTAATCGACCGTTATTTCCACGCCAGGATTATGCTGAATTCTTCTCCTTCCGAACAGTCTACTTTTTCTTCTTGCTCGCAGATTGAGGAACCTCGGATCGAAGTTTGAAAATGACTTAACGATTATTCTAGGGCTAGACCTTGTTTAACTTTTAAGACTTTTTCGTTATTGTTTTGATCTAAGTATTTTTCTTGTATTTTTATGTAATTCCTTCTCCTTCGATATGTATTGCTAGAACAAAACTTATCTTAGAATTTAGATTTTTTAAAATTCCCGCTGACCATTGTATTTTTTTCTTTTTTCTGTCATATTTTTTTTTTTTTTTTTGCCTTTTTCAGGACCTCTCTACCTGTTCGTGACCATCTGCCCTCTGTATTCCTTGTGTGAGCATGTGCCGAACCCGTTTCATCCTTCGTCTCTTGAATCACCCTCCTCTTGTCTTTTACCTCTGATAATTGGTTTGTGTTTATTTTTTTCTTAGTATGTTTTCCCTTTAGGTTCCTGGTTTCCCCGAGGATTCTGGTTTCATTTTATTTGGTTAATTTTTGTTTTCTAGATTTTTTTTTTTTTAGCTTGCTAACCTTTCAATCTAATTCTCCCTTAATTTAGTTTGTTTTTTTTTAATTTCCAAATATGTATTCACTGCTAATTTCCAAACGACTAGCCTTTGCAGTGCTTTCCCGAGACCACCTCTGAATTTTCCTACGACGGTGGAGGTTCCTGTGTGGAAGACGTTATCGCAACCTTCCAGCATCATGTGAGCTGTTACGGATTTCCGTCTACCACCTAGCTTCACGGCCACTTGTTCTAGTGCTGATCGTTTCTCTACCCACTTCTACGGGAAGCTCCCTCTATTCATTTGTATTTAATGATTGGTCGATCGTTTGGAATTTCTTACCTTTCCTAGCATTTTTCCTCTTTGCAATAAAGGAAATATTTGTTTGGAATTTGTTAGTTCATATTCTTTTTTTTAAGTAATCACCTGAAGGGGCAATCTTATGGATTTAATATTATAACGATTTATTTTCTTCATTAAACTTAATTGGTCGTCTTCCGGTCAATTAAGATGCTTGTGTATCAAAACAGTCACTTGCTCATGCTCTTAAAAAATCAGCCTAATTTTGAATGCAATTTAGCCCATTAGAATTATTTGGGTTATTTATTTTAGGGATCTTCTGTTCATCTTGAAATCTGTTGAGCTCCTAAAGCTTTAGAGGGAAAGGGATTACTATTTAAAGGGGTTTTTCCTCCTTTTAAATAGAGGCTGGGCATGTCGGGAACTGAAACTTCAATTTCTAGCACGTGACACCATTTACATGACCAGGAGGCTTGGTTGGAGCAGTTACCTAGTCCGCAGGCCAGGACTATCTTTCCTCGGACGTAAATTCTTTAAAGAATAAATCCTTAGATGGTCAGTGAGGCTTTTAAGTGTACGCTAACCTCAGCTGTTCAAATTTATGATGAAAAATAAAGAAAATTCCGCATCCTGGATTCGAACCGGGAACCTTTGGCTCAGACCACCAACGTGCAGCCAATTGCGCCACTGCAGCCATGAAAGCGAACCGCTATTTACATGACTTTAGGACTTGCTTGGAGCAGTTACCTAGTCCGCAGGCCGGGACTATCTTTCCTCAGTGAGAGGATTGGTGTGTGCAACAATAGGCCCTTCGTGTTCGCATCAGCAATGGTATCAACACGCAATTCACAAATAACATTCAGCACGAAATGATGATGCGATGATAGAACAGTCGTTTGCAACAATTATAACAGTGAGCATAAAAGGATGATGCAATGATAAAACAGTCGTTTCAAAGAATTATAACAATGAACATAATATGATGATGCAATGACAGAACATGCGTTTCAAAGAATTATTAACAATGAATATAATAGACGATATAGATAGGGCAATCTCTCTCGATGAGAGAAAGGAGATACACGTGTCTCCCTTCAACTCTAACAAGCGTTCACACGATTTGTGAAAGTGTGTGTGTTTTTGTGTGTTTGGCACGTTTGAGCAGTGTATAACTTATTACAGATTTATGCTCATCAATCCCAAAAAGCATACAATTTATCTGTGTTGTTCTACTTAATAATCGTTTGAAGGATCCACATTAACTCATTTCTATCTAAATGCCACCAAAGAAAAGAAAGAGCATTGGTCAGACAGCTAATAAAAAAAAACTATCCAGACCTCGGAAACACCTGAACAATGGGAGCTTCGTCTACAGCAGGAGCGTATGCGAGCTTGTACGTCAAGGGCAAGGGAAAGTTCAGAGGAAAGAGAGCTACGTGTACAACATTTAAGGGGGGCGAGTCGACATTCTGATTTAAAATTAGGGGCATTTAATTAAACTCTGAATACGATTACTGTAGTCACCCTAAAGTCCTAACAGGAAGGATGGATGTCGTATGTAACCTTTGTCAGGCAAAGAAATATAAATGTGAATTACTAGGAATATGTTGTTGTAATGGAAAAGTGAAGCTGTCACCACTTATAGAGCCTCCAGAACGACCGTTATCTTATCTAGTAATACAGAAGATTCCAAACATTTCCTAAAAAATATAAGAGCAGGAAATGTTAAATGACATACAGGTATTGGACATTGAAACTGAAACACCTTCGCAAATAGCACTGGATACCCCCAGGGCTGAATAGAACCTTCTGCTAGGTAATTAATCGTATGCATATCAATGAATCACGTGTCAGAGGTCTTGGTAGTCACTCCAGTAGAAAAGTTCGATAGTAAGCTTCAAATTGTCTGTGCAGAGCGCTATAATGGGAGACATATCCGACTTCAAAAGAGGGCAGATTGTTGGGGCGCGTCTAGCAGGTGCATCTGTGTCCAAAACTGCCACACTTTGTGATGTCTCACGTGCTACAGTATCCAGGGTGATGTGTGCATATGAACAGGAAGGACGAACCACGTCCAGGAGGAGCAACTGCAGGGGAAAACGGAAGTTGTCGGAAAGAGACGTCAGGACATTGACCAGGATTGTTGCACGAAGGCGGAAAACCACCGCCGCAGAAATCATCGCAGAAATGAATACACACCTCCAGGAACCTGTGTGCACGAAGACAATCCGTCGTTACCTGCATAAATCCAACATCCATGAGAGGGTTACTATACCGAAGCCTTTCATCAGTAGTTCAAATGCCTCCAAGCGGGTTTGACGTTGGATGACCTCAAACGCGTCATATTCTCGGACGAGTCCAGCTACACTGTCTTCCAAACAACAGGGAGGGTATTCGTCTGGAGGAGCCCCTCTGATGCCTACAACCCAGACTGCTTGGCACCCACAGTCAAACACGGAGGTGGATCAGTAATGGGTGGATCAGTAATGGTTTGGGGTGCAAACTGTGCAGGACCTCTACCGATCCTTCCCAAGACGTGTTACTGCTGTGCTGGCTGCCCACGGTGCCCCAACACCTTATTAAATGAAGATTTTGGATTTCTACCAGGTGTTTCAGTTTCAATGTCCAATACCTGTAGTTTGGAGGATTCATGCCTACCTTTAAGGTACGGGGTTAAATTTACCACAAAGCTGGATCACTTCTCCTTCCGGTAATATATTTATCTCCCGTTATATTACCGGCTACGTTCACTGGCAGTCCGAGGCACCTGCACAAATATGCACAAGACGATATGTCCTATGTCCAAAATCATAGCTGTCCGAGTCTTTGTGTGACCTTTACGTGCAACCTTAAGTGGACAGAGATTACAGTTCAGCTTTTGGAAGTCCAAACACCAATTGTTCACCACGATTTAACAGCGATGGTATTTAAGCAAAAACTAATCCAATTTATTGATGTTATTACAAAAACCGTGTATTTGGAGAAAGGCGCTGTTGGATAATATTCAGTCGAATGGCGAAAGCGAGGTCTTCCACATACACACATGTTGGCATGGCTCAAAGAAAAAATCCGACCGACTAAAATATATGGCATAATTTCTGCAGAGTTGCCAGGTCATACGGACATATGGGCAACTGACGCCATTGGCCGTGTCTACAATGTTCATCCCAGCAATGCTACTACCTGAGAATGTTGCTTCACGTTGTGCGAGGACCAACGTCATTTAATAATCTTAAAACCTTCTGCCACGTGTTTCACAAAACAACTCAGGAGTCTTTTTGCCATTATAACTATGACGTGCGCTCCATCAAATCCCCAAAGCCTTTGGGCTAAATATAAAGAAAATTTAAGTCAAAGACATTCTCATACTGCAAAGACCTAACCCAATTATTAACTCGAGTTACGCAGTGGAAATAATGAAACAAGCGCTTATACTTCTTGATGACAAATGTATCTCTATTTACAGCAAAATTCTTTTGCAGCTTAGGCTAGAAGCGCTGATTCGAAATGGTGCTAGATAGAGATTTTTGGAGGGAACGGAACTACGACATTAATGCTCTTCAACTTTTTCTTGAAAAATATAGACCCCTCTTAGTCTCAGACCAGAGGCAAGCCTATAAACACTCTTTTAAGTCTCATTCAGGATGGAAATGGTGGAATTTGTTTCCTTGATGCACCCGGGGATAAATATTTTGCTGGCTGAGATTCGCCAAATTAATGGAATTGCGAATGGGGTTGGAGTAGCAAGTACACTGTTATATGGCGGTCAATGCTACCATTGAATTTACAGATTTCAGAACTGCCCATTTGCAACATGTACAAAGTCTCCAATCAGACACAAGTGCTCAAGCATTTTAAACTAATCGTTTGGGAAGAGTGCACCATGGTCCCCAAAAAATGAAACCCTCTCTGTGATTCCATGCTCTATGCCAGCTGATGTACTTAATGCCTGTCTTAAGTCGTATATCTTATGTACACAAAATGGATCTCAAGACCAGGAGAAACAAGTGCAGAGCAATTGCTGTTAGTTGCCAATGGAGAAGTTCCTGTCGACCTCACTACCGGCCTAATTTCGTTTCCCTCAAATTTATGCAATATTGTCTCTTCACTCGACGAGCTGATAACTAAAGTGTTTCTAGATATGCGTGAAAATTACATGTCGCATCGATCGCTGTGCGAAAGGGCCATTTTTACTCCAAAAAACGACAGTGTTAAATATATTAACGATCTTATTCAGGAAATGCTTCCTGGCAACTCGGCCACTTTTTCATTTATTGATACAGTAACGGATATGGAGCAAGCTGTGCATTTCCCTACAGAAATTTTAAATTCCCTTGAACCACCAGGAATGCCGCCACATAAGCTTACTTTAAAAAAAAGGATCTCTTATCTGTGAAGAAGACTAACCGTGCAGAATCTATTGCCGAACGTAATAGAGGCCACGATCATACCCTATTCCTCGCTTTCCATTGATACCCAGTGATACAAATACGTCCTTCGATTACAAGCGATTGCAGTTTCCCATCCGGCTTGCATTCGCTATGATTATCAACAAGACTCAGGGGCAGGCATTAACTTGGAAACGCCATGTTTTTCACACACGCAATTATGTGTAGCTTGCACAAGAGTCGGCACCCCAGACAATTTGTTTGTTTACGCCCCAGGAGGACAAACGAAGAACATAATGTGCAGTCAAGCTTTGGAGTAAAAGCTTGGATATAAATAAAATTGTCGGGAGAGCGCATTCGAACAATTGCAGGTTTAAGCAAATCAACTTTTTTCTTGAGGTTGTTCTATTTACCTAAAACTGTAATTATCCCGGGCATCTCCAGGTATCCCGGTTTTAAAAAATTAATAATTGTCGATAAAAAAATCTAAGTTTCTGCATATAAATAAGGTTGATAAGACATGTAACAAAAGTCCTGCGAAATAAAAAACAAAATTGATTTGTAACAATGATAGAATTCTTATTGTTTGGGCTCATTGACAGTTTTTAGAACATAACAGTCTCTTGAAAATCTTTAAAAATGAACAGCAACTATAGATAATGAAGAGTTAGCAGACTATTGAGAAACTGAGCACGTAATAAATTACCCAGTAATTACGAGGTTTCCACGCGGCCGTCGATGATGAGAGCGTGTCAACTGAGGAAACTGCGGTTGCTAGACCACACAAAGGGATGAAAGCCCAAGTTGCCCGGGATATTTACAGTTGTAGGTAAACAGAACAACTTCAAGAAGCTAAATTATTGCATAAACTGGTTTTCAGTAATTCTGCAGTTTCCTGCTGTAGACGATGCTCCTGTTGTTTATAGGTTTCTGACGCCCGGAGAACAGTGTCTTCACTGACCAATACAACACTGAGCGAAGTGACTTGTCGTCTTTCCAATCTTTCGTAGTTGTCTGCTTATTCTGTTATTTTTAAAGATTTTCAAGAAAATGATAAGTTCTAAGAAATACGAAAACCCAGAACAACAGGAAATCTAAGCATTGTTAAAAATTGAACCTTATTTTTAAAGTACAGACTTTGCCTTGCACTGTTGGTCATGAGATATCTCGTATTTGTATGCCTTGCCTTAACCATGAGTATCGATTTTTTTATCGATAATTATTAATTTTTCGAAGTCTGAGGTAGACAATGCAACGTTTGCATCAAGTTATAATTATCAGAGACAATCGGCATTGCCCGGCATAATTACATTTTTCAGTAAGCAAACAGAATAACCTCAAATTAGTTTTCGGTAATTCTATAAACTCTGACTGTAGACGAATCTCCCGTTGTTTACGACGCCTGGATAACTTTTTGTCTTCTCAGACCAATATTCGTTCTTTTCTATGGTGACATAACATGTATCCTCAAAACGATTATTAAGGAACGCAATACAGTGTGGTTTTTTTATTTGTTATCGCTTATGTCATAAACTATTACCCAAAGCCGACTGGCATCCTTATATACCCAACCCACTGGAAAAGAAAGGGAAAGCTGCCATCGCATCTGGAAAGTTTAAAACTGTTCAAGTGTTCCAGACACACAAATCGTTGGAACTTTGTTAGGCAGCTGATGAGAAACACGTTTATCATATCCAGAGAGACTGCCTTATCCATTTCGTGCTATTATACACATTTCCTGCACATAAACTCTTATTCTTGGAAACTAAATATTGCATTTTGAAAATATTGTTCATGATCACTACATCGGTTTTCATAGCAAAACGTTTCCTCAGCGTTGATTTAGAAATATAGGGCAGAAATTACTACAACAATCTGAATAGTTATTCACTACTTGGTAATGTGTTCTGGCAATTGCACTCTGCTCTCGATGTCTTGAAGCAAAATTTGCCCATTCATTACTTTGTGTTGTCTAACAGTCGCTGATTCTTCTGTTAACATGCACACCATTTGTTTAGTTCCAGCTGCGTGCTGGCGAAACCAATACAACACCGAGCGAAGGCTCTAGTTCCTAAGTCAATGTACCACAGTTTTTCATTAGTCCTGCCTCAGATTAAAAGAAATCCGTCTTCACCAGCTGGGAACATCACTATGTACTTCATACCCAATTTTCCTTTGAAGTTTCCCTTGGTCTGGATGTAGAAACTCTTATTCCCTCCTTCTTAGACGAAGCTCCCCTTGTTCAGATGGTTCCAACGCCCAGATAGCTTTTTGTTTCTTTTTGTAACTCGTTCTTTCTCTTTTCTTTCTAAAGAATGGATAAAGTAGCTTGAGCTTTGTGTCCAGCATCAAGGGCAACGCATTGACCACATCCTTTAGCTGCTGCAACCTAGATGTTGGTGTGCGCTTTTGTTTGGCAAATGTCAGTGTTTTTGCTAATAACTTGTGAATCCAACCGATAACTGAAATCCGATTGCCAGTCATCAGGACGTTTTTCGGGAGCTCAAGGGAAGCCCGTGTAACTCTTTAGCCTCCTCGATAAACAATGCCTTATCTATATCCTGTCATTGCATCATCATTTTATGTTCATTATTAATAACTAGCAGAGGTGCCTGGCGTTGCCTGGGATAATTACAGTTGTAGGTAAACAGAACAATCTCAAAACATAAAATTTTAACTCTCAAATGGTAAAATTATAACTCATTTAATACTACACAGAGCGAAGGGACTAGCCATTCCCTTCTTCTACGAAAAGTATGAAAAACAGGAATTCTAGGTGATATACCGGTAGCTTCTCTAACTCTTCTTGACTTGCTTCACCACTGCGAAGCATCTTCTTCTATATATATAACTAGCAAAGGTACCCGGCGTTGCCCGGGATAATTACACTTGTAGGTAAACAGAACAATCTCAAAAAATTAAATTAAATTTTGCAATATCTTAAAAATAAACACATGAAAATGCTTAGAATTAATACAGTAAAAATTCTAAATTTAAATTCGAAAAAAAAATTTTAAAGGATGGAACTCTCCAATAAATTCTTACTCAGGTAATCTTACTTCAGATGTACACTCGATGTTGTTGCAATTTTACTCTTCTCTCGATGTCTTGAAGCAAAACTTGGCCTTTCATCACTTTGTGTAGTCTAGCAGTCGCTGATTCGTCTATTTACTTGCTTCCCATTTGCTCAATACAGCACGGAACTAAAGGAGTGCTTCCTCTGTCGTCTTTCCACTCTTTCTCAATAGTCTGCTAACTCTCCATTATCTCCAGTTACTGATCATTTTTAAAGATTTTCAAGAAATTGTTAAGCACTAAGAACTCTCTTTTCTAAAAAAAAGCCTGAATTACAGGAATTCTATGCATTGTTACAAATTGAAACTTATCCATATTACAACATCATTTTATGTTCATTGTTATAATTCTTGGAAAGATTGCTTTAATATTACATCATCATTCTGTGATCATTGTTATTGGTATATTGCGCGTTGATACCATTGTTGATGCGAACACAATGGGCCTATTGTTGCACAAACTTTTCCTTGCATTGTTGGTCATGAGATATATATTGTTGGTTCATGCAGTGTGTTTGTGAATTGCATGTTGTTACCTATTGTTGTACAAACTTTGCCTTTCATTGTTGGTCATGAGATATTTCTCATTAATATGCCTTGCCATAACCATGAATATCGATTTTTTATCGATATTTATTTTTTTCCGAAATCTGAGGTAGACAGTGACCTTCCTCATGCTTTGAAGGTCATGTATGCGAAGTTTTATCAAGATCGGAATAAAACTGTAGATTTGTATAAAAAACATACAGACAAACAGACCCACCCACCTACCCACAAACATCCTTCTTTATATATATAGATAGAAGAAGACTAGAAGAGGTACCCGGCGTTGCCCGGGATAATTACACTTCCACAAACTTTTCCTTTCATTGTTAGTCATGAGATATTGATTGTTGGTTCATGCAGAGCGTTTGTGAATTGCGTGTTGATACCATTGTTGATACCTATTGTTGTGCAAACTTTGCCTTGCATTGTTGGTCATGAGATATTTCTCATTAATATGCCTTGCCATAACCATGAATATCGATTTTTTTTATCGGTATTTATTATTTTTCTTGAAATCTGAGGTAGACAGTGACCTTCCTCATGCTTTGAAGGTCATGTATGCGAAATTTTATCGGAATAAAACTGTAGATTTGTATAAAAAACGTACAGACAGACCCACCCACCCACAAACATCCTTCTTTATATATATAGATAGATGAAGGATTTTTGTTTTTTTGTGTGTTTGTGGGTTTATTTGTGGGTTGGTTCGTTTGTATTTTATACAAATCTACAGTTTTATTCCGATCTTGATAAAATTTCGCATACACGACCTTTAAAGCATGAGGAAGGTCACTGTCTACCTCAGATTTCGAAAAAATAATAATTATTAATTAAAAATCGATATTCATGTTTTTGGCAGGGTATATTAATGAGAAATATCTCATGACCATCAATGCACGACAAAGTTTTTGCAACAATGGTATCAACACGCAATTCACAAACACTCTGCACGGACCAACAATATACTATTGTATATCTCATGACCAACAATGCAAATAAAAGTTTGTGCAACAATAGTTATCAACAATGGTGTCAAGACGCAATGCACCAACACTATGAAAGGATCAACTATACATGTCTCATGACCAACAATGCAAGGCAAAGTTTGTGCAATATAGAATTCCTGTTATTCAGGATTTTCTTAGAAAAGAGAATTCTTAGTTCTTAACAATTTCTTGAAAATCTATAAAAATGATCAGTAACTGGAGATAATGAGTTAGCAGACTATTGAGAAAGAGTGAAAGACGATAGAGAAAGCACTTCTTTAGCTTCGTGCTGTATTCAGCAAATGGTAAGCAAGTAAATAGAAGAATCGGCGACCGCTAGACAACACAAAGTGATGAATGGCCAATTTTTGCTTCAAGACATCGAAAGAAGAAAGGAAATTGCAACAACATGAAGTGTACATCTAAAGTAAGATTACGTGAATAAAAAATTATTTACACTAGAAGGCATCCTTGAAGAGGTGCATCCATTGTGAGCCTTTAAAACATTTTTTTTTCGGTGTCCCAGTATATCACTAGAATGGATTTTTTCAGTGAAGAGGTTAATGCCTGTCTTTCGGATTTTTCTTAGAATGGATAGTCCCTCTGCTCTATATTATAGTGATTGAGTTATTATTTAACCAATTTGGAGGTTTAATTTAGCTTTTTGAGGTTGATCTCTTTACCTACAAGGGTAATTATCCCAGGCAACGCCGGGTCCTTCTATATATATAAAGAAGGATGTTTGTGGGTCTGTTTGTTTGTTTGCTTGTGGGTTTGTTTGTTTGTTTGTTTGCTTGTGGGTTTGTTTGTTTCTTATGCAAATCTACAGTTTTATTCCGATCTTCATGAAATTTTGCGTACTTGACCATCAAAGCATGAGGAAGGTCACTGTCTATCTCAGATTTCGGAAAAATAATAATTATGGATAAAAAATGGATATTCATGGTTATGGCAGGGCATATTAATGCTAAATATCTCATGACCAACAATACAAGGCAAAGTTTGTGCAACAATAGGTATCAACAATGGTATAAACACGCAATCCACAAACACTAGGCAGGGATCAACAATATATATCTCATGACCAACAATTAAAGTCAAAGTTTGTGCAACAGTAGGTATCAAGAATGGTATCAACACGCAATTCACCAATAACAATGAGCACAAAATGATGATTCAATGATAGAAAGTTCATTTCAAAGAATTATAACAACGAACATAAAATGATGATGCAATGATAGAACATTCTTTTCCAAGAATTAGCAACAATGAACAGGAAATGGATATAATAGACGATATCGATAGGGCAGTCTCTCTCGATGAGGCAAAGGAGATACATGGGTCTTCCTTCAGCTCCCTAACAAGCGTTCAGACGATTGGAAAAAGTGTGTAGATGTTTCTTTGTATGCGTGTGTGTGTGTTTTTGGTACGTTTTAGCAGCGCAAAACCTTCTTCAGTTTATTTCCAAAAAACACATCAGTTAATTTAACTTCTTAAGATTGTTCTGTTTACCTAATGTGTGATTATCCCGGGCAACGCCGGGTCCTCTGCTAGTAACCATTTAATTTAGACTGAAGTTTTTTTTGCCCTTGACGTAGAAGCTCTTATACCCTCTTGCTCTATTCCAAACTCCCGTTGTTCAGATGTTTCTAATGCCCGTATAGTTTTTCTGTTTCAGTTGCAGAGTTTTTCTGACCAATACTCGTTCTTTCTCTTTCCTTTCCAGACGTTTATTAGGGAGCGCAAAGGAGACAAACCTGACTCCTTTGCCTTATCAATAGACGATGCCTTATTAATGTTGTCACTGCATTATCATTTTATTCTCATTATTAATAATAATTGAAAACGAACGTTTAGTCATCGCATTATCAGCATCTAAGTTACCAAAATATATACATTCCAACAGAATATAGTCAAAGTGTATATTTGTGAAACGTTTGGATCTTATGTGCTACCAAATAAGTCAGGTGATAACCCGGCGTGGCTCGGATTAAATTTTGCAATATCTTAAAAACAAACAAATGAAAATGCTTAGAATTAATACAGTAAAAATTCTTAATGAAAATTCGAAAAAATATTTTTTAAAGGCTCACAATGGATGGACCTCTCCAAGGATGCCACTGCTAGTCTAAATAATTTCTTAAGCACGTAATCTTACTTCAGATGTACACTTGATGTTGTTGCAATTTCCACTCTTCTCTCGATGTGTTGAAGCAAAACTTGGCCATTCATCAGTTTGTGTAGTGTAGCGGTTGCCGATTCTTCTATTAACTTGCTTCCCATTTACTCAATACATCACGGAGCTAAAAGAGTGCTTCCTCTGTCGTCTTTTCACTCTTTCTCAATAGTCTTCTCACTCTCCATTATCTCCATTTTTAAAGATTTTGAAGAAATTGTTAAGTAATAATAACTCTCTTTTCTAAGAAAAGCCTATATAACAGGAATTCTGTGCATTGTTACAAATTGAAACTTATCCATATTGCATCATTATTTTATTTTCATTGTAATAAAACTTGAAAAGGATTGCTTTATCATTGCATCATCATTTTGTGCTTATTGTTATTGGTGAATTGCGCGTTGATACCATTGTTGATGCGAACATGACGGGCCTATTTTTGCACAAACTTTGCCTTACATTGTTGGTCATGAGATATTCCTCATTAATATGCCTTGCTATAACCATGAATATCGATTTTTTATCGATATTTATTATTTTTACTAAATCTGACGTAGACAGTGACCTTCCTCATGCTTTGTAGGTCAAGTATGCAAAATTTCATCAAGATCGGAATAAAACTGTAGATTTGTATAAAAAACAATCCCACAAACTAACCTACAAACATTCTTCTTTTTATATATAGATAGATTCTTGGAAACGAATATTCAATCATGACCACCTCGGTTTCCAAAACATTCACTATATTATAGTCATAATGTATCTGGGATTTTTAATGAAATGTTTGGAACTGCTGTGCTACCAAATAAGCTAGGTAATATCCCTGGCGTCTTGCGGCCTCTTTTTACTAAATGTCAATATACAGTAAAATGAACACATGAAAATGGTTAGAAATAATAGAATAAAGATTCATACCGAAAGCTAGAAAACACAAATTTGGTGGAACTTAATACTTGGTAATCTGTTTTTGCTATTCCCACACTGCTGTCGTTGTTTTGAAGCAAAACCTGGCCACTCATCGCATTGTGTAGTCTAGCAGGCACAGTTTTTTCTGTTGATATGCTTGTATTGTCGAGGGCCGCCTGGGAACTTTGATGAAACTAGATCACTCACCACTAGCTCAATTTCTCAGTAGTCTGGTAACTCTTTTATCTCCAGTTATTTCTCATTTTTAAAGATTTGCAAGAAAATGTTAACTTCTGAGAACAATCATTTCTAAGAAAAATCCAAACCTAAATTCTATGCATTGTTATAAATTTGCCTTGCATTGTTTGGTCATGCGATACTTCTTATTAATATGCACTGCCATCATCATGAATATCGACTTATTATCGATAATTTTTATTTTTTCGAAATCTGAGGTAGACGGTGACGTTCCTCATGCTTTGAAGGTCAAGTGTACAAAATTTCATCAAGATCGGAATAAATCTCTAGAGTTCTATAAGAAACAAACCCAGAAACAAATATTCTTTCATTTATATATAGAAGATTAGCAGAGGAGCCGGCATTGCTCGGAATAATTACACTTGTAGGTAAAGGGAACAATCTCAAAAAGATAAATTAAATAATAATTGGTTAAATTGGTTAAATAATAACTACAGCAATACAACACAGAGCGAAGGGACTATTCATTCTACGAAAAATCCGAAAAACAGGAATTCTAGTTGATATACCGCGACTTTATTTAAACTCTTCTCGGATTAAACCAATGTCCATCTTCACCACCAGGGAACATCACTGGAAACTTTGGACCCAACTTTTTCTTGCCCTTGACGTAGAAGCTCGTATATTCTCTTGCTCTAGTCGAAACTCCCGTTGTTCAAACGTTTCCAATGCCCGTATAGCCTTTTCTGATTTAGCTGCACAGTTTCTCTGACCAATACTCGTTCTTACTCTATCCTTTTCAGACACGTAAATTTTTGCCAGTCGTTTGGACGTTTGATAGGGCGCTCAAAGGAGACATGTGTGGCTCCTTTGCCTCCTCATAGACGCTACCTTATATATGTCCTGTTCTGGCCAAGTTTTTCTTCAAGACATCGACAGAAGAAATGGAATTGCAACAACATCAAGTGTACATCTGAAGTATGATTACGTGAGTAAGAAATTATTTAGACTAGAAGTGGCATCCTTGGAGATGTCCATCCATTATGAGCCTTAAAAAAATTTTTTCGAATTTTCATTAAGAATTTTTACTGTATTAATTCTAAGCGTTTTCATGTGTTTATTTTTAAGATATTGCAAAATTAAATCAAAACACGCCGGGGTTATCACCTAGCTTATTTGGTAGCACATAAGATCCAAACATTTCCAAAAAATACATTTTGACTATATTCTGTGGGAATGTGTATATTGTGGTAACTGAGATGCTGTTAATGCGATGATGGAACGTTCATTTCCAAGAATTATTAATAATGAACATAAAATGATGGTGCTGTGACAGAACATTAATAACGCAGCGACTGTTCATGAGTCAAAGGAGTCACGCGTGTCTCCCTTGAGCCCCGTACCAAAGGTCCAGATGACTGGCAAAAATTTATGTGTCTGGAAAGGAAAGAGAAAGAACGAGTATTGGTCAGAGAAACTCTGCAACTAAAACAGAAAAAGCTATACGGACATTTGAAACATCTGAACAATGGGAGTTGCGAAGAGAGCAAGAGGGTATAAGAGCTGCAACGTCAAGGGCACGAAAAACTTGAGTCTAAAGTATCTGGTGATGCTCCGCAGTGGTGAGGCAAGTCAAGTGGATTTTAGATAAAGTCCCTGTATATCACCTAGAATGCCTGTTGTTCATATTTTTCTTAGAATGGATAGCCCGTTTCTGTGTGTTGTATTGTCTGAGTTAATATTTAACCAATTGGGAGTTATAATTTAATTTTTTGAGATTGATTTTTTCCCCACAAGTGTAATTATCCCGGGCAACGCCAGGTACCTCTGCTAGTTTTTAATAATTATTCTTGGAAATGAACGTTCAGTCATCGCATTATCAGCATCTCAGCTAGGTGGTTCGTACTCAGTTTTTTTTCCATTAAATTTTGCAATATGTTAAAATTAAACACATGAAAACGCTTTGAATTATAACAGTAAAAATTCATAATGAAAATCTGAAAAAAGTTTTTTTTTTAAATACTCACAATGGATGGACCTCTGCAAGTATGCCACTGCTAGGGTAAATAATTTCTTAGTCACTTGATGTTTTTGCAATTCCCAATCTGCTCTCAATGTCTGAAAGCAAAACTTGACCATTCATCACTTTGTGTAGTCTAGCAGTCGCCGACATACAGCATGGAGCTAAAGGACTGCTTCGTATTTCGTCTTTCCACTCTTTCTCAATAGTCTGCTAACTCTTCATTATCTCCAGTTAAGATTTTCAAGAAATTGTTATATACTAAGAACTCTCAATTCTAAGAAAAGCCTGAATAACAGAAATTCTATGCATTGTAACAAAATGAAGCTTGCATTATTGGTCATGAGATATTTCTTATTAATATGCCGTGCCATCATTATGAATATTGATGTATTATCGATAATTATAATTTTTTCAAAATATCAGGTAAACAGTGTCCTTCCTCATTCTTTGAAGATCAAGTATGCAAATTTCATCAAGGTCGGAATAATACTGTAGATGTGTAAGAGGCGAACCCACCCACAAACAAACATTCTTCTTTATATACACTGAGTAGCAAAACTCATGGGATAGTTACTTAATATCTGGTCGGGCCACATCTGGCCCTGTGCAGTGCAGCAATACAGCGTGTTAGTGAGTCTGCAAGTCCCTGGTACAGTTCTGGAGGCAGTTGACACCAGATAGTCTGCAGAGCCGAAGATAGTTGCTGCCCATTCGTGGGCGGATGATCCAATGCCCGGAGCCTGACTTCAACAGCATCCCAGATATGCTCGATGGGATTCATGTCAGGGCTCTGGGCTGGCCAGCTCAGTCGTTGGACCTCTCTTGCATGCTTCTCGAACCATTCGTGGACGACATTGGAGCGATGTGGTGGAGCATTGTCATCTTGAAAGACTGCTACGTCGTCAGGATGTTGAAATGTCAAAAACGGGTGCAGATGGTCTCCGATGAGTTGATGATACCGTGGACCATTCAACGTTTGGTCCAGGATAACCAGAGGGCCCATTCCAAACCAGGAACATGCACCCCAGGCCATCACTGACGCCCCAACACCCTGCACCACCACCTGTTGGCATGCGGGATCCATCGTTTCGTGAGGTCTGCGCCACACAAGGTGCCTCCCATCAGCGTGGTACAGTTGATATCGTGACTCATCTGACCATATGACATTACGCCACTGTTGCAGAGTCCAGCCAAGATGGTTGGTGGAAAATGCACGCTGGAGTGTCCGAAGACGCTGGGTAAGCATTGGCACCCATATAGGGCGACGGCTGCCAAACCCGAGGGCATGCAGATTCCGATGGATTGTCCACCGAGAGACGTTTCTAGTGCGGTCAGTATTGAGCTGGTCTGTGATTTGCTGCACTGTTGCGCTCCTGTCTCTCTGAATCATTCGTCCCAGGTGTCGCCGGTCATGATCATTCAGGGCAGCTGGACGCCCGGTATGGTGCCTGTTGTGGACTGTGATGCCTTCATCCCGCCATTCCCGATACACCCTGGACACAGTTGAGCGGGGAAAGCCAAATTCCTGCACCACTGCCGAAATAGAACATCCCATGCGTCAGGCACCTACTATCATACACCGTTCAAAAGACGTCAACTCGCGACGACGTGTCATTTCTGATTAATCACGTATCCAAGATCTTCCCACAACGTCTAATGGTCTATTCCCAGAATCCGTTACCCCTGTGAATTCGTGAGCCATGCCCATCAATCAATGTGCTTGCTATCCCATGAGTTTTGCTAACTCTGTGTATGTAGAAGACTAGCAGAGGACCCGGCATTGCCCGGAATAATTACACTTGTAGTTAAACAGAACAATCTCATAAAGTTCAATTATACTCCAAATTAGTTAAATAATAACAACTGCAGCAATACAACACAGAGCGAAGGGACTATTCATTCTACGAAAAATCCGAAAAAGAGGAATTCTATTTGATATATCTCGACTTTATTTAAACTCTTCTTGACTTGCCTCAGATTAAACCAATGTCCATCTTCTCCACCGGGGAACATCACTGGATACTTTGGCCCCATCTTTTTCTTCCCCTTGATGTAGAAGCTCGTATATCCTCTTGTTCTATTCGAAAATCCTGTTGTTCAAACGTTTCCAATGCCCAACTGATAGTCTAGACACATTAAATATGACCACCTGCTAGTATCCGGAATATCCGCCTTTGGTGGCAAGCACAGCAGCTAGTCGACATGGTAGAGAGTCAATAAGTCCCCAGAAAGTGGTTGCTGATATCTGGGACCATTTGGCGATGAATGCTTCCCATAATTCCATCACTGTGCGTGGTGGTGGGTCCAGCTTGCGGACATGGCGATCGAGATGGTCCCACAAATGTTCAACAGGCTGAGGTCCGGGGAGTTTGTTGGCCATGAAATGTAGCTTGAATTCATCCTCATGCTTCTCGAACCACTCGTGGACAATTTTGGCTGTATGGCAGGGAGCATAGTTCTGTTGAAAGCAGCCTTTACCCTGAGGAAACACTGTCGACATGAAAAGATATACCTGGTTTGCGACGATCATCAGGTAACGAGCAGCATTCACTGTACCCTCCAGCGGTATCAGTGGACTCAGACCATACAATGAAAACATCCACCAAACAGTCACACCTCCCGCACCAGCCTGTCGTCTGCCAACGATGGTATCGGGATGCCTGTTCTCAGATTCTTCCCAGCCAATTCTCCATCGTCCGTTCACCTGAAATCGCGACTCGTCAGTTAATGCAACCCTTTGCCACTTGGCCGAGGCCCAATGGCGATTGTCCATTGCGAATTAGAGGCGTTTTTGGCGATCAACAGGGGTACTGTTACCATATGCCTGCTCCGGAGCCCCAACATCAAGAGGGATCGTTGCACTGTCTTGGTGCTGACACGCCTAATGGCCCCACTGTTCATTTATTGTGTCAGTTGCTCAACTGTGGCAAGGCGATTGGTTTTGGCCAGGCATCGTAGCCCACGCTCGCCTCTAGGATCGATGGCCCGTGGGGACCCACAGTTACCTCTTTGGTTGCTCGAAACTGTCTGGTTCGTCCAGTCGCGGTACACCTTCACAACGGCAGTCCTAAAGCAGTTCACAAAGGTGGATGTTTCTGAAATGCTACCCCCCCTTTGGCCCAATAGCCAATGATCATCTTCTTTTGGAGGTTCGACAGGTCACTTGCTCTGCACATGATGGCGACAATTTCTTTGATAATGGATGCTACTGCACGTCTGCTGTTGTCAGCTTTTAATGATATGTAATGATTTTTCATCTACATACCATGGGACGTTCCAACATGTTCGAGGAGAAGTGGTGGTCATAATAATGTGTCCTGACTCTGTAACTAGCAGAGGTACCCGGCGTTGCCCAGGATAATTATACTTGTAGGTAAACAGAAGAATCTCAAAAAATTAAATTATAACTCCGATTTGGTTAAATAATAACTCAATAAAACACAAATCAAAGGGACTATCCATTCTAAGAAATATACGAAAAACAGGAATTCTAGGTGATAAATCGGGACTTTATCTAAACTCTTCTTGTCTTGCCTCACCACTGCAGAGCATCACCAGATACTTTAGACTGAAGTTTTTCTTGCCTTTGACGCTGTTGCTCTATCACAAGAGTTCTTATACCCTCTTAGTCTATTCGAAACTGTTGTTGTTCAAATATTTCAAATGCTCGTATAGCTTTTTCTGTTTTAGTTGCAGTTTCTCTGACCAATACTCGTTCTATACTCTTTCCTTTCCAGACACACAAATTTTTGCCAGTCGTCTGGACGTTTGATAGGGAGCTCAAGGGAGACATGTGTGGCTCCTTTGTCTCATCAATAGATGCTGCCTTATTAATGTTCTGTCACTGCATCATCATTATATGGCCATTATTGATAATTCTTGGAAACGAACATTCAATCATCGCATTATCAGCATCTTAGTTTCCGAAATATACACATTCTTACAGAAAACAGTCACAATGTTTTTTTATGAAATGTTTGGATCTGAGGTGCTACCAAATAAGTTTGGTGATAATCCCTGCGTGGCTCGGACTTTTTCTTTTTTTCTTTTTGCAGTATCTTAAAGATAAACACTTGAAAACGCTTAGAATTAATACCGTAAAAATTCTTAATGAAAATTCGAAAAAAACATTTTTAAAGGTTCACAATGGATGGTCCTCTAAAAGGATGCCACTGCTAGTCTAAATAGTTTCTTACTCACATAATCCTGCTTTAGATGTACACTTGATGTTGTTGAAATTTCCACTCTTCTCTCGATGTCTTGAAGCAAAACTTGGCAATTCATCACTTTGTGTAGTCTAGCGGTCGCCAGTTCTTCTATTTACTTGCTTAATATTTGCTCAATACAGCAGGGAGCTAAAGGAGTGCTTCCTCTGTCGTCTTTCCACTATTTCCCAATAGTCTGCTAACTCTCTATTATCTCCAGTTACTGATCATTTTAAAAGATTTTCAAGAAATCGTTAAGTACTAAGAACTCTTTTCTAAGAAAAGCTTGAATAACAGGAATTCTATGCATTGTTACAAATATTAACTTATCTATATTGCGCAAATTTTGCCTTGCATTATTGGTCATGAGATATACAGGGTGATTATAATTAAAGTTATGATTTCAAAAATCCATAATTTGAAAACTACTCGTCAGAATGACCTGATATTTTAGCAGAACAATCGTGAGCAATGGACTTTTGTTTGGCGAAGGAAAAAAAATAGTTCTAAAATCTGCCGATAGATTGCGCTGGCAGGGTAATGGATATGAACCGAAAATGGATTCGTGAAACACAGGAATGTTGTTAGCCAAAAGGAAACAATAGAGTTCAGGGGTTTACGAAAAATTTGGCGAAAAGTCAAGAATACGTGTTAGGTTAGACAGTATCCCCAGATAATGTGAACCCTGCCAGCGCCATCTATCGGCAGATTTTGGAACTATTTTTTTTCCTTTGCCAAACAAAATTCTATTGCCTGACGATTGTTCTGCTAAAATATCAGGTCATTCTGACGAGTAGTTTTCAAATTATCGATTTTTGAAATGGTAACTTTAATTATAATCACCCTGTATATTGTTGATCCTTGCATAGTGTTGGTGCATTGCATGTTGACACAATTGTTGATACCTATTGTTGTACAAACTTTTCCTTGCATTGTTGGTCATGAGATATATATTGTTGGTCCGTGCAGAGTGTTTGTGAATTGCGTGTTGATACCATTGTTGATAAGTATTGTTGTGCAAACTTTGCCTTGCATTGTTGGTCATGAGATATTTCTCATTATTATGCCTTGCCATAACCATGAATATCGATTTTTTTATCAATAATTATTATTTTTCCTAAATCCTCATGCTTTGAAGGTCAAGTATGCAAAATTTCATCAAGTTCGGAATAAAACTGTAGATTTGTATTACATACCCACAAACAAATATCTTACTGAAGGAATAAAGGTCTGTAAATAGCGATATGGTAGCGGTTTATTAATAGTTCAACGTGTTATTAATAAACTGCTACCTTATCGCTATTTCCAGACCTTTATTCTTTCAGTAAGTTACACAGCGATATAGACCGCCATGCAATCTTTAAGCAAATATCCTTCTTTATATATATAGATAGAAGATGAAGGTTTCAATCCACCTCTGCGAATTATGAAATAATATTGAGTTTGTAACATTGAATAGAATTCCTGTTGTTTGCGTTTTTCTTAGCATTGATAGTTCTTAGAATATAACATATGCTTGAAAATTCTTTAAAAATGAGCAGTAACTGGAGATAATGTGGAGTTAGTGGACTATCGAGAAAGAGTGGAAAGGCGATAGGGGAAGCACTCTCTTCACTCGGGTCTCAATTGACGACATAACTGATAACAAATTATACATCAACGCGAATCTTCAAGTCAATAAGCACATTGCGTTGTGCTTTTTAATAATCAAACAAAGGATACGCGTTAATTCAGATCTATCGAAATGCCACCGAAGTATTGAGTGAGTATAAGTCAGAGAAGACAAAGTTATCCAGGCGTCAGAAACTTGATTTAGCAGACTATTGAGAAATTGAGCAAATGGTAAGTGTTCCAGTGGTCATCGAAGTTCCCAGACGGACGTCGATATTTTGACCAGCCCTGAATACAGTTTGACTCGTTTAGCTTTACGTCTCGCATTATTCAAAAACGATTAGACTAGAATGTTGAAATTTTTTATTTAGAACTGCTGTAACATCTAGTTGTGCACCAAACCTGATTGCAATCAAGTATGCTGAAAACATGTATATGTAATTTAATAGTCGTACAAGGAAGTCAAGTGGTGTCTACAATAGATTTTTTTTATTTAATGTACAGCTTACTGGTCTTTGTCTTCTACAAAGTACTCCTCACCATTATTTACACGCTTGTTTCAGCAGTGTTCCCACACTTTGGAAAGCTTCATTTGGTATATCCTTCAATGCCAGTGACGAATTTTTTTTAATGTCATCAATGGAGTCGAAACGCTGTCCTTTCAGCACTGATTTTAATTTTGGAAACAAGAAAATGTCGCAAAGAGCTAGGTCTGGGGATTAGGGAGGCTGGGGGGGCAGTGTCATCAGATTTTTGTCACAAAACTTGCGAATTAGCAAAGCTGAGTTGTCAGGCGCATTGTCATGAAGAAGGAACCATAAGTTGTATTGCCACAAGAATAGTCTTTTTTTTTTTTACGATGCTGTGAATATTTATCTCGAAAAATTTCACGTAAATCAGACATTGTAAAAATCGCAATGTTGCCGCGTAATTAAAAAAGTTCGGTTATTTTTTGAACAGACCTCGTATTTGCCTGTGTGTTCCGCGTTTGTGCAATCCATTTGTCTCAGGGCGAGCTTATTACTCTAACTTGGAGGTGGTCATAATGTAATTGCTCGTTATTGTGTCTTCTTTCAAGACACGTTGTTACGAATTGTCTGATATATTACATGCCATATGATAGGATTATAGTTTTCTAAGGGTACAATTACGGTGTCGTTAGAACAGATACTACTAAATCAAATCTGACCATCTTCGAGTTTATTAACCATCTTATGTATTCATTCGTGATAGTTTCTTACGAGTTGTTTAATGTATTTTTGACATACGGTGACTGTGATAATTTCAATTGCTGAAACAAGTACCACTGAATAAAATTTTACCATCTTAGAACTAATGAATCAAATGGGATTTGGTCTTGTGGCATCCGCGCTACTTGACAGTAATCGTAACTGCAGAACAGAGAGACAAGCCATTTCATAATTTTCCCATAGAAAAAGTATAATATGTTGTTAATAGGTAGCCTCTGAACTTCTCCCATGAGATACTCAGGCCATGCATGAATGACACAAGTAGTAACAACGAGACAAGGCATTATTGCTGATAACTATCTTATGTATTCATTCATGACAGTTCGTGACAGTAAAAACTGTTCTCCAAACGTTTGACTGGGCGTGTCCATTTAAATTTCTGATTTCAATTAAATATTGTTGGACAAGCCCAGTCAAACTTTCGTTATACAGTGTATAAGTTTTTCTCAGTTTAACATTTTTTTGACTAATGTTTTTAATTTTAAATTATAAAGTGAATATTCTCAATTTATACACAATAACAATCATAAAATGTTAACTCACCTTAACTAGTCTTATAGATATAACACAATTTAACACCAGAATAACGAAACTGATAACTTCGAAGGATAAACCTGTGGTACCAAGAATATATAACTGGTGTTCATATTTCTTCAACCTAGAACTTCTGTCTTCTATCTTACAAGTTCTATGAAAATTTCCGCTCGTCGATATGCTCATTGTAAAACTTTAAACATTTTGGGTAACTAAGAATCGAAACTATGACATCTGGTTACAGTGCATCTGAACTTCTCCAATGAAATACCCAGGAAACCGTGTTACATACAAAAAAAGTAAATAACATATCTCTTTATTAATGGTAGAGAGAGAGAGGGCTTCCGCAAAGAAACGTAATAGATTGCTATGTCATCATAAATAGGGCATTGTTATTTCTATTTCTTCCAATAATAAGCACTAAATTTGTCCAGTCCATTCAACGTCACTGCATCCAAAAAAAGAAAACTTTTAACACCCATGGCCTCAGATTTCCATAAAATTTGGCATATATATTCCATTTTTTGGAGATAAAAAGCCATATAAATTGTTTTTGCTCTATATCATATACGAGTTTTTAATTCTTTTAATTCTACAGCCCGTCGGAGTTTTTGTAAAATTTCACTTTTAGCATTTCTAAAGCCTTCTTTGCAAACAGCACTTGTTTGAATAAAAAAAATTGCTTCTACTACAAAAATCATCCAATCTCTTAGAAATTTTTAAACTCTGTTAATAAAAGTATTAGGAAAATGTTTTCCCTGAATAATAAAAGTTAAGATTTAGAATGGTGAAACTCTAAAAAATTAATTTTCTCAGTTTTTATTATTTCAAAATTAGAGTTTGACAAAATTTTAATTTTCAACACGAGGGAAAAGTGAAACCATAACAAACACATTTTTAAATGAACCTCGTGGTATATTCTATCACTAGCTGATCTACCCGGCGTTGCCCGGGATAATTATAGTTATAGGTCAGCAGAACAACCTCAAGAAGGATGTTGATTTGCTTCAGTTAAACACATGGATTTGTTTCGGGTATATAAAAAAGACTGTTATGGTTTCTGGTGCCTGGATTCGCCAGCCGAGGTTCGAATGCGCTCTCCAGACAATTTTATTTATATCCCAGCTTTTACTACAAAGCTGGACGGTACACTATGTTTTTCATTTGTCCGTCCGGGGCATAAACAAACACATTATCTGGGGTGCCGACTCTTGAGCAAGCTACATATATTTGCCTGTTGTGAAAAACAGCCTTTCCAAGTTAATGCCTGCCACACAAAGCGATTGCCCCTGGGCCTTGTTGATACTCATAGCGAATGAAAGATGTATGGGAATTTGCAATCGCTTGTAATGGAAGGGCATATGTGTATCACTGGGTATTAATGGAATGCGAGGAATGAATAAGTCTTCACCTGCGGCATCCCCCATGGTGATCGTGGCCTATTACGTTCGGCAATAGATTCTTCACGGTTAGTCTTGTTCCATTGCACAGCCTTGGTGGGTCGAGGTTACGTAATAGCATGATAGTGCATCCTTTTTTTTAAAGTGAGCTTATGTGGGGGCATTCCTGGGGGTTCAAAGGAATTTAAAAATTCTGTAGGGTAATGATAAGAATGGTAATGAATTCTTGCTCCATGTCCATTACTGTATCAATAGATATTAAGATGTCAGAGTTGCTGGGGAGCATTTCCTGAATAGATCGTTAACATATTTAATGCTGTTGTTTTTTGGAGCTAAAATGGCCCTTTCACACAACCATCGATGCGATTTGTAATTTTCTTGTATATCTGGAAACACTTTATTTATCAGCTCGTCATATATTGAAGTGAAGAGTCATATATGAGTGAAGAGACCATATTGCAGAATTTGAAGGAAACGAAATTAGACTGGTACTTCTAATTAGAAGGGTCGACAGGAACTTCTCCATTGGCGATTAACAGCAATTGCTGTGAAAACTGTAATACCCTCGCTGTTAAATCATGACGATCAATCGGTGATTGGCCTTCCAAAAGCTGAACTGCAATCTCTGGCCACTTAGGGTTACACGTAATGGTTACCCAAAAAGATCCGGCCGGCCATGATTGCAGACATAGGACATAGCGTTTTGAGCATATTCGTGCATGTGTCTTGAACTGCCAGTGAACGTAGCCGATAATATTACCATCCTTCCTATATCAGCGACATTTCGGTCATTAGCCACAGAATCACGTAGATGAATATAATCATCAACACGCAGTTTTTTCTGATTTAACCTAATATAAAGAAGCCGTTCACATTCGACTTTCGCGTACATATCTACGATGTATTGATGTGGTTTGAGGATCCCTCTCTCAGCATAATGTGGTATGCATAAAACTCCATAGAAGATACTTTTTTGCGTCGTATTTCCTGTGAGAGGATCGAACTGTTTTATGTTAAAGTGGTAACCATCCTCGCTATCAAAGAAGATAGGAGGATACTGCACAGCATCATTTGAACGGTGTGTTTCTGGAATCCTCAGCAAATTTTCACTTCGTCTCTGAACAATTATGTCACGGCTATCGTACTCTTCCAGATCAACCATGAGTATGGCTACATCGTTAATATTTGGGGCGTTAAAGCGCCGTTCATGCTCACCAGATGGCCACTTGTCTGCCTACTTTGTAATCGTATGTTGGCATCCTTTCTAATGCTGTTTTAAACATTTTTACTAGGTGGTCGTGCGAATGAAATAGTCTCTGCAGACTTAAAACGATGTCTTGTCGCACGCCAGATATATTAGCACATCGTTGATCAGCCTTTAATATTTCATCGCCCATGTAGTAAACTTGAAGAAATTTTGGATTTTCACCTGGAAGGTGAAGAAGTGATCCAGCTCTGTGGTAAATTTGACCTGAACCTTCTTGCACTATTGATGACGTGCCAAACGATGTCATTTGGAAACTTAAATTGTATGCTCTTTTGTATATTTTGTAAATTGTATATTTTTTAGGAAATGTTTGGAATCTGCTCTGCTACCATGTTAGGAAGATAACAGTGGTTCTGGAGGCTCTTTAAGTGGCAGCAGCTTCACTTTTCCATTAGAGCAACATATTTCTGGTGGTTCCCATTTATATTTCTTTGCCTGACAATGGTTACATACGACATCCATCCTTCCTATTAGGACTTTTGGGTGATTACAGTAATCGTATTCAGAATTATAATTAAATGCCGCTAATTTAAAATGATAATGTCGATTCGCCACCCTTAATTCTTCTGTTCTACGTCGAAGTCGTTATACACGTAGCTTTTTCCACCGAAGTTTCCCTTGCCCTTGATGTTGCAGCTCGCATAGGCTCTTGCTGCAGACGAAGCTCCCGTTGTTCAGGTGTCTCTGACGCCCAGACAGTTTTTTGTCTCTTAGCTGCAGGGTTTGTCTGACCAATGCTTTCTTTTCTTTGGTGTCATTACGATAGGTATGAATTAATATGGTTCCTTCTAACGATTATTAAATAGCACAACACAGATAAATCGTATGCTTTTTTAGTTTGATGATTCGAGTTGATGTATTTTTTTAGGTTATGCATGTTCAAACTTGCTAAACACACAAACACATACACACATACACAAAGAAACACACAGACTTTTTCCAATCGTCTGAACGCTTGTTAGGGAGCTGAAGGAAGACACGTGTACCTCCTTTGCCTCATCGAGAGAGACTGCCCTATCTATATCGTCTATTATATCCATTTCCTGTTCATTGTTATAATTCTTGAAAACGAATCTTCTGTCATTGCATCATCATTTTATCTTCATTGTTACAATTCATTGAAATGACCTTTCTGTAATTGCATCATTTTGTGCTCATTGTTATTGGTGAATTGCGCATTGAGACCATTGTTGATTCGAACACGACGGGCCTATTGTTGCACAAACTTTGCCTTGCATTCTTGGTCATGAGATATTTCTAAGGGATAATTCCGCTTGTAGGTAAACAGAACAACCTCAAAATGCTAAATTAAACCTCCAAATTGGTTAAATAATAACTCAATCATTACAATACAGAGCGCAAAGACTATCCATTCTAAAAAAAATCCGAAAAACAGGAATTTATCTCTTCACTGAAAAAATACAATCTAAGCTATATACTGGGACTTGATTTACCAAAAAAAAATTTTTTAAAGGCCATTTAATGGATGGACTTCTCCTAAGATGCCTTCTAGTCTAAATAATTTTTTACTCACGTAATTTTACTTTAGATGTACATTTGATGTTGTTGCAATTTCCTTTCTTCCTTCAATGGCTTGAAGCAAAAATTGGCCATTCATCACTTTGTGTAGTCTAGCGGTCGCCGATTCTTCTATATACTTCCTTACCATTTGCTCAATACAGCACGGAGCTAAAGGAGTGCTTCCTCTATCGTCTTTCACTCTTTCTCAATAGTCTGCTAACTCTCCATTTTCTGCAGTTACTGACCATTTTTAAAGATTTTCAAGAAATTGAGAAGTACTAAGAACTCTCTTTTCTAAAAAAAGCCCGAATAACAGGAATTGTATGCATTGTTACAAATTGAAACTAATCCATATTGCATCATCATTTTATGTTCATTGTTATAATTCTTGGAAAGATTGCTTTAACATTACATCACCATTCTGTGCTCATTGTTATTGGTGAATTGCGTGTTGATACCATTGTTGATGCGAACACGATGGGCCTATTGTTGCAAAAAGTTTGCCTTGCATTGTCGGTCATGAGATATATATTGTTGGTCCATCCAGTGTGTTTGTGAATTGCGTGTTGACACCATTCTTGATACCTATTGTTGCACAAACTTTTCCTTTCCTTGTTGGTCTTGAGATATTTCTAATTAATATACCCTTCCATAACCATGACTATCGATTTTTTTATCGATAATTATAATTTTTCCGAAATCTAAGGTAGACAGTGACCTTCCTCATGGTTTGAAGGTCAAGTATGCAAAATTTCATCAAGATCGGAATTAAACTGTAGATTTGTATAAGAAAGAAATCCACCCACAAACATCCTTTTTTATATATATAGAAGACTAGCAGAGGACCATGATTGCCTGGGTAATTACACTTGTAGGTAAATAGAAAAATCTCAATAAGTTAAATTATAACTCCAAATTGGTTAAATAATAATTCAATGACTAAAACACAGAGCGAAGGGACTATCCATTCTATGAAAAATCCGAAAAACAGGAATTCTAGGTGAGTTGCCGGGACTTAATTTACCTTGTTGACTTGTGCCATTGATTAAAATGATAATTATCATCACCACCAGGGAACACCACTGGATACATCAGACCCAACTTGCCCATGATGTAATAGATGTTGCCTTATTAATGTCCTGTCGCTGCATCATCATATTATGCTCATTATTAGTAACTAGCAGAGGACCCGGGTCGCAGGTCTGGCCAGAAAAGGCAGTGGGTTAGGTGAACAACATCTTATGATAATTAAACCTTTTTTTACCCTTTTAAGAAATAATAACTTATTCCCTGTTAACTCCTATTCCTTTAACTCTTCTGTTAGTGTGATAGGCAACCAATTAAACATTAATACCCATTGAAAGATTATAATAATTATTATTGATGGCCGTGAGAGATATAGAGAGAATTGTCACAAGACTATTACCCGATTTTGGACCTTGTTAGAGCTGATTGTGCTGGTATCGGCGGAAAATGGCTAAGCAAGGGCGGCGGCTCTCGGCTGACTCTTGGCATTGATCATGGCATGGCTCTCGGATTAGTTTCGTTATTGGCGGCTGGTTTGACTCTGCACTCAGCTCTGCTCTCCATACCTCGGACGATGTAGGCGGCTCGATCAGGCTTTACGCTGTCATCTTCTTCATTATCTATATACGCTAATCAGGGACATGTTGTTATACAGTTCATTCTTATGCTCTAATTTAGAAGCATCACAATTGTCCTCGTGTAATTGAGCAGGTGATTCTATTACATTTTTTTTTAACGTTTTACCAATCTGGTACACATCCCTTTTGGGCAGCTATTGCATATTCTGCCTCAACTGTTCTAACAACAACTACTCCTCAGACTAATTTAGGCACAAGTCTATCCCGAATGGTTCCGACAAAATCTATTGCTGATTTTCTTACATTCCAGACGTCTCTGAAAACAATGGTCATCCTTATTTGCGTCGACGACGTTCGAATCTTTACATATTTGTATTTAGGCTATTGGCGAGAATGGAAAGAAAACATTGTTTAATGACGTCAAATATGGATGCTATAATCGGATCTTGGACTTTGGCTCCAGAGGAGAGGTGAGCCGTTATCGAGGTGTCTTCTGCTTTCCCCTTGGCTCCTCCATATCCTGTCTTCTTATTGCCTTCTCTCATTAAAAGAAAAGAAAGAAAAAACACTGACAAGGGATTGTATTATAATAAACTCCAATAAGTTAAGATCATAGCTTCATCCTTAATTAAATATTATATCAAATCGAAGTTTCACATCACTCTGCTTTTTGAGAAAAGTACCTATCCTGAGATAGACTTTTCTAATCCATAACGTTGTTTCAAGATAGAGTTATCGAAAGCTCAGCCAAACTTGTAGTTCGTTGTTGTCTGGTTGTCATCCACGATGGTCTCCTGCTTTGTCCATCCAAGTGGGTAAGCTCGGGTCTCTCCCTCTCTCTCTCTCACCCCATTTTGGTTCAATTTATTAAATCCATAACCAACAATACGTTTATCAAATCTATAACTTGTGTGGCAAAAAGATTAGATGCTTTGCAATTAGCCTAAAATTCCTAATCACAATAATTTAAAAATTACATCAATTACAAATGAATAAGTAGTAAATATATGTAATTTAAACAGGGATAAAGTTGATTCAGGATCTCTCAATAGTTCATATTATCACTTCAAAATGCTCTTTAAAAATCACAAATCATTAATTATATAGATAATCAATAAAGTTCAGGTAAGATTATTCAAAATTCAAAAATCACTGAATTCAGCAAAGTTATTCGCAATTTAAATGTTACCGTTCATAAATGGATAACAAAATATTAAAGTCAACAGTCTGCAACATCAAGAAAGTTCACTAAGAAAAGTTGAAATTATAAACACTACCATCTTTTTAGAATGTCATTTAAAAGTATTTAAGATCACATCACTGACAATGTTTCAAAATTAAAATTCACGGTCCAGGCATTAAATTTTTATTAACTCGTAATTATTCAAAATTTCAGTTCACAGTCAGTCTCTTCAAAATACCTCTTTGTACTCATTTGAGCACTTGCACAGTTCACTTGTATAGTCCACTTGTGACATCTGATGCAACTGAAAAGTTCAACTCATCACGTCAATGCTGCAACCTAATGTGGTGAAAATAATATCGGTGGCTAGGGAGACCTCTCCTTCTCCACTTCTTTAAAATCGTCAATGCATAACAAAGCTAAGGTAAAATCGCTTGACAAATGGCCATCATTTTAATGGTAAAATGTTGGAATCATTATTCAATTCTTAATTTCCAAACCACACCGCTAGATTAAGATCAACAAATACCCACGTTTAACTGCAAAGTTTGTATATCCCAATCTCTAAATAGTCAAAGCCGCAAGAAGGTATTTATGTTATCCTTTCCTTACAATTAATCATGGTAGTTGCTGAAACCCACTCCATCTAAACAACTAACCAATTTTTTAAAATTGATACCAAGTTCTATAACAATGGTACAACTTCCAATTGAGTAGAAATTCGAGCAACACACTCTGGTAGCCGTTTCCATTTCTTCCCAAAAGTTCAGAATTAATTCTCATGAATGACATAAGGACTAAACTTCATAATTACGATTATATATTTACGATTCTTAACCAAGTGTCTATTTACTGTTCTTGAATTGCTCTTATATTTATTTCAAATCCTTTACATCGACTAACCGTATTTCTTAATACCATGCAGATATGATCAATGTTTTGGAAGATTCTTAAAGCATTGAAGAAGATTTAAATTTAAATAACCTGTTCCGTTAAATTTCACAAAAAGATTCAAGCTCTAATACCTTTCATACTAAAAATAGATTCTGGAACAATCATACACAATTGTTAAACAAACTTTAATTTAGTCCAGATAACGCTTGATCCATTACGGCCATTTGTTTGAACATCTTCCAAAATTCTGTAAATTGAGGTGCTTTCACCATCTCTATTCGTTCCTAATTTTCTTTATTCTTCACATTTCCTGAGAAAGCGTTTACATCATTTCCTACAAACTCCTTAGGTACTGTGACTCCTGTAAATTCTGAAACAAATTCTGGTGGAGGTTCTATACCTCCTATAAGGTTCAAATTAGCATTTTCTCTATTTCGATTGATACATCGCGAGTCCCATGGAGATTCCTGCATTAAAGCGGAAGTAAAACTAGCTCCTCTATCTGTTAATAATTGGACTGGTAAAGCATGTCGGTTAAAAACTGTTTCTATTAATGCACGTGCCACTGTTTCTGCTTTCTGGTCTGCCATCTCACCAGTTTCCACATATCTGGTAAAGTGGTCAACTAGGACTAATATGTACTTGTTTCCTTTATAAGTAGTAACCAACACTCCAACAATGTCACTGACCCTCGAAATGGTTGATTGACCTCTGGAAACAGCTGTAAGGATGTTCTCTTTGTTTAAGAGGAGGTGCATTTCTTTGACAACTATCACATTGTTTACAATAAGCTTGAATATCTTGAACCATGTTTTTCCAATAACATTGCTTGTCAATCTTTTTTCCCATTTTCTTTGCTTTTATATGGCCACTAACTGGCAAAGAATGAAAGGTATGTAACACATGTTGTACATAAATTCTGGGGATAACCATTCATTCCCAACGTTCTCTTCCCGATTGAAACTTTTTCACATGGAAAAGAACACCTTCCTTTTCCAAAAAATTGTCAGAGAGCGAGGCTGCTCTCTCAGGGCTGATATCATTATTTTCTAGAGCCTTAATAATATGGCTTAATTGCTTGTCCTTTCTTTGCTCAGCTGCAATTATTTCACGTGAACAAAGGGACTGTATTCTGCGATTTCATTGACTGGATTGCGACTTAAAGCATCTGCATTTCCATGAAGCCTACTGGGCTTGTGAAAAATCTCGAAATGAAATTCTTGAATTAATAAATTCCATCTGGTTAATTTTGACGTGGGGTCTCGGATTGAAAACAACCATTTCAATGGCCAGTGATCGCAAATAATCGAGAAACACCCTCCATATAAGTATACACGAAACTGCTTAATCGCAAACACAACTGCAAGGAATTTTTTTTCTGTTGTGCTGTAGTGGACCTCACTACCCTTTAACAATCTGCAAGCATAGGCTGCGGGCCACTCTTCCCCTTCAAATTTTTCTGACAGTATTGCTCCCAAAGCACTATAACTCGCGTCAGTGGACAGTGGGCGGATTTAAGGGGGTGGCTATAGGGAGTATATCCCTCCCCATTGATCCTAAACTTATACCAGTAAGATATATTGTAAAGATTTTTAATGCTGCAATAATGTTTCAAATTTACATTTAAAAATTTCAGTATAGGAAAGATCTCAGGACCATCACTTCCCTGGGGAGGGGGGGGGGATTATTTGAAATAACTTATAACATATTAGCCAAATCACCTAATCACCCCCTTTTAGCCCCCCCCTTAGCCCCCTCCTTGTCCAAGTTCTAGATCCACCACTGGTGGAGACTATAAACTCTCGAGAAAAATCTGGGCTTCGCAGAACTGGTGCGGTAATCAAAGCTTGTTTTAAGGCATTAAAAGCATCTTTTGTATCTCCATACCATCTGAATTCAACATCCTTTCACGTTAAGTTCATCAAAGGTTCCACTATCTTACTGAAAGAATCAATATGCCTTCGGTAGTACCCGGCAAGGCTGACGAATGACTGTCTTTCCTTTATGTTTCTAGGTCTGGGGATATCTCTTATGGCCTTAATTTTATCTTGATCGGGGCTATACCCTCCTTTGATACAAAATGTCCCAAAAACTTTACTTCCGACTTGATGAATTGGCACCTTTTTTGGTTTCATTTTCAAATTAGCTTCCCTAATTCTTTTGAATAGAAATTCAAGATCTTCCAAATGCTGTCCTAGGTGGCGCTGTATACCAAGAAGTCATCTATAAAGATTAACGCAAACTTACTCTTAACCTTTCTGATAATGTGTTCTGCTGTTCTTTCCCAGATGCTGTTCTTTCCAATCGTAAATCCGGTCTTTTCCTTGTCGGTAATTCCTAACTGGAAGTACCCCTGATTCACGTCCAGTACACTAAAAGCCTAGGCATCTCCTAAAAGTGATTATGTCTCTGCTATGAGCGCTAAGGGAAAATCATCTGGTTTAATGATCTTGTTTAACTTCTTATAATCCACTACGAATCTGAAGGTATTATCTTTTTTCTTGACCAACAAGCCTGGTGACATCGAAGGTTCGGTAATGTCATTTTGCAACTTTTCATCAATCAATCTTTCCATAATTTCTCTATGGGAAAATGGGATTGTATATGGTGCTTGAGCAATAGGCTTAGCATCACATGTATCTCTTCTTTGAGATGTAGCTGGTAAAAATCCCAAATCGTATGCTGTTTGTGAGAAACATGCTCTATACTCATAAAGCAAATTCTCCAATTGCTGCCTATCCTCTTCCTCTAAATGTTCTAAATTGAATACTTTAAGATATTCTTCTGCATTTAAAATCTTTTTCTCTGTTTCTGTCCTCATTTCAATAGTGTGATCAGATTGAACAACTTCTTGATCAATGCTATAGATTTCTCCCACTAATGTTCCTTTTCTTAATTTCAATTCCTCCTGTGAGCAGTTTAAAATTCTCACTGGGACTGTATTATGCATGGAAACTGTGACTAATACATTAGCTGTTCTTAAACCTAGTTCATTCAAATTATGTGTTTCTATAATTCCACTCTGTCCTTTACATTGTTTTCCTTTAACTGTTCCTATAAACATTACTTCTGACAATGGAGGTAAAGTAATTTTATACCTTAATTTAATGGGCTGGGCCTCCATATAATTAATTTTGTGTTTTCCTATTCTAGTGCCCCTTGTGTTCTCCTCATCCTTCACATCTACTGCAAAACAGATTGTATTATTTCCTTCCCTCAAAATCCGTTCCTCAAGATCTATTATAAATCCATAATCATTAAGGGTGTCCTTTCCTTTCCTAAAATTCCTGCATAAGGCACTCCACATCTTTTGTCCCATGCATAAAATTGCACTTCATCACTCTTGTTACCAATGCCTATCTTTATAAGATACTAGCAGAGTTACCCGGCGTTGCCCGGGATAATTACACATGTAGGTAGAGAACAATTCCAAAAAATTAAATTATAACTCCCAATTGGTTAAATAATTACTCAATCAATACAACACAGAGCAAAGGGATTATCCATTCTACTAAAAATACAAAAAAAACAGGAAGTCTAAGTAATATACAGGGATTTATCTAAATTCACCACTGCGGAGCATCACCAGATAATTTAGACTCAAGTTTTTCGTGCCCTTGACGTAGAAGTTCTTAAACCCTGTTTCTCTATTCGAAACTCCCGTTGTTCAGATGTTTCAAATGCCCGTATAGATTTTTCTGTTTTAGTTGTAGAGTTTCTCTGACCAATACTCGTTCTTTATCTTTCCTGTCCATGCCAGTCATCTGGACGTTTGATAGGGAGCTCAAGGGAGACATGAGTGACTCCTTTGCCTCATCAATAGACGCTGCCTTAATAATGTTCTGTCACTGCGTCATCATATTATGCTCATTTTTAATAATTCTTGGAAACGAACGTTCAATCATCGCATTATCGGCATCTCAGTTTCCTAAATATACACATTCCCACAGAATATAGTCAAAATGTATTTTTATGAAATGTTTGGATCTGATGTGCTACCAAATAAGTGAGGCGATAACCCCGGCATGGCTAGGACTGTTTTTATGAATAAATTTTGCAATATCTTAAAAATAAACACATGAAAATGCTTAGAATTAATACAGTAAAAATTCTTAAAGAAAATGCGAAAAAAAAATTATTAAAGGCTCACAATGGATGGACCTCTCCAAAGATGCCACTGCTAGTCTAAATAATTTCTGACTCACATAATCTTACTTTAGATGTACACTTGATGTTGATGCAATTCTGCTCTTCCCTCGATGCACATGAAGCAAAACTTGGCCATTCATCACTTTGTGTAGTCTAGCAGTCGCCGACTTATCTATTTACTTGCTTACCATTTGCTCAATACAGCACGAAGCTAAAAGAGTGCTTCCTCTGTCACCTTTCCACTCCTTCTCAATAGTCTGTTAACTCTCTTTTCGAGAAATTGCTATGTATTAATAACTCTCTTTTCCAAGAAAAGCCTGAATAACAGGAATTGTATGCATTGTTACAAAATGAGACTTATCTATATTGCACAAACGTTACCTTGCATTGTTGGTCAGGAGATATATGTTGTTGCTCCTTGCATAGTTTTGATACATTGTGTGTTGACACCATTGTTAATACCTATTGTTGCACAAATTTTGCTTTTAATTGTTGGTCATGAGATATATATACAGGGTGTTTCAAAATTATGTACAATAAATTTAGGGACATATTCTTCAGGTCAAAAGAAGACGAAAATGTTCTATAGAACTTTGTCTGGAAACGATTTTTTTGCGAGTAATCCAATATCATACAGTAGGGAAGCACGGTAGTTAGCGGACGATATTTTAGCAGTTCCAGCGTTTCGACCCAACACGAGGTTGAGTGGTTTGTTCCATTTAAACCTACCTTAGAGTTGTTCCATTAGTTGTGTACGGTTGTTTCCATTACTGTAGTTTCACTACTGTACATCCACTAGGAATATCAATTTCAGAACGTTTGCGTGCTTTGGCATAAGCATTACGATTTATGTAAAAAAAAAATCATGTACACGTAAATACACTGACATGCACCTAATGTATGGTCTTGCGGACGAAAATGCTGTGGAAGCAAGAAGACTCTACCAAGAACACTTTCCGAATAGACGTTTGCCAAATAACCGAACATTTGTATCTGTCGACAGACATTTGAGGGAGCGTGGTTTCTTTGGCCATCAAACAGGACAAGGGCGGCCTGTAGCACATTCTCCAGAAGAGGAGGATGTGATAATTGACATCATACATGATGAACCACAGACAAGCACCCGTCATATTTCTTCCGTGGTACACATTCCGCACTCATCTGTTTGGCGCATTCTTCACCGTCAGCTTTTGCATCCATACCACCTGCAACTGGTTCAGGCACTGAACCCAACGGACTATCCACACCGACAACGATTTTGCCAATGAATACAACATCGTCATGCTGCAGACCCTAGTTGTCTCAGCCAGATACTTTTCACAGACGAAGCAACCTTCACCCGGATAGGAATCGTAAATTCTCACAACCAGCACCATTGGGCAGATTCACCAGAGCTCGAGGGCATCAAGAGCGTTTTTTCCGTGAACATTTGGTGTGGAATTGTCGGAAATAACTTAATTGGCCCTTATGTGTTGCCGCCATGATTGACTGGGCGAACGTAGCTTTTGTTTCTGCAGAATGCATTGCCAGAATTACTGGAAGATGTTCCTCTTTTGTTAAGATCTAACATGTGGTTCATGCATGATGGCACTCCAGCACATTTCAGCCATGTTGTGTGAGCACACCTTAATGCTGCATACACGAATCAGTGGATAGGTCGAGGTTGACTGGTAGCCTGGCCTGCAAGATCACCCGACCTTAATCCCTTAGACTTTTTTCTGTGGGGTCATGTGAAAACGATCATCTACAACACAGATATGGATCTGCGACGACGAATTGAAAATGTATGCCAAATCGTTCGTAATGCTGGTGACAAACTCTTCCATGACATCAGACGGTCGCTCATGCAACGAGCCGAAGCGTGCGTGCGAGCTGGTGGCGGGCACTTTGAACAATTCCTGTAATTTGGAGCCACGGGTTTAGTTGGCTGTATCGCGTAAATAAATCGTTTCCAGACAAAGTGCTATAGAACATTTTCATCTTCTTTTGACCTGAAGAAAATGTCACTAAATTTATTGTACATATTTTTGAAACACTATGTATATTGTTAATCCCTGCATGGTGTTGGTGCGTTGCGTGTTGATAACACTGTTGATAACTATTGTTGCACAAACTTGCATTATTGGTCATGAGATATATATTGTTGGTCCGTGCAGAGTGTTTGTTAATTGCGTGTTGGTACTATTGTTGCATAAACTTTGCCTTGCATTGTTGGTCATATGTTTCATATATTTCTCATTAATATGCCCTGCCATAACCATGAATATCGATTTTTTATCAGTAATTTTTCCGAAATCTGAGGTAGACAGTGCTTTGAAGGTCAAGTATGCAAAATTTCATCAAGATTGGAATAAAACTGTAGATTTGTATAAGAAGCAAACAAACAAACAAACATCGTTCTCTATATATATAGAAGATAGAAGATACTCCTTTCGTAAGGAATTCATCCCCGGTCACTCCCATTAAATCTAAATCTGGTATTTGTAATTTTTTCATTGGGTAGCTTAGCTCCTTCAACTGGTTTATAGTTTCCTCATTCTACAATGTAACCTTACTGCCTGTATCAACTAAAAGATCAGCTTTTACTTGGTCTAGTTGCGCTTCAGTCAATATTTCTCGTAGGGTACAGCACAGAGGGGCGTCTTTTCTACGAACATCCCTTTCCTTTCCTTTCCCTTCCGTATTTACAGAGTGGGAGAGGAAGGCAACTCGTTTTTTAGGCTGGGTAGCCCTGCCTGTCTCTGCTGATCCATCTTCATTATTTTCTGCGGAATTTCGTTGGTTCTGCCTATCTCTTGACTTCTTCCTACAGTTCCCTTTATAGTGACCTTTAATTTTACAATAGCAACAGATAGCCATTCTTTCTTTGTTTTCTGGACACTGAATTGAAATGTGACCTAGGCGTGAACACATGTAACATCGTAATTGTCTCTGTCTCTTGAACCTCTGTCCGTTTCCCGTAGGTGGAGCTTCTGTTGAATGATTTGAAACAGTGTTTTTCTCTCTATTTACTCGAGTCCCTACAACCTTCTCTTCTGTGGGAGGAGGCTCACTCAAACTGCTCCTACCTCCAGTATCACTTACATTATGGCACAGCATTCTTTCTAACATTCTTTCTATATTCGCGCTTACTTGCTGTTCTATTCTTTTTGCTAACTCGTCTTCACGATCCATATGTTCAACTACATGCAGAGTCGCTTGTTTATTTTCAAAACGCTGTTCTGCTCCTTCTAATTCCTCTGGGAATTCAGTTGCTTCTTCTAATGTGGCAGTCTTATGGTAAATCATATCCTTCTGCAAATTCATAGCTATCCCTGCCAAAAATCTGTCCTTTATTCTATTGTCAATCAGCTGGCGTGCGTACAAGCGCGTCACATTTGCCACTTCGCCATCAATTGGTTCTAAAAGTTTCCTACCAAGGGACTGTAACCTGGTTGCAAAGTGTCTAACTTTTTCTCCTTGTTCCTGATGACATACTACAAATCTGCGCTCATTCGGTTCCATAATTTCCTTGAAAAATCCTGCTGTTAATAGTCGTTTGAAAACATCATAATTTTCTGCTGCTGCTATATCTCTATCCTCATGTGCAAAATAAAGCGCATCCCCTGCTAACCTGACTTTTGCCATTTTAAATTTCGCATCGGCCGTCCAATTCCCGGCATCGGAGATCTCTTCAAGTCTCTGGAAATATTCATTTACATTGTTACTGCCATCAAATATGGGCACTTTAGTATATAAACCCAAAACTTACATGTTATTATTGTTATTTGCCATAATGCCGATTATTCCTAATCGTTAACCTTCCAGTCTATATGATTAATTTCTGAACACCTAACAACGCTCTTAATCACAATAATCCTCAATCAAAATCGCTCTAAAACTACAATAGTCTTAACTAACTTAATCTATTTATAAGATCAAACAAGAATAATTCAATTCAGATGTTACCTGTATGAATCATAATTATAAAAGAACTAATTTTCTAACAATTATACACTCTGCAAGCGTGAACAATAGTCACATAGACACTACATTTCTCAATTAGAATAAGAACACGTTTTTGTTACTCATACCTTGATAAAATACTGAGATTCCTGTGCAAATAATCTATGTAATTATTGTCTATCATGAAAATAAACACTTAAACAACTTATAAGATAATATTTATGGCAAGAAATTTTTTATCTTTTTATTCAGATTAAAAATGCACTCATAAATATGCTAATTTTAATTTATCTGAATAATTAATTATTCATCCTGACATCAACTGCTCTAAAATGTGGCGCCTATGTCTCATAAAAAATACAATACAATACAAAACAATCCTGTAATACTGCACCAAAATGTGGGACCCGGGACTCAATTGGAATAAACAATTAATCATGGTTCTCACCGCACCATATATGTGGCTTATCATTTCCATATAAAACACACAAAACAATCGTGGCTTAAAATATCAAGTGAAAAATCTGATGTTAGATACAGTGGAGGCTCAGCTCTCCAATCAGCCTGGTGCTCCACACAAATATACTATTTTTTCCGGCTCACAGGCCCATCTGAGGAGGTAATGTTGTAAGTGAATAATAGGTTTTTTAATATTTATTCCCTTTTGTAAACCTTTCTACCGCTTTAATTCTAGAAACTGGAATTAGCTCTTAATCTATGGGTAATAACAATTGAATGATGAGATTGTCTCGAGATTATTTCCCGTTTATGGACCTCATTAGAGCTGATTGTGCTGGTATTGGTAGAAAACGCTTAAGCAAGGGTGGCGGCTCTCGGCTGACTCTTGACGTCGCTCATGGCACGGCTCTCGGATTAGTTTCGATATCAGCGGCTGGTTCAGCTCTGCGCTCGGCTCTGCTTTTCATATCTTGGACGATGAGGCGGCTCGATCAGGCTTTCATGTAATGGTTTATGCTGGCATCTTCTTCCTTATCTATGTACGCTGCTCGGGGACATGTTATACAGTTTGTTCTTATGCTCTAATTTAGAGGCATCGCAATTGTCCTCGTGTAATTGAACAGGTAATTCTATTAAATTCTTCTTCAGACTGTCTACTCAATTAATGTTTTACCAGTCTGGCACCCATACCTTTTGGGCAGCTATTGCATATTCTGCCTCAACTGTTCTAACAACAACTCCACCTCGGACTAATTCTAGCACAAGTCTATCTCGAACGGTTCCGACAAAATCTACCACTGATTTTCTTACATTCCAGATGTCTCTGAAAACAATGGTCGTTCTTATTCGCGTCGATGACGTTCGAATCTTTAATTATTTGTATTTAGGCTATTGGCAAGAATGGAAAGAAAACGTTGTCTTAATGACGTCAAATATGGATGCTATAATCGGATCATGGACTTTGGCTCTAGAGGAGAGGCGAGCCGTCATCGAAGTGTCTTCTGCTTTCCTCTTGGCTCCTCCATATCCTGTCTTCTCATTGCCTTCTCTCATTACAAGAAAAGAAAGAAAAAACACTGACAAGGGATTTTATTATAATAAACTCCTTGCTATAACTATAAATATCGAATTTTTATCAATAATTATTATCTTTTCGAAATCTGAGGTAGACATGAAGGTCCTATGCTTTGAAGGTCAAGTATGAAAAATTTCATCAAAATCGAAATAAAGCTGTAGATTTGTATAAAAAACAAACAAACAAACAAATCCACAAACTTCCTTTTTTATATTCATGGAAGAAGGATGTTTCTGGGTGGGTTTGTGGTATTGTTTCTTATACAAATCTACAGTTTTATTCCTCTCTTGATAAAATTTTGCATACTTGACCTTCAAAGCATGAGGATGGTCACTGTCTACCTCAGATTTCGAAAAAATAATATTGATAAAAAATTCGATATTCATGGTTATGGCAAGGCATATTTATGAGAAATATCTTGTGACCAACCATGCAAGGAAATGTTTGTGCAATACAGATAAGTTTCAATTTGCAACAACGCATAGAATTCCTGTTATTCAGGTTTTTCTTAGAACAGAAAGTTCATAGTTCTTATAAATTTTTTTTAAATCTTTAAAAATGATCATTAACTGGAGATAATGGAGAGTTAGCAGACTATTGAGAAAGAGTGGAAAGACGACTGAGGAAGCTGGCCTTTAGCTCTGTGCTGTATTTAGCAAATGATAAGCATGTCAATAGAAGATTCGGCGACCGCTAGACTACACAAAATGATTAATGGCTAAGTTATGCTTCAAGACAACGAGAGAAGAGTGGAAATTGCAACAACATCAAGTGTACATCTAAAATAAGATTATGTGAGTAAGAAATTATTTAGACTAGCAGTGGCATACTTGGAGAGGTTCACCCATTGTGAGCCTTAAAAAAAAATTTTTCGGATTTTCAATAAGAATTTTTACTCTATTATTTCTTGTTTATTATTAAAACCTAAACATGTTCAGGTGTTTATTTTTAATATATTTCAAATTTTAATCTAAAAAACAAAGAGTCAGAGCCATGCTGGAGTTATCACCTAGCTTGCTTGGGAGCACAGCACATCCAAACATTTTATAAAAATACGTTTTGACTATATTCTGTTTGATTGTGAATATTTTGGAAGCTGAGATGCTGATAATGAGATGATTAAAGGTTTGTTTAAAAGAATTATTAATAATGAACATAAAATGGTGAAGCAGTGACAGGACATAAATAAGGCAGCATCTATTGAGGAGGCAAAGAAGTCAGACGTGTCTTCATTGAGCTCCCTATCAAACGTCCAGATGAGGTAAATAATGTCCCTATATATCACCTCGAAGTCCTGTATTGCGAAATTTTCATAGAATGGTTAGTCCCTGTAATCTGTGTTGTATTCATTGAGTTATTATTTATCCAATTTGGATTTATAATTTAACTTCTTGTGATTGTTGTGTTTACCTACATCTGTAATTATCCCGAGCAACACCAGGTCCTCTGCTAGTTCTTCTTTATATACAGGGTGTATCATCTCGATGGTCATAAAGTTCTTAGCGTTGTTATCCGCAAAATTCTAAGCATAATTTTCCTTATTCATTTTTCAAAATTCTCAAACAAAAGCTTGAAATCGTTATCCAAAGTTTTGGCTATTATGATGTAATTCTAAGCCTTCTGACGTTAGAGTCCTAATTATTCTTGACTATTTACGATATTTCCTGTCAGCATTGAGTCAGTTTAGTCGCTATGATGATTTTTAGCTATGAATTTTCGTTAATTTAAAATATCAGTTCATTTAGAGCTCATTAAAGTAGAGCAACTCTTGTTTATTTTCGAAGTAAGTGAGTCTATTGATTCTGTCTCCTACCCTTTTATGAATAAATTTGCCTTCAGCAGGGACAGTAAATGGCATAGATAGATTGCGTCAGAATGCTGAGAATTACGTCAGTAGGCTTAGAATTACGTCATAATGGCACGACAATGAATAACGATTTCAAGCATTTTTTTGAGAATTTTGAAAAATGGATAAGGAAAATTCTGCTTATAATTTTGCGGAGAACAACACTAGGTACTTTATGACCATCGAACCTGATACACCCTATATATAGAAGATAGTATCAACACCAATATGCACGGACCAACAATATACAAGTCAGAGTCAAAAACCGTGTACACTCTATTTTTTAGAGAAAAGTTTACATTTGTCGGTGTACAAATAAATGACAATAGTGTTTGATAAGTGTAAATTTTTAATTTAATGTACTTTTGGATCTGTTATGTACGTCTGTAAAAAAATCAGAGCAAAATATATACTACAATAAATTTTAAAAATTCAAACACAAAATAACAACAAATCAAAAAAGCGTGGACACTCCAACTTGGAGTCATAATACTGTGGACACCTTGTCAATTATAATTATACATTTTTACTAATATTTTGTAATATCGTCTTTTGCATTAATTAAAGCTTGCAGACGTTTTGGCATGGAACAAACAAGTTGGTTGCACAATTCAGGCTTTACATCGTCCCACAGTTGCTGCAGATACTCTTTAAATTGATTCTTGGTTGTTGGTTGCTTTTTTTAACTTTAGCCTTCAAAATACCCCAGATATTTTCGATAGGGTTCATGTCTGGTGAACTGGAAGGCCAATCCATCACGTTAATTCTGTTCACGGCAAACCATTCCTTAGTTGTCTTTGCTGTATGGCATGATGCTCCATCCTGCTGAAATATTGCACCACGACCCGACGTGCATTTTCCAATTGAAGGACGCAAATTTTCATCCAAAATGGTCTGGTACTTTGCTGCATTCACTTTCACGAAATTCAGTTTCCCAGCACCTTGGCTGCTTATACATCCCCAAACCATAAGGGATGCTGGAAACTTAACATTGCGTTTCAGACATGCAAGATGATTCGCCTCATTTTTCGAACGAAACACCGTATTTCCAGTTTGGCACCCAACAGACAAATGAAACGTAGATTTGTCGCTAAAAATAACTTTTTTTCCACTGGTTTTCGGTCCAATTGAGCCGCTCCTTGGCCCACAGGAAACGATATCGTTTTTGTTTCGATGTGAGAAATGGCTTCTCTTTTGGCCTTGTAAAATTTGTATCCCAGCTGATGGATTCTTTGCCTTGTTGTGGATGTGGATGCCGGTGTTTTAATCATGTCCTGCTTTTTTTTGACAATTCTGATGTTGAGGTAAAGCGGTTGGATTTAATTATAGTTTTCAGTTGTCTGTCATCGCGAGCAGAGGTCTTTTTCGGGCGGCCTGATGATTTTCTAATATCCACGTTACCTGTTGTTTTGTACTGTTGGATCAATTTATTAACAGCACTTTTTCAAACTGCAAGCATTTCACCAATTTGTCGCGTTGACAAGGCCGCTTTGTGATGTTAAATAATTTGATTTCGTCAGAGAGCTTTTCCGGGCGCTATTGTCAATTTATTTACTGTTGAAATGTGTACAAACACCTGATATGTAAATGAGATGATTCCATTCAATCATTAGGGGTTGTAGAGGCATGATTGATAAAGCAAAACAGCCTTGTCCACAGTATTATCACTCCAAGTTGGAGTGTCCACGCTTTTTTGATTTGTTATTATTTTTTGTTTGATTTTTAAAAATTTGTTTTGGTACATATTTTGCTCTGATTTTTTACAGACGTACATAACAGATCCAAAAGTACATTAGATTAAAAATTTACACTTATCAAACACTATTGATCATTTATTTGTACACCGACTTTTCTCTAAAAACAGAGTGTGCACGGCTTTTTGACTCTAACCTGTACACTACATGATCAAAGGAGTTGGGACACCTGTTGCTCTACCGCAAAAACGCAAAAAAGCTTCAATCAGTAATGTATAGGACCACCCCGAGCTGCTATCACTGCCTCCACCCTACATGGCTTACTGTCCACATGTTTACGGTATGTGTTCACAGATATTGACCTCCATTCCTCGAGAAGTGTCGTGGTCAGTTCCTGGACAGATGTGGGGCGAACCATCCTGGATCTCACACGTCGTTCCAATTCGTCCCAAAGATGTTCGATGGGGTTCAGATCAGGACTCTGGACGGGCCAATCCAGTTCTTCAACCCACATCTCGTCAAACCAGTCGGATATGCATCTTGCTTTGTGGCAAGGCGCATTGTCGTGCTGGAAGAGGAAGGGCCTGTCACCGAAGTGTTCCCACAGCACTGGAAGTGCCCCGTTATCCAGAATGGTCCTGTAGCCATCAGCATTGAGGTTTCCGTCCACCTTGATGAGCGGGTTTATTCCAGTCCAGGAGAAACACCCCCAGACCATCACTCCACCACCACCAAATATCTCTGTTGGAACAACACATTCCGGCATGAAGTGCTCTCCGGGCTTTCACCAGACTCAGACTCTGCCATCTGATTTCCACAATGTAAACCGTGATTCATCACTCCATTTCACACTTCTCCGTTGGTCCAGTGTTCATTTCCGATGTTCTTTGCACCACTCCAGGCGACATTTTGCATTGGCCGGAGTGATGCAGGGCTTGTGCGCAGCTGCTCTTCCATTGAAACCAAATTTTTTTATTTCTCTCCGGACCGTTATGTCACTGTCTTCAGTCCCTGTTGATGATCGAAACTCTTGGGCCAAGACATGCAGCGGTTCCTTATGATGGTGCTTTACCGTCCTTCGTAGCACCCTTCATAGGTCTAGGGGGGTCAGCGTTGGTGTTTTTGCCAGGTCGAGGGCGAATGGTGGTGGTCTCTTTTTTTCCATTGGGATACAATGTTTCCTACGATTGATTTTGGTTGCTGGAGGATGTGTGACATGTCTCTGACGCTTCTCCCAGAAAGGTGACATCCAATAATCTGTCCTCGTACGAACTCCGAGAGATCTTTCTGTCGTGTCATATTGATATTATGTCATTTGTTCTACAATTCAAACAGGCTTGAAATGGATCATTCCATTAAAAAAAATGATTTAAATTTTGTTGTTAACTTTAAATGAGTTTTTTTCATGAAATGATCCATTTCCAAGTGTTTACAGGGGTGACCCAACTCCTTTGATCATGTACTGTATATCTAGTAATCATCAATGCAAAGCAAACTTTGCACTTTGTAAATAAGGTTCAATTCTTAACATTGGATAGAATTCAAGTTCTACGATCTTTTCTAAGAATTGACAGTTTTTGAACTTAAGGTTTTTTGAAAATCTTTAAAAATAAGCACTAACTGGAGATAATGGAAGGTTAGCAGACTATTGATAAAGAGCGGAAAGGCAACAGAAGAAGCATTCCCTTCACTCAGTGCCGTACAGGTTCACCAGCACTCTGCTGCGACTGAGTAAATGGTGAGCGTGTCAATATAAAAAATGTCCACTGCTAGACCACACAAAGTGATGAATATCCAAGTTTTCGCTTCAAGACAAAGAGCAGAGTGCAATTGCCACAACAGATTATCAGGTAGTGAATAACCTCACTCAGATTGTTGGGATGCCAACCAGAAACAGAGTTGTTTCGTCTAAGTTATTGTTGCCATATATTTCCTTATCAACGCTGGATAAATATTATTGTCATGGAAACCGATGTAGTGATGATGCAACATTATTTTGAAGATAATGTAATGATAGAACATTAGTTTCCAATAATTATTATATATGAGCAAGAAACTGTGTATAACTGTATGATATACATAGGGCAGTCTTTCTTGAAGACTCAGAGAAACACGTGTCTCTCTTCAGCTCTCTAACAAATGTGCAGATGATTCCCTTGAGCAACGTGGAACCTTCCAGACGTGATGGCTGATTCTCATTCTTCTTCCAGTTTATTCGTTTTATTAGGACACTGGTCGGTCTTGGGCGACAGTTTACTACTTAACCGATAACAAAGTATAAGAATCATTAAGCCATATAATGAAGATTGTATCCCACCTAGGCGAACTATAAAGAAATGGAATCTGTAACAATACATAGGAGTGCAGTTTTTCCGGATTTTTTTTAGAATTCATACTTCTTAGAAGGTAACATTTTCATGAAAGGCGATAGAGGAAGCAGTCCCTTCACTTGGATGATAGTTGATGACATAATCGATAACAAAGCATATACCAACTGACTCTTCAAATCAAATCAACTGTATAATGCTTTATAATATTCGTTCAAAGGATACATATTAATTCATATCTATCGAAATGCCACTGAAGAAATAAACGAGTATTGTTTAGAGAAGACAGATAGTTATCGGGTAACGGAAACATCTGAACAATATCAGCTTCGTCTACAGTAGGGTATTGTAGAGTTTCTTAAACTAATTTGAGTTATTAAGCACTTGAGGTTGTTCTGTTTATCTATAACTGTAATTATCCTGTGCTAATAATTAATAAAAAACTGAGTTTTAACATTATTATTTATACTGTAATACATTGTACATTGTTTATCCAACTATAAATAAAGGATAACGTGTGAGTTAGTCACGGAAACAGTTTTGCATTGTTTTTGCACGTTAAAGCGCACGCTGGATCTGAAAAGTCACCTGACCATTGTTGTCTAAGCAACAATTTTTATCATCAATCAATCACATAACTATAAAAAAGGAGAAAATGTGAGTTCATCGAACAAAGAATTTGAATGAATTGAATTTGATAAAAATAATTACCGCGCAAACTGCGCGTGGGCCCCGTTCATTGGAAAATGCAGGAGGCCGTGGGCGAGGGAGCTTTTGCAGAGCTCGCTTCTGTAAAGTTAAGCCTCGCCTAGCACGGCAGTCATTGGATGGGTGACCATTTATAAGCAATATTTAAAAGCAGATCTTCCAAAGGTGAACAACGGAAGAAGATCGTAGCAGTTCTAAGAAACGTTAAAAATTGAGGCTACAATGGAAGGTCAATGATTTCATGAAAGGAGAAAAAAAAATCTAACATAAAAGTACGCAATGCAACATCAATAAATTCAATAACAATATTTTTTAAAATGAAGAGGATTTAACACCATCCACATCAATAAAGAATATAGACAATGTAAGTAATATTGTCATTCGAGCACAAGAATCGGTGCTGCAAACACTACCAACCCATCCATTAAACTAGAAAAGGGCCTTTTCCCATAAACATATGAAACCAACATATCAGCGGTGACAAAAGGAATAATGAACTCTGAATGATGTAATGGTGGACCAGGTTAAAAATATCAGAAAACAAATAAGCAGCAACGTGCTTGTTAAGCAGTGATTGGGCCATTCAATTTAAAGGCAGTTACGGACGAGTTAGTGATGATTTCTAAAGAACAACGTTCTCAAAGTTTTTGTATAAAAAGCTTAGGAATAGATAACTGTAACCTGCGACAAATTGTGGATAATCAAAATTGTATTAAAAAAGATTTAGTGGCTCAAAATGCAATAGGAAATGATAGATTTTGAAGAAATAAAGACTTGTTGTATATAAATTCTGCAATAAGCAAAAACAAATCTGGGGAATTGCCTGAGCCTCCTTTGCGCTGTCACGTATAAGGTGATTAAAAGTTAAGTAAAACCTATTACATGTTTTATCCCTCTAAATCTTACCTTAACAGGATTGATTAATTAGCCTGATTATCATACTGTGCATTGTCTTTACCCGCAATAACCCTTAAATTACCAATTTTGTTTTAGAAAATCAAATGTTTAATGAAGATTGCAAATGAAGTCGAACAAATATATTTTTTAGGTTTTATTTAAAAAGCTAAGGTAATAAATATAAAAAAGATGGGTTCTAATTAGGAGATTTCAGAAATTTGAATACAAAAACTGGTATAAAACAGAATGGCATAATAGTGTATAAAGCTAATAATTGAAAACGATGTGATCAACGTACAAAGTTAAAAATAAGATGTTAACAGCAGAAATATTAAAATAGAAAAACAGGCTAAATTCATCCTTTCAAAATTGACTCTTATGGATCACTGGGGGTCGTAGCAAATCACATCAATTTGCTGCCCGAAGAGTCCACGCACAATAAAAACAGAAAATTAAAAATAGCCAAAGTAATTACAAAAGTATTATACCTGTATGAAAATACATAAGCATTTTCATGATGAGTGGCTGGAAAACTCACAGGAAATTTAATGCATAAGCATTATTAAAATCAAATAAACTTCTTTACTCCATTAATTGATAATAATAATAATAATAATAATAATAATAATAATAATAATAATAATAAGTATTGTAATGACTTAAAGTAAAAGCATAGCATATAGAAGAGAAAGTGTGATAACTTACTCCTCTAGCAATAGAAGAGCCAGGCGCCGCGGAAAACGTTCGAATTACTGGCAGCACTGTCGTTTGAGCTGGTAAAGTTGATGCTTTCATGGCTGCTTGCTGTTGTGCGCTTCCTTGTCTTTTCCCGGAGATTTTTTAATCGACAGACCGAAACATCAATTCAATAATAGTGAGTCAAGTAACCAGTAAGGCAAGTTTATGCATTAATACAGCAGTTACTGTATTTATTCGGCTTATTTGCAAGGTAGGAATTCCAAGGCAGAGATGGAAATTGAAACCTGGTGCAGTACCTCATATTTTTCCAAATTTGCCTTCCTATCTGTCAAGAACTCTCAGACGACGGAAGTCACCTTCAAAAAGACACTCGGATACCACAAATACAAAAATGAACCCAAAAAGAGTGGAAGTAGAGATGATACGTACGAACTTTGATATTAAAACTCTGGAATCGCAAAATGCAACAGACAGTGTGATGTCCTCACCCAATATAAGCGATGATAAAGAAGCAAATGCAAAACTAATTTTTGCGTTAAAGAAGAAGATTAAAAAACAGCATCGTAACTTAATGAGGGCACAAAATAAGTTGAAAGCTTCAAAAGCTAAAATTATGATGCTTGAAAAAGAACATATTCTGCAATGTAAGAAATCACCATTAGCACCAAAATATTCACAATTTCTCTCCAGAAAACAGAAATTGATTATTGGCACTATGCTAAGAAAATGCCAGTTGCAAAATAAGAAAGGAATGAGATACAATGCTGAGTTTTTATTAGACAGTCTTCTTCTGAAAATAAAGTCTCCCAAAGGTTACAGACATTGTTTAAAATATGATCTACTTGCACTTCCATCTGAGGCACATTTACGAAAGCTGGTGAAAGGTCTAAAATGGCCTTATGGTGTTAACATACATACTCTTAATGCAATTGGACAATATTTCCAAGGGCTGAATGATAATGAACGTACTGGGATTATTGTATTTGATGAGGTGAAAGTTAGGGAGGAGATAAAACTTAATTCCATTTCTTTTAAAGTGGAAGGATTTGTGAATTTAGGCGATTTTACTCCATTAGGGAGTAGAGATAAATTAGCAAACCATGCTTTAGTGTGTATGTTTGTACCATTACTTCACAGTTGGGTTCAGCCAGTTGCAGTTTATGCAAGCCATAATGCCACACCAGGAGATGTCATTGCACAAATACTGATTCAAGTGATAATACAGTTAGAACAAGCTGGATCAAGAATCATTGGATTCACATGTGATGGTAGTCAGTCTAATAAAACAATGTGGAAAAGTTTAGGAATTTCAGGAAAAATAGGTAAAATACAGTGCTCTATTGATGCAAATAGAAAAATTTGGGCATTTTCAGATGCAGTACATATCATAAAATGCATTAGAAATAACTTCCACGATAAAGTTAAAGTGTTACATAAAGGGGAAGAAATAGACTTTAACTTTTATCGTCGAATGTTTGAAATCGACAGCTGTTCTGCGTTTGCTGGAATGAAAGTTTGTCCAAAACTAACACATGCCCATTTAGATCCTAATTCATTTCAACGCATGAATGTGAAGATGGCTTTTCAGTTGTTTAGTAATTCTGTAGCAGACGGAATTAAATTTTGTCGTGATGTTGCTATAAAGGGTTTTAAAAACAGTGAAACAACAGAGATATTCAAAAGGGATATGAATTGCTTGATAGATATATTAAATTCTTCAACTCCTGCATCAGCACTTTACAAAAATTCTAATGCACATGAAACGCTAAACAGATGGAGAATAGTTCTTAATACGAGCAATAATACATTTGCCTCTGAACGAACACTAGAGTCCTTAAGAGTGACAGTTGATAGCACTTTGGCGGTTTGTATGTATCTGTGGCAAAATGGGTTCACCTATGTAATCGCTACCAAATTCAACCAGGATCCTCTGGAACGGCACTTTGGAATTCTACGCTCCTTAAGTTGTGATGACCACCCCTCTACAATAGACTTTATGCATTTGCATATGCTGCAGTGCATCTATATCCCCACAAAACTTGCTCTATCAGTAGGTGGAAATCGTATATACAAATCTGAAATGCCTTTAACATCTTTTGTTAATCATATGAGATTATTGGGAAGAGAATTGGAAGTACGCAATAAAAAAATTCATTCCAAAATGAAGGATAAAATTAAAGCATATATAGTTCAATTTGATGGCAAAGACTACATTCCAGACTGGGAAAATAAATTTCTAGAGATAAAAGAATGCAGCATTGTAAAAGAATGTCTAGTATACCATATGGCAGGATTCGTGATTATCCATTCAAAAAAATTTACATCTTGTAATAAATGTGAGTTCAAGAAGAATATCTCCCAGCTTGAACGTTAATAATAATAAAGGACTATAGCTCCAGAGTAGGTAACACATACCTGACACATCCGTCAAAAAGTATTTATAATGTTTTTTTTAGTAGTGGAAACTGTTGTGTCTGACAAACTCTCGTGTCCAGGTAACCTGTGGGGGGAATATATTTTTTGAGTGTTCAGACAGTTTAACACACACAGTAGTAGATACATCACAAGTAGGATGCTGTGAAGATCATGTTAAAAATATTATTCCTAAACTTGTTTTGCATTACTTAAAATGTAGGCTTTTTTTCCCCAAACAAATGCTATCAGGAAAGAAATGAAGTCTTCAAAGAGGGCAAACCATCATCGAAAAATTTCCAAACTCTCTTAAAGAAAACCACTGTAATTGCCTGTATGTGTTAATGATTCAGAGAAAAATTATGAGTAATATCTACTGTGTCAATTTCTAAATTGTATTATATTAAAATTGTATAAACCGCTCTATTAAATTCAAAATGCACTGATTGAAAAATACAACTCTTTAACCATAGCAGATAACCAAAGAGACCAAAATAAAATAAAATTACAAGATAAAAAAACAAACATTAACAAAATAAATAATAATAATAATAATAATAATAATAATAATAATAATAATAATTAAAGATAAAAATTATTTTTCAATTCTATTTTAAACGTTAGGAAAACGTTTAAAAAAGTAAAGTTAATTTTTAAATTTGATGTCACTGGAGAAAATTTTTATTTATTTATTTTTTAATGTTTAGATTTTTTATCTTGTAATTTTATTTCATTTTGATCTGTTTGGATATCTGTTGTAGTTAGAGAATTGTATTTTCAATCTTTGTATAATTACTATCCACACGCTTGTAATATATTAAATTATTTTACTTTTATGATTCTTTTTATTAAAAGTTCTTTTGGTAATTTGATTTGGTCATTTTTATCATATAAACATTATTATAAATTGCATGTGCATGATCATATAGATCTGTCCATGTTCTCTGGCTTTTCATTTTTAGTGAATCCTCTCATCGCAATCGAGTTTTGTCTCTAATGGAGCTAATGCCAGCTGGCGGCGGCGTCACGTAAACATAGAAAGAGATCACACTTTCTCTTCTATATGCTATGGTAAAAGTGCAAATGACTTGATAAATAAAATACATTTTTTTTGTATTATAGTTGCCACAAAGATAATTAAAATTCCTATCAATGTTAACAATGAATAAAACTGCTACTTGCTTGAAAAATAGAAAACATAAATTACACAACAAGTCAAAGCATTTAATAATTTTAAATAAAATTTTGAATTACATTCCGCAAAGAAGTTCTGGCCAATACTGGTGAACTATTAGTGAAAAAAATATTAATAATTTCATCAGACAATACAAAATTCTTCAAGAAGACAGATGCCTTCCGGATGACTAGCTGTTTTCAAGGAAATGGAATCATGGCTGAGCTGACAAGGTGTTGGAAAGTGCCATCAACCATAATGTGGCCTACGGTAAAGAAGAACCATCAGCTCAGAAGATCCACACCGAAGTCAAGACTTTCCGGAGTTCGATCCCTTTTGATTCCTCTGTGCAACAATACTCATCTCTACTGCCAGCCAGCACATACAACAAAGAAGTCAGATGTGAAACACGAGGCGATAGATACATAAAAAGGAACGTAGACCAAAAAATAAAAGTGATATTTGTAAATAAAAAAAATAGAAAAAAATAACAGAGTTATTTGATGTACAAAAATATAATTGAAAAAAAATTTTCTCCCCCCCCCCCCAAATTAATACTTATTTAAAAAAAAATTCATAAGGTTGATCATGTATGTTCTGCACCAACAATATTAAATTCAAATCTCAATATTACCTAAATTTTTCAGCAACTACTGTATATCCATATAATAGCCATAAAAAAACTTATATAATCTAACTCACATTGTATAACACATTCTAATGCAAAAGTTTAGAATAGTTTGATATTTACTAAGAGGTCATTTATCAGAGTTTTTAAACTGATTAATCCAAACATTTTTCGGCAAAGTTGACCTTTAATAACTGCGAGCACAGCGTGCATTGCAGTGCAGCATCTCTCAGAGACACCCAAATGAACTACTCATTCATAGCAACTGTTTCGTACCTGCCCTGCAGTGAAGCATCACTCAAAGACGCCACTCTTGACCCACTTTGCAGCAGAAACCCCACCGTTCAAAACTCCTAGAGTAAAAGCACAAACGAGGGCATATCCCACAAATAAACCTTAATTTTTATATAATTTTTTTATAATTTATACATTATTTAAAAATATCTGGGTTTTTTATCAGAATTTACTAGAGTTTTTTTCGTATTTGGAGGAGGGTTTTTTTTTTAAATTTATTTTCCAATATTAATTTACCGAAATTATTAATTGATGATGGCGTTGGCCATAAAATTTAAACTACATATTTTCATTATTGTCGTGCATCCGGGTGAATATGATATTAAATTTAAATGATAAATGAAAAATTAAGCCACGAGCCTACATTACAGTCAACAACGACTTAATTGCTCAGTCTGACAGAGCGTCGCGATCCCAGACTGGAATTTTCTTTTTATTTACTATTTTCATTTATTATTTATTTAAACATTTAACATCTGTATTTTTTAACATTTTAACATCTGAGGCATCGTGTTGAAATAAAACCTCTCAGACCACTTATCCATCAGCTTTTCTTTAATAAATTGGATACTTGGGGATCTTTGATACTGTATACATATGCGGTGGCTACGCTTTGACCTATCCATTATCAAATTTTTTTTTTATATTTCCGGCGTAAGACATGCGGCAGAACGTAAAATTATTCCAAATGTACGAATACCTCCCCTAATAAGAACAATAACCATATTTTAAAAACATTTATACAGTAAAATTATTTTAGGAAACATTTCAACCCCCACCCCACAGTAAACACTATAAGGGAAAACTTCAATAAATTTTCGGATAACTCAATAAAAATGATCTAATAATTATTAAAAAATACGGAATGGGACGTTTCGGGGCGGGCGTTTCGGCGCCGCATTAAAACCCCCAGTATTGAAATGGTTTCCATGCAGGATCAAAATGGTTTCCATTAAAAACTAAATGATATAAAAGTTATGAGATATTACCTAAAATCTATCTATCTATATATATATAAAGAAGGATGTTTGTTTGTGGGCTAGTGGGTTTGTTTGTTTGCTTTTTATACAAATCTACAGTTTTATTCCGATCTTGATAAAATTTCGCATTCATGACCTTCAAAACATGTGAGGAAGATCACTGTCTACCTTAGATTTCCAAAAAATAATAATTATTGATAAACAATCGATATTCATGGTTATGGCAGGGCATGTTAATGAGAAATATCTCATGACCAACAATGCAAGACAAAGTTTTTGCAACAATAAGTATCAACATGCAATGCACCAACAGTATGCAAGGATCAACAATATATGTCTCATGACCAACAATGCAAGGCAAAGTTTGTGCAATATAGATTTCAATGCACAGAATTCCTGTTATTCAGGCTTTTCTTAGAAAAGAGAATTCTTAGGACTTAACAATTTCTTGAAAATCTTTAAAAATGATCAGTAACTGGACATAATGAGTTAGCAGACTATTGAGAAAGAGTGAAAGACGATAGAGGAAGCACTCCTTAAGCACCATGCTGTATTGAGCAAATGGTAAGCAAGTAAATAGAAGAATCGGCGACTGCTAGACTACACAAAGTGATGAATGGCCAATTTTTGCTTCAAAACACCGAAAGAAGAAAGGAAATTGCAGCAACATCAAGTGTACATTTAAAGTAAGATTACGTGAGTAAAAAATTATTTAGACTAGAAGGCATCCTTGGAGAGGTCCATCCATTGTGAGCCTTTAAAAAAAATTTTTCCGGTAAATCAAGTATATCACCTAGAATGGATTTTTTTTTTGAATAAACTCAATTTGAATAAACTCAATATCAAAAATAAACTAAAAAATCAACAAGACAAAAGCAACTTTAACAATTTAAAATTACATAGAAAATTTATAGAGTACCTCCCCTCCCCAATAACAAGGAATGTAACGTGTTAACATTTTAAAATAATGCTTTGGCAGAATCGGCTAAAACCTTGCAAAGATCTTTAAAAAGTATAAAATGTTCTTACAATTATTTTAATTCCTATCCAAATACTTTCCATATGGTGAATTCAATTTTAAGTTACATTCCTTGTTTTTGGGGAGGGGAGGTAAGTTTCTAATTTTTCTAATGTAATTGTAGCCCTTAAAGATGCATCTAATGTACCGGTAGTTATTAAACAAGTAAAGTCCTCAGTCGATAGTAAAATAAAGTTAAAAACCCCATCCTTCAAAATGGCAGATGATGTTGGTGCCTCCTCAAGTGTCCATGTAAAATTAATCTACTTTTTATATGCTTTTAACCTTTAAAACTGTTTAGCTAAGATAAATAATCATAGAGATAATATAAACATTTAAAAGCATTATTCGAGCTTTCCTGCATTTTCATTTAAGCTCAGAAGGAGCAAAGTATATTCTAAAATACATTACGAAAACGCTCATTATTCTGCATAAAATTAATTTTAATCCATATTTGGCATTGCTATACTTATATAAATAAGATTTGATTCAAAAATTATTTTTTTGTTGCCGAAATGATGAGTGCTCCTTTAAGGCTAAATTGTTAAAGTTGTTTTTGTCTTGTAGATTTTTTTTAGTTTATTTTTTGATATTGGGTTTATTCAAATAATAAATTTATTTCAATTTGAATTACTGGAAAAGGTTTGTTATAATCATGTTAAAAATGGTTTTGAAATATTACGTTTATCTTATGATCATTTTCCTTTTTATATTTAATATTATTATATTCATTCTTTTTTATATTGAATTATTATTCTTGTAAGCTGTTATTGTGCTTCAATAGCCTGTTGCTTGCAAAATTACAAATAAATTAAATAAATAAATAAATTAAATAAGTTTAAAAAATCAATAATTTTTTTCCAATTAATGATAAACGAGTTTTAATGTAATTCTTTATGAGATATTATTATTAAATAAGTTTCGTAGATATGTATAATTCTCTAGAAAATTTTAATTCTTTAGTACAACTTTTTAATAATCTATATGTTGTTAAACTTAATAATCCAGGTTGGGAGTTTAATAAGAATCTGTGGAGTATAATATTCTTTTTCTCTTGCACCATTCAAGTTAAGGATTTTTGGTAATACATAATTTAATTGTGTTCTTAAACTATACAATTTTAAGTAATCTTTTTATTTTATAAAAATGACTAAATTTTTAATTGTATGCCTTTCTTTTATACATTGCTACAAGAAAGTTATAAGTTTGTTTTTGAGAGCGCGTTCTTATTTTAAATCCATCCACACTTTTAAAACTCTGTGTTTCTTGGTAAATTGCGGACAAAGGTTTCTACTGTTGACCCAGCTTTTAAATTAATTCATTCGTATAGTCTTAATCATTAGTTAATTGACATTTTTTGTTGACTATAGCAGTTTTCTCCTCTATTTTAACCTTTGAACCATATCTTTATCTTGCCTTTTTGCTTTGTCTTTTTGTGTTTCTCTACTTTAGTTCTTTTTACATGTTTTCACATCAACCCCGTTTTGGGCTCTTGCCTGTGGGGGACAACTCGGGACTTAACTCAACTCTGCCCCCCGGTTTAATTTCCGGGGGTCTTATCCCCGATGTTGTTACATTATTATTATTATTATTATTATTATTATTATTATTATTATTATTATTTATATCAGATGGTTTATTTGTTTTTTGTATTTATTTGCATAAAGTGCCGGCCGTTTATGGGAATAAAATCATAATCACACAAAGAAACTCCGTGTTTACGCATTTATAAAATTACCAATAATTAAAACGCTCTTTACTCATTTCTTATTCGTATAATTTCATACGTTTAATACCAAATAAATAAATAATCTTTTAATTGTTAGTAATCTTACAAACATGAAACACGGAATTCTTTTGTGTGATTTTAAAGGACCGCCACTTTACGCAAATAAAATCATTGATTTCTTTGTGATACAAGACCCACTCAACTTTTTTTTTTGGCAATTTAGTAATATTTTGTAATATATCAAATATTTTGTAAATTCTTATATTAAGCGTTTCAATAACATTAATTGATTATTGTTAAATATCTACGAATTATAAATAAACTTTATTAATTTCTAATAGTAATTAGTAATTTCTGAGTAAAAAGCTGCGAAATGGGTCAAGAGTGGCGTCTTTGAGTGATGCTTCACTGCAGGGCAGATACGAAACAGTTGCTATGAATGAGTTGTTCATTTGGGTGTCTCTGAGGGATGCTGCACTGCAATGCACGCTGTGCTCGCAGTTACTAAAAGTCAACTTTGCCGAATACTAATTTCTTTTTTTAATTATTATTTTTCTGGATTAATTTAATCCTTTCTACCCGTCTCTTTGATTGAATACACGTTACCTGACCCATGAAAATTACAATTACTACTTCTCATCTACATACTCTGAAATCAGACTGCGATAAAGTTACTACTGTCTAACAAAGGCAGTACTGTAAATCGCAATTATTGCCTACCCAGAAAAAAAATTATCGCATTTAATGACAATGGGATGTCCCAAGTGGAAATTGCAAGCAAACGTTTTTGTTCACAACCAACAGCATAGAATAAACAATTTGAAGAAGCTGTGTCAGACGTGAACTGTGGCGATCCATGGTAACGAAACGCGAGCTGGGTAACAAAGCCAAGCTCTCCGTCTTCAAATCTATCTTTGTCTCCATTCTCACCTATGCTCATGAGGCTTGGGTAATGACAGAAAGAGTGAGATCGATGGTACAAGCAGCCAAAATGAGATTTCAGAAAGGTGTGGCAGGTGGTACCCTACTAGAAAGAGTGCACAGCAGCACAGTAAGGGAATATTTAGGTGTTGAGCCGCTACTTCTTCGCATAGAGAGATCTCTGTTGCGCTGGCATGGCTATGTGAAACAAATGCCGCAAACTGGCTTTTCCAGGCAGTTATTTTCCAAGCTGGTGGGTAAGAGACCAAGTGGTCGGTCTAGAACCAGGTGTCTATAGTACATGGAGAATCTGGGTTCGAGTCGCTTGGGTATTACAGGGAGGACATGCACCAGATGGCGGAAGATCACGATCGCTGGAGATCCTCCATAAGGCTGCTGCCCCCGCGATCCTAACGGATAAGCGGGTTTGAAAAGTAAGTAAGTAAGTACGTACAATGATAAGAGAAAAGCATCACCAATGTTGGCTATGCTCAAGCAAAGCTAAACAAGAAAAGCTATCACCCCCGTTTATTGAATGAACTGCCTCGACCGACTGTACATTCATAGTAAATGCAGTATTTTTTCATATGTTTATGTACGTAATGTCGTCAATGATTTCCTCCCAAATTGTAATCGGGGTTCGAACTTCGTCCGTCCTTCAGTCTTTTTTCTTTTTATTGAATCATCCATAACAGATGATGAAGCGAGTGATGCTGCCATGTTCATTAATCTTACTATGAAAGGAAAGGCGGGGACCCAAGTGTCAATGTCGAACTATCACGATGGCTATGGCTGTAGCCACCGATTGGAAAGGCTTGCCCAATTCGCCAGAAAGCGCCTGACAATAAATCTAGTTTGGAGAGTGTCCACAGTAATCTGAAGGAGCTGTATGTCCGAGAAGCGATGGAAACATTTTCAATGCATTTGCAATGGTACCCAAGAGCATATCAAATCGAAAGACCAATAAATACAAAGGAATTACACTTCAAACTTACAAAAGAGGACTATTTATAAAAAAAAAAGAACAAAAAAAATTATTTAGCTAAATAAGCTGTGTGGAATGTAATTATAGAAAGATTGATTCATACTGATCTTTAATTTTAGCTGGTTAAATTCTACCTGCTGTATCAGAGATGGATGAAGGGGGACTGTATGTATCAATCTTTGTATAATTACAATCCACACTCCTTATCGTAGTAAATCAATATAGTTCATTTTTATAAATTTGATTTCGTCTATATTATCACACTTACGTAAACGTATGAAAACCAGTTTTGTAAATAAATTAGTTTAAAGAACGTGATATAGCTGCTCTTAACTTTACGAAAGTAATTAACCTAAGATACATTTGAGGTACGGTGGAGTGCACTTTTAAAAGCCATTTTCTCATGTTCCCAAATATTTCCGCTATATTTTCTATATTAAGAGAGTCCGTATGTTAGAGCTCCGGATAAAAGAGCAGTCCACTTATAATAGTGTTTTGTTTTCCAAGAACAGATGAAGGGGGGGGGGGGTTCTTCATCTGCTCTTGATTTTTCCCTAATTTCCTTTTAGGTAAATTTGTAATTTCCGATTTACAACTCCAAATTACAATCCACTTAGTTGTAATGAATACTTTAGCTGTCCAAAAGAACGAAAGTCTGCTCTATTCTAAACGAATAAAATATAATATTGTAAAATGGACATTGATGAATAATTGAACATATAATCTATACATATAATAAAACTAAGTAGTAGTGTCAGTAGTTGTCCGCGCATCACGCAAAAACTAGTGGACAGATTTTGATGAAACTTAGTACGATTTTAGCTTACAGTCTGGGTTTTCAACTAGGGTACTTTTTTCTGCCTGAAAATGTCTCATTACCACGGGAAAAATCCAAAAGGATGCGATAGACTGGTAGTTAAACTTGCCAACAGAGGTCTTGTGAGTTTTTAAATTCGCGCATCAGTAGTTAAACTTTAAACTTACCAATAGATGTCGCCAGATAAGAAATATGCCTTTCACAAAGAGGTGAAATCTTTCTCAGCACTCCAGAAATGTTACGAGAATGAACCAAATGCAAATGAAGTATGTGATGGTTATAGCTTTATACTTAGTGTAGTTATAGCTTATAGTATGGGTCAAAATTTAGGCTACTTTCTCCACGGGAAAACACCCCATTCCCACCGAAAAACACAAACACTGGAACCCTGCGATGCTCAAAAGCTTGCGAAAAGATGTCCAACGAGTGTTTTAGATTGCTTTAAACCGCGATGTGGTCAATTATTTTCCTTTTGAAGTTAAAAATATACTACATTAATGAATTCTACAACAAGGGTTGTCACCTCTCCAGTGTTGAACTGGAGACTCCCGTATTGGTCAAGAGACTCTCTTCTTGCCCTTAAAACTCCAGTTTCAAACAGCCATTCTCCGGTATAGCAGCCGTTACTATGGGATTCGAAAGTCACTTTGAAGGTTTCGATTTCAGAAACAACTCAAAATCCTTGGCCCTCCCACTACCATGGGGGGGGGGGGGGGGGCCCCCGAATCAGAATGAATCTGAAAGTACGCCAACCTGCGTAAAAAGACATCATGATTTTGAAAAAATCCATTTGCACAATAAGAAACCTTTAATTTAAAAGAAAAATTAAATTTCAATGAAAATGTTAGTATCTCTGAAAAATTGTTCATTCAATTGAGAAATTTTGTTTGACGAAGGTGGCAACCCTAACTCCGGTTTTGATACTCTTTGTAGGGCAAATTACGGACTTCGAATTTTCCTGTGTGCATTGGTTGTTGTTGTTTAGCTTTTCTCCTTTGGCTGCAGTTTTTGAACTTTTTTTGGCACTGACTTTCTCCACATGAGCGAAGCCACGGGCACAACTAGCATACAATACAGTGTCAGTTGAATAATGAATCTAAATTTCATATTACTACATTCGTTCTCAACAATGGTTTGGGTAAGAGCATGAGAGCTCATTCTGAATATGAGCGTTGTTGTCCCTGAGAGAGAGAGCTTGTCATTCATAAAAGAACTTAGAAATGTGTAATTTCAAAAAAATATAACCCTTCCTTTTTTAATAATTCTCACTCAGCCATGGTTTTTGAATATTTATTTTTTTGTATACAAAAATATTCATATTTACTACGCTATTAAAAAAAAGTTTTCTTTTGCCTCTTTATTATTAAGAAAAATAAAGTCAATATTTCTTATTAATGTTTTTAATTGTATTTTCCCACACTTTTTCTCCTTATTTCCCAACCTTTCCACCCATTTATTAAAAAAAAATCCATCTTATATCCGAGCCCTTATTATAATATTTATTATAATTTTTATGAATTTTTAGCTTTTGAAAATTTTTAAACGTCTTCAGGTTGTCAAAATCTATTAAACAGCATTATATCTATAATTTCTTACTAAAAGACTACTGATACTGGTGAGAGATCGCGAAGTGATACCCGCCAATTTTGATGAAACTTGGTAGAGTTGTAGAGCAAGCCTACCACAATATAGTGATACCCCCTTTTACCCATAGACGGCCAACCAATTTCGAGAAATTTGAGGTTAAAATTCATCAATTGCATTTGTATAGCTGATTTAACGTAAATAAACAAGAGCTTCTATAAGGCAGTTGATTACGACGCCGTTGGTCCGAGTTCGATTCTCGTTAGAAAAAAATTTTTTTCTGTCCGATTTAACGTCGTATTTTTAAATTGCACTTGACATTATTAATTTTGTCCATAAACTGCCCACATTAAAGTTTTCGATTTTCATGACTTTATTAGTAAATAACCCTGTACGGCCCCGACCCTATTTAAATTATAAGTTTTCAATAAATTTATTAATTTGTCGTATGAAGAGGATTTTTTTGAAGTGGTACCCTCCATATGAACATGAAAAGTCGAATTAAAGAATAAATCAGAAGTTTCAGAATATATGTATGAAAATTTCAAGATCTCCTAAATTCAATTGAAAACAAGTAGTATGGTTGAAAGCAGCTGATAGGAATCCAGTGAGTGGAGCCAAACATTGCATCAGCCAGGTGTAATTTAGAAGGATCACATGTGATCATAGCATGAGAAATTGGAGAGAATATGCAACAATGTGGAAGCTTATAAATATAGGTGTCGAGATATCCAGTGGCTCTCTTGCTCTCTTTAGCTCTGTCTCTCAGTGTGTGTGACTTAGATGAACAGGGGTCACCCTGGTTCCCTTGGTGGCATCAGCTCAGGCCACTCATGTAATTTCCAATCTCTTGGGTGGGAAGAAGTAACCAAGAATAATGAAGATGACATGATTGAATCCACTACTGTATGATTAATGAAAGACCGGGAAAAGTTTGATAATTTGTCGAGAAACTCTTTAAAACGAAGTTTAAGATGTATTCGAAGATCCAAAGCAGCAGTATCTGTCCCCACCACCATGCCCGTACTGAATGAACCCTCTCCCATGGTAAAACACATTTCTTTTCTCATTCTCCAAAAGCCATCACATCAAAATTCATCTTTTTAATTAAACATGGTTGAGCTGTTACGTTCTTTTAAGGGGAGTTTATAAAAATATAAAGGTGAAATTTAACAAAAAGTTTATTCTATTAAAAATATCCTGTTCTCCAGTGATCATGGAATATTAAGAGTTTAAAGTAACTAGGGCTGATTTAACTATTCTAATAAAACCAAAATCCTAATCTGAGCATAATTTCCATTAATTTAAAATAATTAACGTATTGGTGTTAAGGTGATAAATCGTGTATTAGAAAAACCTCATCCGTCGCTAATATATAGGAACAAACCTTGGATTACCCATGTATAGTCACGCGGAAGGTGGGCCCGAGGGAAGAGAACATAGGTAGCAGCCCTGGTGATTTTCGCGTCCCTAATTTACCCATACCCCCCTCAGGGACTTCAGAAATGGCATCCAAACAGGGACTCTTTTCAAAAATTAGGAAAGGGCCCATAGGCAAAGATTTGGTGTTTAAGAGAATTAATTATTTTTAGAAGTTTCGTTAATGATAAAATTAAGGTTTTAAGATAAGTTTGTCGTTATTAAAGGTTAATAGCCTAAAAGAATGTTCTGTAGTTTTAAGATTCATATTGTTTAAGAAAACTTTATTATTAGTTGAAGTTTTGAAAAATACATTTGACAAGTAAGTATTGGATTCAGTGAGTTAATTGAGTGAAGGCGATCCTTGACATTGGAGTGGGAGTGTTAAATTTCTTCAGGTGAAAGAACCTGGAAAAGAAGAAAGTAATATTAGAAATTAACGTGTTTATACTTAAAACGGGGAAATGGAGTTAATTGCTAAATTGAATAAGAGAATAGAATTTATAATAGAACAAGCAGTGCAAAGAGGTTTTGAAAATCGGGTAAAAGGGGATAGATATTGATTTATGGGACAGAAACCTTATCACATACAAATGCGAGACCAAATGCTCGGTCACAGGTTACCCCAGGTATATGCACATAGATTTAAAAATGTGATCTCTTACTATTGTTCTAGGCATGGTCATTTACAATGAGAGTGTCTTGTAAGGGCACGCACACACTGTCGATTAAAAAGTCGGGCGATGAAAAAGTTGCTCGAGGAAAAAATTGTTCACGCCAATTTTGCGTGCACACTGTCTCCTAGATAGTTGCAGGTGATTTACAAAATACGCTGGAATATTTTTTATTTCAAGATCAAATCTTATGACAAAATGAGATAGGTAAATAAAGTAAAATAAATACACCACTTATATCTGTAAAAATTTAATATAATAAAATTGACGTATAATAAATAAAATAAATGAAAGTAGAATAAAGTAAATAAAATAAAATAGTTAAAATAAAATAAAATATATAATAAAAATTAAAAAGGATAAAACAAATAAAATAAAAAATAAAATATAAAGGATAAATTAAATAATTATAAAAATAAGAAAAAAATTAGAGTATTTAAAAATAATATAAATGTACAGATAAAATAAACAGTCACACATAATAAGATAAATTAATAAATAAAATAAATAAATTAAAATAAAAAAACGGTAATAAAAATATAAAATAAAAATATATAAAACCTAAATAAAAAAATAAAAATAAAATAAAAAAAATAAATTTTAAGAAACTTCTATTAATTCTAAATTATCACATAGTTATGCTAAACATATAATAATTTATTGAAAACCTCATTAAAATTATTAGGTCCTCATTAAAATATCAACCTTTAAAAATAATCAAAATAAGAAAATTTACAATAATTACGTCCTTAATTACTATAATTATTTAATAAAACAGTTAAAAAAATTGTATAAGATACATAAAAATATTTAACATAGGTAATCGTTTTCTTATTTTTCAGCAGTGGATAGGCTATTCCAATCCTAAACAAATTGTTGACTTATTTCTGTCCATAATTTTTCATTGAAATATTTATCTGAATATTTATTTAACTTAAAATTCTGAATAGAAGGTCGTTTTTCGATTTCACTAATAAATAGCTCTATATCAATTGACATTTTTATGATAGATTTTAAAAAGATGTTTACAGCAAAATCCGTCTGAAAAAACTTCCGAGTTAAAATATCACAGCAGAAATTGTAGTATACATAGGAAGTTTTAACAGGTGGGGGTGAAATTTTTTTAGCTCAGAGCAATGAAATCATCACCAGTGTGCGCATCCCTTCTATATCCTATTGATTCTATATGAGTAAGCAACAATTGAGTTGCCTTGAAAATGGGTCTGGTTGCATCTTTTTAGTTGCTGCAATCTTTTAGTTGAAAATGTGCATGCTCCTACAGATTTTCATGCAATCCATTTTGGGCAACTATTTAGTTGACAGTTGCCAGTGAGCGCCTACCCTAAGGACCCAGATCTTACAGAATGGGATTCGACATCCCCAAGTGGGTGCTAAATGTGAGGTGACTCACAGAAGAAATGTGAGGTGACTCACAGAGGTAACATTGTTGGCTGTTACGAATGTGGCAGAGCCCACTTAGTAAGCAACTGTCCCAGAATAAAACTTTTTTCATGGAGAAAATAAATTAAAATGCACAGTTTTTCCTGAGAGAGGTCATTTAGTGAGAGCTTGCGAGGAGGTAATTAAACGTAAAAAGAAAAATGGAGCACGCATGCTAAGGCATCGAAAGAAATCTAAAGACAAAAATTTGATTCCTGAGAACAGCCGTGGTGATGGCTAGTGAAGGTGTTGATTCTACAGAAAAGAAAATAACATAATGCAATTAAATATGGAAGTGAGGGACACAATTCCCAAGTTATAAAGGAGAAGTCTAAGGAGATCGATATCTTGATGAAAACTCTACAAGAAGAGTTCATGACTAAGACGAGGCAGGTGGAGACTGCCTTTCTAATAATCCGGAGTTGGTATGGAATTCAGTATCCTCGATGGAGGAGGGGTTACAAGTAAACTTAACAGAGGCCATAAAAACTAGCGGAAAAGGGGAGATTGTTGTAAGCGATGGAAAATGCAACTAAATGGATCGATCATATATTTGATGGGATAAAACAGATAGCCTCCTATGCCTCAGATTTCGTAGATAAGGTGGATGGACTCGTAAAGCGGATAGAAGGATTAGAAAAACATTCTCCCTCCCTGCGCGATTCTCGAGCCGGCAACCAAGCTAGAGAACAGGGAGAAGTACACATGATAAACGTACAGGAGAATGTTAAATTATCCAAAAAGCTTAAGGAGTACATACGAGAAATATCGGAGAACATAAGTAAGAAGAGAAGGAAAGGAAAAAAACTGTCTGGCACAGTTTGGGAGTCAGAAAAAGAAAGACAACGGATGGGTCAACAAATAATAGAAATGAAAGAAACTTTCGTAATCCTAGTTAGAGATACGAGAGAGATGTCAGCAAAAGAAATTCAACAGATGGGTGAACAAACAGGAGCAATGAAGGGAACTATAGCAGGTTTAATTAAAGAAATAAAGGAGAACAAAGAGCATAGCGAGGAGCAGAGAAGAAATTCCCCTTCCCCTCCTCTACGGTGATGCCTGCTCAATCGGCATATAAGCCACCTGCACAACTGTATGTACGCTCTCCTTATGGATATCAATATCCAGCTGTAAACCCGGTGATCGTGGGAGAAATTATGTGACCCTGTCCTCAGAATTCCTACGTCACCCCACAAGCACATGAAAATGCAATGGGAAGGCACCCACATGGGCCGCAGATACAAATGCACCCATGAAAAATAAAGGTTCAGTGAGCAATATTCTCAGTGCTAAGAAAGCAAACATACCTTATTCAGGATGACCCTCAAGCGACTGCTAAATAAGAGGAAAAAGGTTTTATCAAACCAAGCTTTTATAATGTTTTATTTAGTGGCAACAATACAGCTTAATTTTGCAACAATAAACAATAGATACATTTACCTCTCGCCATAACGAAATGTCCAATTGTTACAACAATCAATTCGTAGTAATGAGTTAGTACCATTAGAACACGAACCAATGAACCAATTTGAAAATTTTTTTCTTTATCATAAATTGTCATCGATTCTGCATAAGTGTGTCAAATTGCAGCTCCCTAGCTTGTCGGAAAGTTGGTTTAATATTGATTACAAGATTTGACCAAAACAAACTAACACAGCAAAGTTAATAAAAGCTTTTAAAAAAAGCAGAAATGCCTTGTTCTGAGACACCAGGCAGCCATATGGAAAGTTTTCGTCAATAATAAACGACTCCTCCCCTGAACTCAGTCAAGTAATGATAATGGAGCTTCTACTAAGCACGAATAAAGAAATTTCATCCCCCATTAACCGAATTCTCACAACTACACCTTCACAGAACACTACACAAATGCTTGACACACTTTCACGCCCACCTTCTACCTCGGACACTTCCGCCAGACCACTCACATATAACACACGCAGCTCCACAAAACTACAATCAACACAAAACAGATGACTAACAGTCAACCACCCTCCTACTTTTTTTCAGCTACGTAAGCTTTGCGACAAATTCTGTACCTACCATGCTCACAAAATCACCTTTTCCCATTACTTCACTCTCGGTATAACCCCCAAAGGTTTGGTCTCTTCCCCCAGCATCCAATTAGGTCCCTTACTCTCTGCCACTCTGTCCCAAATTCATTCCACTGTTTCTGACTCTATTCGTAACATCCTTCCTATCCTTAGTAACCATTGCTCCAGCATTTGCACAAGCCTCTATTAGTCTATTACCCAGCATGACTCTCTCCCCTCTCTTAATCCCCCGGATATTGATGCTCTTCATACTTTCATTTGCAAAAAACTTGATTTTCTCTATTCCAAAAAATGTAATAAATTTCAGAGAGATCGTATTTCCTTCCCTAATAAAACCCACTTTCTGTCTAATCCGTTATCCGCCTTTTTCTTGAACTCCCTGTCTAAAAACGATCCACCTCCCTCTACCAGCTCCAGCTCCTCCAGCTCCTCTACTCTTGGCACAACCGCGGTTATTAATCTATCAACCACTAAACTTTCGTCTCTCGAGATCAGAACCCTGTCCAAAGGCCTTTCCTTCTGTCCCACTCCTAATACTATTGACACTTTTGATATCATTTCCTCTGTCGATAACTTTAGCCATGCCCTCAGGTCCCATCTATACTTTTGCATAAATCCTTCCAATTCTACTCCCGCTACCAACTCAACCTTCCATATTCCTAGCGACTGGACCCCTCCTCATGACATCAATCCTGAACTTGAAGTTTACATCAAATCCATACAAAACGACATCCTCTCCATCACTAACAATATTAAAAAACCTCTTCCTAACCTTGCCAATAACGAATTCCTTTGTATCAAACGCCTTAGCAATAACCCTGATATAACAATTAAACCAGCAGATAAAGGGGGCGCTATTGTTGTCATGAACACCTCTGACTACATTAACGAAGCTAACAGACAACACTCTGATATTACGTTCTACAAGAAACTAACCTCCGATCCTACTGACACGTTCAAAACCACACTTCAAAATACCCTCTCTCAGCTTGAATCCTCTTCTGAAGTTGATAACAAAACCCGCCTCTTCCTTTTTCCTAAATTCAGTTCTCCTGGTCGTTTCTACCTTCTTCCCAAGATTTATAAACCTGGCAATCCCGGCCGTTCGATCATCTCTTGTAACAACACACTCTGTGAGCCACTATCTGCGTATGTCGACCACCACATACGCCACATCCCACCCAGTCTTCCTTCCTATATCAAAGACGATTTTCTCTCCCATATCCTTAACGACTCTAACTACGATTTCAAGAACGTCTTCCTCTGCACGCTTGATGTCTCTTCCCTCTACACTAACATTCCTCATGATGATGGGGTTAAAGCTGTGTGCAACAGTCTCAAGGCTAACAAACCTTTCCAAGTTCCTTCTACTGATACTATCTGCCTTCTTCTTCGTACCATCCTCACCTCCAATTTCTTCACTTTTAACAATGAGTATTACATCCAGACCAGTGGCACTGCTATGGGCTCCAAAATGGCTCCCAACTATGCTAACATTTTTATGGGGGAAGTGGAAACCAAACTACTTTCCACGTCTCCCTTAAAGCCGTTGGTCTGGCTGCGATATATTGATGATATTTTCCTGATCTGGCCACACAACAAAGACTCACTGTTATCTTTTATCACCCATTCCAACTCCATCCACCCCTCCATCAAGTTTTCTCACAATTACTCTATCAGGACAGTTTCTTTTCTGGATGTCTCTATCTCTATCACTAACAATAAATTGTCTACTAATCTCTGTAAGAAGCCCACTGATCAACACCAGTACTTACAGTATGACAGCTGCCATCCGCGCCATTGGAAGGATAACATCCCATTAGGTCAGTTATCTCGCATCCATAGAATATGCACTAATCAGTCTGACAAGGACTTCCATGCTAATGCCCTTACCCACTCCCTTAAAGCAAGAGGCTACCCCAAATCTGTCATACGCGCTTCTATCTATAAACATCGCAATTCTCGTTCTAACAACAACCCCAAACCTTCTCCAGCCATGACAACACCTACATTAGTTCTTGCTTATCATCCAACCCTCAATAGTATTAAAAATGTCCTAAGGAAATATCAACATATTATTGACAATTCTCCTCTTCTCCACTCCATTCTACCAGAACCACCAAAAGTTTCTTTTAAACGGACATTTAATTTTAAAGATATTCTGGTCCATGCTGCTATTACCAAACCACGCACTTCCACTAAGGGATGTTCTCCTTGCAATGCAAAGCGTTGCGGTGTTTGTCATTTTCTTAACCCTGCTACCTCCATTTCCAGCACTGCCTCCTCCTTTACTTTCAAGATTAACCAGAACCTGACCTGCACTTCTCACAACTTAATTTACCTGTTACATTGCAAAGTATGCCAGAAACAGTACGTTGGAGAGACAGGCAATACCATACGCTCCAGATTTGCCGGGCATAAGTTTGATATTCTTAGCAATGCTGACACCCCTGTCGCTAAACACTTGAATTCCCCTGGTCACTCTTTACAGGCCATCAGCATTTATATTCTTCGTAGTAACTTCCATAGCAAAAAAGAAAGAAAGCAATTCGAGTCTTTTCTTATTTGGAAATTTAATTCCCTCACCCCTAATGGCATTAACCTTAGCAAAGGCACCATTCCCTCATTACCTTTCCCATGTCCCCTTCCAACTTCAGCTATTCCTTAATTTGTCGCAAGCCCTATGGGTCCTTTTCTTCTTTCTTTATCTTATCTTTTATTTCTTCTTTTCAATGTTCTTCAATGTCCTTTCATATTTTTTTACCTTTGACCCGATGCTCTTACATGTGGGACTATTTTACAGGGTGACTAGCGACCGGGAATGGTCAGGGAATTATTATTATTTTTTTTATTATTTTTTTAAACCGAGTACAGTCAGGGAATCATAAAATCGATAATCTTGAACAATGGCAATAATATTCTTTCATGACAGCCCCCTTTTTTGTCTACTAATAATCAGGAATAATTTTACGTAATCTTTTTGCTAGGCACCCTATCATTCCTAAACGTTTTTATAATTTCACTTTCATATGTTTCATCCTATTACATTTTTCTCGCCGCCCCCTTATTATTTCCTATTTGTCCTCTGTCCTGTCCTATCCCAACAGTTCGTCTAATTAATCTCATTTGTTCTCTTCTTGTTTGTCAGCCAATAACGTCTTACTATTCCCCATGCAAACTATATATAAACCCGTCCGTTAGTACAACTTTCATAACTCGGATCATCATAATCAGGGGCATCGATATATCAGGAGGACGGAACCTAGGCTGAGGACGATCAGGACGATCAAAAGGGACTAGCTCTTCAAGGTATCACTCTACTCTCTTTTCAGGTATCATTTCATTATTTTCATTTCACGGTGCGCCCTTTTCAGGGCGATATTCACCTTCTGTTACGTCTTATGTGCTGGTCCCTGGCGTTGGAATTAATATTCCCGTAAACCAGTACATCAAGACGCTCATTATCCTTCTGGGTCCCTGGCGTTGGGATTAATTTCCTCGCAAACGTAACTAAGGACATTTTCTCATATCATCTATTATTATTCTAATCATTCACGAGCGGGTCCCTGGCGTAGAATTAATTTTCTCGCAAACCTGACTTGTTCTTTTTTCTTAGAGCTAGGTGCGTCCTTCTTAGGACGGCTTCTTTAGCACACACCTAGCTACGAGGTTACTTCCCCCCCCCTGGTTCTATACATTTATATATGATGGCATCGTCTAAATTAACCAAGCTGAAGTCGGCTAAAGAGCATTTGCTATGTGTCCTGCGAAAAGGCTTACCGGGATGCCTGCTTGGATGCTAGGTTTGCTGCTTTTGACCTAGTGTTCAATGAAATGTTAGAAGCTCTCCGGGATGAAATAAACGCTAAGTATAGTGCACTGGAGGAAAAAGTCGAATCCCTACACAAAAGTTTTGAGGAGAAGTTCAAGGTATCAATAAGCAAATTAAGGACTCTCGTAGAGATGTTATTGACAAGATAAGCGAACTTAAGGAAGCCTTTGGAAAATGCTCCGGGACTCCGAAGGCAAGTAACTCCACGGAAGATAATCCAGTAGATAGTAGCAAGGTAAGTAATGTCTTAAAAACTATTTCCTCTTCTATTAGTATGGAGTCTATGGATATAATAGAAAATAGTGACTGTTCGACAAACGGTGGCTGTAAGAGAAGTCACTCTGACGGAACTGATGAAGAAGTGGACGACAGTCCCTGGATTGGTGTCACTAATAAAAAATTCAGAAAAGGCACGAGGATTGATAACCTAAAGACCGTCTCCAGTATAAATGAAGAAGTCGTCAGCGCGACTAGAATGAGGAATCCGAAGAATGTACAAGGTCGCTCGGCTAATAAAGACCATAGGATCACGAAGAGGTATGTACCGCCAATTATCGTGCGGACTCATGGACTCCCAACTAAGCTAAAGAATAAATTAAAAACTGACCTTACGAATCTGTGGATGCTAGAAGCTGTACTATGTGCGCTCATGTCATAGTAGTCCCGTTTAAGACGATTTTAACTGAGCTCGAGAAGCATGTTCCAGTCGAAAAGATCGCCGTTCATACGGGCAGAGCTGAAACCATCAAGGTTAAATGTGAAGATGAAGAAACACACAACAGGTTAGTCTCTGGCATTAAATCTGATAATATTTTAAAAATTCAGCATCATCAACTGAAGTCGGAGAAGGTCTTGAAATACGTAATTCGTAATGTGGATGTTACGTATGACCTCGATGACTTCCAAGAAGACCTAAAAAGAACCAACTACTTCCCGGAAAAAGTTATTCGATTGAGGAAAGCCAAAGGATCCATTGATATGCCAATGGTTTTGGTTCTACTCCCGAACACCGAACACAACCAATCATTGAAAAACGTAACACGTATTCGGCTGCTGGCAGTTTCAGTGGAGGCCTTTCGAGGGAACAAGAAGCCACTACAGTGTTACAACTGCCTGCGCTTCGGACACGTATCCATGGGCTGCACGGAAGATCCTCGTTGTGATAAATGTGCTGAGGGGCACCAGTCAAGAGATTGCCCCAAGATCAAAGGACAAGACCCCCCAAAGTGCATCAGATGTAGTGGACAGCACACATCAAGCTACACAAAATGTCCAAAGTACCCCCAGGTTCAAAGGATGTCTAGTTCTAAAGTGACAGCAGGCAAATCCTATGCTGCTGCTGTGTCTACGCCGGAAGATAAAGGCCTCAACATCAACGACCTACCAGGTATGTATAAGCAATTAGGACGTATCTTTAATCTGTTTTCTAATCTAGGCAAAAGTTACCCACAGTTGAGTGGGCTCCTTACGACCAACTAATTTTTGTATGGCTGCACAACGTTATACTGTAATCAGCAAAGGTGAACTTCGGTGCGTGATATGGAACGCTAGGGGCATTCTCGGAAAGCGTATCGAGTTTCACAACTTTCTGATAAATCACGAAATTGACGTGGCTTTCCTCTGTGAAACTCACCTCAAACCAAGCCAAGACTTCAAGCTACCTGGCTATTGTGTGTACCGTAAGGATCGAATGGCTTCAAATGCTGCAAGATGTGCGTCTGGGGGCGCTGCGATCATCATTAAGAGGGGAATTCAACACCAAGAATTAGTATCCAAGTCTTATGCAGGTATGGAATCAGCCTCCATCATTATCAATGACGTATCCTGCGGTGAAATGAAGTTCGTAGCGCTCTACAATTCACCTAAACATTATCTTGACATTTGCGAGCTTGATGAACTCTTCAGTGGTGACACTCCAGTCGTCCTGGCTGGTGACCTAAATGCCAAGCATCCAAGCAGGAACTCCAGAACGCAGAATTACAATGGCATGATTCTCTATAGGTACATACAAGGTAGAGATGATATCATCGCTGCTGGACCTGTGGAGAACACCTACTATACTGCGACCACTCCCCTAGTAGTGAGGTTTTGGACATCTAGCTCTTGAAGGGTTTCTTCAAACCGTACAATATCTTCACGATTGATGACCTTTCTTCTGACCACAAGCCTGTGGCGTTGTACTTTGACAATGTTGACATAAATTTCCGAGAGGAACTCGTACATCATCAAGACTGGAGGCTCTACAAAGATATTCTTAAGGACTATGGCTACCATCCCGACGTTGCTTACTGTACAGAGGACATCGATCAACTTGTTGATGACATCACCAGATGTATTAACAGTGCCATAGAAGTCAGTAAGTATCCATCAGAGAAAAAACCTTCTCATCGAATCCAACTCTCTCCTGGAATCCAACGCCTAATTGCTGAAAGAAACAGGACCCGTAGACTTTGGCAACGCTATCATGAACCTTGGCTCAAAACCAAGTACAACAGGTTAGTGCGAAGAGTTCAAGAGGAGAGAAAAGAGCTTCGCGACGCTAGATGGAATGAAAAACTCAAAAGCTTGTCGGCTCGCGACAATTCCATTTGGAGTATGGTTAGAGCTTTACAGAAGAAGAAGAATGTTATGCTTCCTCCACTCCGTACACCACAAGGTAACTATGTGCAAACTGATCAGGACAAGGCCCAAGTCATAGCAGATTCACTGGAACTGCAGTATGTTACTCCTACCAACGATAAGCCCGAGAGCCAAATCATGTCTCGGCGTGTGGAAGAAGGTATTTACAACTTTGATGAAGTCCCGAAGCATTTTACGAAGTACAACATCGAGGCTGGTGAGATCGCCAACATCATAAATAAACTGAAAAAGAAGAAGGCTCCAGGAAAAGACAAGGTGAGTAATAACGCCCTTATGAATTTCCCAAAGAACTTTATTGAATTTCTCACCAATATCATTAGCGACTGCTGGAAATTTTCTTACTTCCCTGTGGCTTGGAAGACATCTATTGTGTTGAGTATCCCAAAGCAGGGACAAAATCCTGCAATTCCCGCGAGCTACCGACCTATTAGCTTGCTACCCTCGATGTCCAAGGTGTTGGAGAGAACGATCCTTGTCAGATTCCAAGATCACTGTCTAGCAAATGACCTTTTACGGGAAGAGCAGTTTGGCTTTCGTGCTGCCCACTCTTGTCCGATGCAGATTTGGAGGCTCGTTGAAGACCTGAGCACCCCCCTGAACCTATCCAGGTACTGTGGGGTGGTATTTCTCGATGTCAGTAAAGCTTTTGACCAAGTGTGGCATGAGGGCCTTGTCTACAAAATGATCAGAGACGGGTTCCCTGCCGATTTGATCTTGATGGTGAAATCCTTTCTTGACAGCAGATCCTATCAAGCCAAGGTTGGAGAAAATCTTTCCACACCCCGTGTTGTAAAGGCCGGTGTCCCTCAGGGTTCGGTCCTCGGGCCTATGCTATTTAATTACTTTGTACATGATTTTCCAAAACCCGAAAATTGTAATCTGTATTTTTATGCGGATGACACTGCCATTATGACATGGGCACACAAGCCGGCTCACGTTATCACTCGGCTGCAGTGCGCCTTGAAGCAGTTCGAAGACTGGTTTAACTTCTGGAAGTTGAACCTTAACGTCGGAAAGTGCAAGGCTTTGTACCTCAATAGGAAGCTCAAGCATCCCCCAGATTCTCTTGTTCTGTTTAATAAGAAACTGGACTGGGTGGACAACTACAAGTACCTGGGAGATATCATTGACTCAAGACTTTCATGGAACCAGCACATGTCCTATGCTCTGAACAAAGCGAAGAGGGCTAAGTACAGTATCATAGCTCTTATGGGTCGCAACAGCGCCCTCAGCATTGACAACAAGCTACTTCTGTACAAATCGATTATCCGGACCATACTCCTCTATGGCATGCCTGCGTGGGCGACTATCTGTAAAAGCAGATGGAGTGAACTACCCCATTCCAGAATGTTACCCCGAGGACCATTGCCCAGCTGGACAGAAGGACGGTGAAAAACCAATCCATCCACCTCGATTTAAACATGGCCCATATCAGTAAGTTTATACACGATCTCCTTTTGATTATGATACAGAAGATGAAGACTCACGACAATAAGCTTGTGAAAGGGATACTGGAGAACTCAATGAATATGAACTGGCATACGAAGTATCGTAAACCGAGGCACGTTCTTGACATCAATTTTGAAGATATTAGCAACGTCTCTTTCCCAGACTACTGGAAGATGTGATAATCTTTTTCTCCTTGTATTTTTTATTTCGTTTGTTTTTTGTTTCTGACAATCGTCAATCTTACTTTCTTTTTTGTATAATATGGAAGACCGCTTGGGTTGGTTAGGCTTCTTGACTACCTCAGTGTATTTCCTTTGGAGTTTATTCTGGTTAGATGAGCTTTGTGAAAGCGCTGCTT
>JAHWFO010002205.1:836508-861938 GCA_023313115.1 Rhysida immarginata
TCTTGCATTGTTGGTCATGCGATATTTCTCATTAATATGCCCTGCTATAACCATGAATATCGATTTTTTATCAATAATTATTATTTTTTCGAAATCTGAAGTAGACAGTGACCTTCCTCATGCTTTGAAGGTCATGTATGCGAAATTTCATCAAGATCGGAATAAAACTGTAGATTTGTATAAAAAACGTACAGACCCACCCACAGACAGACCCACAGACCCACAAACATCCATCTTTATATATATAGAAGATAGATTTTTATAGTGATAATTAATTAAGCTTACGTGTTGTAAAATAACCTTTAAAAATCATCGGACATTAATTATAATCCGTCATTTATTCTGATTGTTAAGAAAATGCATTCATATTAAATAATAAATGTCTTACATTTTAGAGCCATATTTGAAATATAGCAAGACTTTATATTTAATTAGATATTCAACTATTCCATTGACATTTAAGAATTAATTCTAGTTTTGGTATATAAGAATATGTTTACCAGAATCGCAATTCTCCTAGTTAGATTTTAAACAAATGCTGCGAGGATAAGTTATTTGGAGTCCCCCAATTCTTGGATGATAAGAGAATAGCGTTCTTTGTGTGATTAAACCTTTCATATACATTAGTTGGAATTATGAATTTTTTTTAATTGCTGGCTCAATAATTCCGAGCAGTAAAGAAGGAATAAGAATAATTATAATATCTCAATTCAATTCAAGTTTATTGCCGTTCAAACAGCACCAAAGTGCCAAGACAGAACAGGAAGAGGTACACAAAACAAGATTAACAAATCATGTAAATTGTCCAGGGCTGTGGAACGAATTGATTTACGTTATGTTGTAACGTTACGTTACGCATTTTGTTATTAGGTTTCGTTACGTTATGCTTTTTGTTACTTGATATCACTATCTTAGAAAATAACGTTATCATAATGTTTTAATAATAATATTTTATTTTTTTGTATGAGAAGGAGTTCTTGCTTGAATGACAAGATATTTTAATGTCAGTCACCTCCCTATTACCAATGGGCTCCTCCAGAACCCCAACACTCCTTATTATATGCATTGTATATTTCCTACGCTTGTTTCCCGCAGCCTAGATTTTGTTATGTTCCCGCTTTAAGAAATTTCGTTACGTTATACATGATGCCGCTATTAATATCGTTATTTCGTTACGTTTCAGTTACGTTCCACAGCCCTGAAATTGACAAAAGGGTAATAACCAAATAAGTGACACTAACAAACAGAACAAAATAAAATGTAAAATTGATTACAAATTGATTTAAATTACGAGAGTTGGGGCATAAGTCATGGCAACTATTTTTTTTCTCAAAGCTAAGGGATGGTATCACAAAATGTCATATGTCTCGAGGAAATCGTTCATTCATAGTATATTTCCATAACACCAAATGGCCCTGTGATTTCCTTTTGTTGCATAGAGAACAATGCTAAATCAGTTCTTAGTCAATCGCCGTGCAGGATGGATGTAACCCGAGTTGAACCACGCTCAATATAGCCGGTCTCTGCTGGCTTTGGTAAGAATTGGAGCACCCACTATACTCTCCGGAATTTTCTCCATGTGATTTTGATCCTATACGGACGGTAAAGAACCATTACGTGTTAGACAGCTTCGGACACGAATGAATATTGCAATTACCCGTATTGTGCAACAGGAGATGACCAGTTTTCCACATGGTGAGAGGAATGGTGAAGCAGATGATATGGGCGCCTGTCACATCGTTGGCAGCGTACTGTGAACGTTCAGAAGACTACTTTGAGGCCCTTTAGAAAGGGTATCTGTGCTGTAATGATTCTGGAATTGAAAGTTGTAATATTATATCAACTACCTTAATAAACATGAAGAGCAAAATATTTCCGTGTTGCTAAATGTCCGTATATTTCCTCCATTCCTTGTCCTTTCATCTATATATTTCGCATTTTCCACCCACGGTCGAATTCTCACGAAAAAAATAGTTGCCATGACTTATGTCCCAACCCTCGTAATAAAAAAAATTGTAAAAATTGGGCAACAATACAGTGTTATGAAGAAAACACAGACGGCATAACAAAATAAAATAAATTAAAAAGGATGTGAGATAAAATATGACTAAATACAATTAATAAAAGAAGTGGAAACAAAAATGCCAAACATTGAATAGGAATTACAAATGAAGAATTACGAAATAAAATTAGAATAAAACTTAAGATCTTAACATTAAAAAAAAAGTAATTAAGTAATTAAAAAATATCAAAATCGGAATGGATCCTGTAGATCGTTGACCGTTGAGCATGGGCATGTTTATAAAGTGGCTGTTTGAAAAGAGCAGAAGATTGCCTATTTTGGCGAATAGGAGCATAGAAATGGAGACCTTGTACAAAGTCTGTGTTAATGGATCCTTTGATGATCTTCCGTAGAAAAGTCCTATCTTTTTGCATTCAGATGTCACGTAGTGGTGTAAGGTGGTTGTTGTAATTAGGAAACTTTCACTTGAGATGCTGGAGGAAGATAATTGCACTCTATCGAGATCTATATCTTGCTCCTGGGTGCAACCATTCCAGACCTCGCTAGAATATATAAGCTGCGGGAGTACAATACTTTTATAAAGTAACAGAAAAGTTTGAGAAGTAGAAAAAGTATGAGAAATTATAATAATAATAATTATAATAAAGAATTTATTTTGCCTAAATTATGACGAAGTGATTTGATGAAGACTGCGATGTTACATTTCAGAATCGCCATGTGTTTTCTTGAACAAAGAAGTTGAAGTTTCGATGTTTCAAACGGGAAAGCACAATGAAATTCGCACTTAATATAGTAGAACCTGTCTAAATTAAACGAGTCGGAACCGGAGACCTGTGTTTAATTTAGAGAGGTTTATAAATGATGGAGATTGAAACTGAAAGAATTACACTCATACTACTGACAAAGAAAAAATTTCGGTTTTAATTCTGGTGCTGTAGACAATTGTGTGAACTGTTCCTCTTTCTTAAGACAAGTTCTGTCTGTATAGTACTGCTTAACAATGACTCCACCTGCAACTAAGTACACAACCATGACAGAAAAGATCTGCATCGCACTGTGTCAACACAAGGAGAAGAATCCAAAGCTGACACATAAAGAATTTATAAAGTGGTAATTGTAACACCATCAGGTAACTGTCAGCGGGGGCACAATCACCAAAACTCTCAAGCGTAGTGCTGAACTCCTTAGTAGAACTGACGACACGAACTTGAACAGCAAATGCAAAAGAAAGGTCAAGTATCTCAAGATGGAATCAGCTCTTTATGAGTGGTTCATGACATACCAAGATCGAATTAGTATGTCTGGAGACCTCATGAAACAAACTGGAGCTGAAATATTCAACCGCCTGTATTCTGGACATGAGCCTTTCCAGTTTTCAATCGGCTGGCTGAATTTTCAACCATGGAATTCGTTCTTTCAGGCGCTTCGGAGAAAGTAGATCTGTTAACATGGATGTGGTCAATAATGCTTTGCCTGCAATCAGGGAGACATCAACAAGTATGCTCTGTGTGATATATATTAATGGGAAACATCATATGAAATAGTGTTATTTCCATGAAACATCCGCTTTTGTTTTCGAAACATTGTTTTCGTATTTATATTAAGTTTCTATTTTCGTTGTTTGTTTTAAATAGATAAATGAAATTAATAAATGAAAATAAAAATTAATAAATAAAAAACATGGACGAAACCGATCTCTTTTTCCATATGCAGGTTAGTTCATTTGATGACCTTCATTTCGTTCATGTCAATTTCTTACACCGTACAGTACATAGCTCGACACTGTGCACTTTAAGAAATTAGGCACGAGCGAGTACATGTACATGCATATTTTTTAAATTGAAATATTTAATTATATACTCTCTCTCTCTGAAAAATATGGTATACATGTACATGTACATTTATAATACAAAAAATAATAATATTGGAATGTACGTGATAATTTCGGACAGAGGGAATACCGTAGTTACATGTATTTATAATTATAGTATGTATCTTTATTGATGAATATTCTTTACTTTGGTTGAATAATCAAATAAAGTTTTAATAAAGAATAATTTGAAAATAATGTAAAATAAGTGAAAAGGATTGGATTGAAAGTATAAAAATATTCTAAACTTCAACAATAAATAATAGTTATTAAATAAAATTAAAAAATAAATAATAATTGACAAAATAATTAATAAATAATAAATAAAATCAAAATAAAACTAGAAAAATAAAATAAAAAGCTGACGTTTTGGATAGAGACTACCCTTTATCAAAGCAAATAGGATAATTCTCTAAAGGTAATTAGAATACTAGAAGATTATCCTGAAGTTATGAAAAGAGTCGACAATTGACAATCGAAAAGTGAAGTGTACATTTTTTCAGATGGGACGAAAGCAGCGCCTTCACAAAGCTCATCGAACCAGAATAAATTCCAAATGAAATACACTGAGGTAGTCAAGAAGCCTAACCAACCCAAGCGGTCTTCCATATTATACAAAAAAAGAAAATAAGAATGACGATTGTCGGAAACAAAATACAAACGAAATAAAAAGAACAACGAGAAAGAAGATTATCACATCTTCCAGTAGTCTGGGAAAGAAACGTTGCTGATGTCTTCAAAGTTGATGTCAAGAATGTGCCTCGAAAACCGATGGGAATGTGCCTTTCTGATGTGGGCCATGTTTAAATCTGAATGGATGGATTGGTTCTTCACAGTCCTTCTGACAAGCTGGGCAATGGTCCTCAGAGTTACATTCTGGAATGACTGCTTCTACAGATAGTCGCCCACGCAGGCATGCCATAGAGGAGTATGGTCCGAAAAATGGACTTGTACAGAAGTAACTTATTGTCGATGCTGAGGGTGCTGTTCCAGCCCAGGAGAGCTATATGACTGTACTTAGCCCTCTTCGCTTTGTTCAGAGCGTAGATCAGGTGACGATTCCACCAGAGTCTCGAGTCGATGATAACGCCAAGATATTTATAGTTGTCTACCCAGTCCAGTTTCTTATTGAATAGAACAAGAGTCTCTGGGGGACGCTTGGACTTTCTGTTGAAGTACATAGCCTTGCACTTCCTGACATTAATGTTTAGCTTCCTGCAGTTAAACCAGTCTTTGAACATCTTCAAGGCATGTTGTAGACGAGTGATAACGTGAGCCGGCTTGTGTGCCCATGTCATAAGGGCAGTATTGCTAGCATAGAAATATAGATTACAATTTTTGGGTTTTGGGAAATCATGCACAAAATAATTAAATAGCACGGGCTTGAGGACTGAACCTTAAGGGACATCGGCATTTACAACACGGGGCGTGGATAGATTTTCACCAACTTTAGCTTTTCACCATCTAGATCAAATCGGGAGGGAACCTGTGTCTAATCATCTTGTAGACAAGGCCGCCATGCCACACATGGTCTAAAGCTTTATTGACATCGAAGAATACTACTCCGCAGTACCTGGAAAGTTCAAGGGGGTGCTTCGGTCTTCTACGAGCCTCCATATCTGCATCTGACAAGAGTGGGGCACGAAAGCCAAACTGATCTTTTCTAAGTAGATCATTGTCGAGACAGTGCTCTTGGAATCTGACGAGGATCGTTTTCTCCAAAACTTTAGACATTGAGGGGAGCAGACTAATAGGTCGGTAGTTTGAAGGAATTGCTGGGTTTTGCCCCTGCTTGGGGATACTAAAAACAATAGATTGTTTCCAAGATGCAGGGAAGTAAGAAAACTTCCAGCAATCGCTCATGATACTGGTGAGGTAGTCAATAAAGTTGTTTGGGAGATTAGTAAGGGCATTATTGCTCACCTTGTCTCTTCCTGGAGCCTTCTTCTTTTTCAGTTTACTTATGATGGTGGCGATCTATCCAGCTTCGATGTTGTTCTTCGTTAAAAGCTGCTGGACTTCATCAAAGTTGACAAGACCATCTTCCACATGCTGAGACATAATTTGGCTCTCGCGATTGTTGATGATAGGAGTAACAAATTGCATTTCTAGTGAATTTGCAATGACTTGGGCTATGTCCTGATCAGTTTGCACATAGTCACTTTGTGGTGTACGGAGTGGAGGAAGCGTATTATTATTCTTCTTTTGTAAAGCTCTGACCATACTCCAAATGGAATTGTCTTGAGCTGACAAGCTTTTGAGTTTTTCATTCCATCTAGCGTCGCAAAGCTCTTTTATCTCCTTTTGGACTCTTTGCACTAGCCTGTTGTACTTGGTTTTGAGCCACGGTTCACGATAGCGTTGCCATAGTCAATGGGTCCTGTTTGTTTCAGCAATTAGGCGTTGGATTCCAGTAGTGAGTTGGATTCGATGAAGAGGTGTATTCTTTGATGGATAGTGACTAGCTTAATGATGTCTTCAATACGTTGATTAATGGCCTCCATACAGTATGCATTGTCGTGATGGCAGCCATAGTCCTTAAGAATATCTTTGTAGAGCTTCCAGTCTTGATGATGTACGAGTTCTTCTCTGAAATTTATTTCTACATTGTCAAAGTTCAACACCACAGGCTTGTGGTCGAAGAAAGGTCATCAATCCTGAAGATATTGTACGGTTTGAAGAAACCCTTCAAGAGTGAGATGTCCAAAACGTCACTTGTAAGGAAATGGTCGCAGTAGTAGTTGTCCTCTACAGGTCCAGCCGCGATGATATCATCATTTCCTTGTATGTACCTATAGAGAATCAAGCCATTGTAATTCTGAGTTCTGGAGTTCCAGTTTGGGTGTTTGGCATTTAGGTCACCAGCCAGGACGACTGTTGTGTCACCACTGAAAAGTTCATCAACCTCGCTAACGTCAAGGTAATGTTTAGGTGAGTTGTAGAGCGCCACGAACTTTACTTCCACAGGAGACGTCATTGTTAATGATGGAGGCCGATTCCATACCTGCATAAGACTTGGAGACTAATTCTTGGTGTTTTGAATTCCCTTCTTTATGATGATCGTAGTGCCCCCAGAAGCACATCTTGCAGCATTTCAAGCCATTCGATCCTTACCGTACACACAGTAGCCAGGTAGCTTGAAGTCTTGGTTTGATTTGAGGTTCGTTTCACAGAGGAAAGCAACGTCGATTTCTTGCCTTATCAAAATATTTGGAAACTCGATGCGCTTTCGGGGAATCCCCCTAGCATTCCATATCACGCACCGAAGTTCATCTTTGTAGATTACTGTATAACGTTTTGCAGCCATAATATAATTAAATGATCGTAAGAAGCCCACTCAACTGTGGGTAACTTTTGCCTAGATCAGAAAACAGATGAAAGATACGTCCTAATTGCTTATACATACCTGGAAGGTCGTTAATGCTTAGACACAGCAGCAGCATAGGATTTGTCTGCTGTCACTTTGTAACTAGGCATCCTTTGAACCTGGGGGTATTTTGGACATTTCGTGTGGCTGGAAGTGCGCTGTCCACCACATCTGACGCCCTTTGGGGGGTCTTGTCCTTTAATCTTGGGGCAATCTCTAGATTGGTGCACCTCTGCACATTTGTTGCAGGATCTTCCATGCAGCCCATGGCTACGTATCCATATCGCAGGCAGTTGTAGCATTGTAATGGCTTCTTATTCGCTCGAAAGGCCTCCACTAGCACTGCCAGCAGCCCAATACGTGTAATCTTTTTCAATGACTGGTTGTGTTCGGTGTTCGGGAGCAGAACCTAAACCATCGGCATATCAATGGATCCTTTTGCTTTCCTTAATCGAATTACCTTTTCCGGGAAGTAGTTGGCTCTTTTTATGTCTTCTTGAAAGTCATCCAGATCATAGGTAACATCAACATTTCGAATGATGAACTTCAGAACCTTCTCGGACTTCAGTTGATGATGCTGAATTTTTAGAATATTGTCAGACTTAATTCCAGAGACTAACCTGTTGTGAGTTTCTTTGTCTTCACATTTAACTTTCACAGTTTCAGCTCTGCCTGTATGAATGGTGATCTTTTCCACTGGAACATGCTTCTCGAGCTCAGTTAAAATCGACTTAAACAGAACGCCATGAGTCCGCACGATAATTGGCGGTACATACCTCTTTGTGATCCTGTGGTCTTCATTAGCCGAGCGACTCTGTCCATTCTTTGGATTCCTCATTCTAGATGCGTTGACGACTTCTTCGTTTACTCTGGAGACGGCCTTTAGGTTATCGATCCTCATGCCTTTTCTGAATTTTTTTATTATCAACACCAATCCAGGAACTGCCATCCAATTCTTCATCAGTTCCATCAGAGTGAATTCTCTTATAGCCATCATTTGTCGAGCAGTCACTATTTTCAATTATATCCATCAACTCCACACTTTTAGCACAGGGAATAGATTTAAAAGCATTACTTACCTCGCTGTTATCAACTGGTTTATCTTCAGTGGAGTTTCCTGCCTTCGGAGTCCCGGAGCATTTCTCAAAGGCTTACTTAAGTTCACTTATCTTGTCAATAACATCTCTACAAGTCTTGAATTTCCTTGTTGATACCCTTCGAACTTCTCATAACTTTTGTGTAGGGTTTCAACTTTTTCCTCCAGTGCACTATACTTAGCGTTTATTTCATTCCGGAGAGATTCTATCATTTCATTGAACACTAGATCGAAAGCAGCAATCGTAGTATCCAAGCAGGCATCCCAGTAGGACTTTTCACAAGCCACAGTTCTACCATCCGCCACTAGCAAAGGCTCCTTAGCCGACTTCAACGTGGGTAATTTGGACGAAGCCATCATATTCCTAAAATATAATTGTATAGAACCAGGGGGGAGAGGAAACTCGCAGCTAGATGTGTGCTAAAAAAGCCGTCCCAAGAAGGACGCACCAGAAGAAAAATAGAAGAGTACCAGTGGGAGGAATTTGAAGACACGTTGGGATAGGACAGGAAGGAGGACAAATAGGAGGTAATAAGACGACGGCAAAAAAAATGCAATAGGATAACACATACAAAATTAAAATTATAAAAAAGTTTAGGAATGACAGGGTGTCTAGCAAAACGATTTCGTAAAATTCCCTGACTGTTCCCGATTACACAATATTTTGAAAATTCCCGGTCACTGGCCACGCTGTAAAATAGTATCGCATAAAAAGGTCACTAAAATAAAAGACTATATAGAGAGCCTACGAAAAAAGAGGGGGGTACAGGGACGGACAGAAAATGAACGTAAAAGTAGAAAAATATGCGAGACCATTAAAAAAGAATAAATAACTGAGAAAAAATAAAGATAAAGAAAAGGGCCTAGAGAGCGGACGACAAATTAGGGAATAGCTGAAGTTGAAGAGGAATATGGGAAAGGCAATGAAAGAACGTTGCCTTGCTAAGGTTATTGCTATTAGGGGTGAGGGAATTAAATTTCCAAGTAAGAAAAGACTCGAAGTGCTTTCTTTCTTTTTTGTTATGCAAGTTACTACGAAGAATATAAAGGCTGATGGCCTGTAAAGAGTAGCCAGGGGAATTAAAGTATTTAGCGACAGGAGTTTTAGCATTGCTAAGGATGTTGAACTTCTACCCGGCGAATCTGGAGCGTATGGTATTGCCCGACTTTCCACTGTACTGTTTCTGGTATACTTTTCAATGTAACAGGTAAATTAAATTGTGTGAAGTGCAGATCAGTTTCTGGTTAATCTTGAAAGTAAAGGAGGAAGCACTGGTGGAAATGGAGGTAGCAGGGTTAAGAAAATGGCAAATGCCACTGCAAATGCATTGCAAGGAAAACAGCCCTTAGTGGAAGTGCGTGGTTTGGTAATAGTAGCATGGACCAGAATATCTCTAAAATTAAATCTTCGTTTAAAAGAAAGTTTTGGTGGTTCTGGTAGAATGGAGTGGAGAAGAGGAGAGTTATCAATAATATGTTTATGTTTCCATAGGACATTTTTAATACTGTTGAGGGTTGGATGATAAGGAAGAAATAATGTAGGTGTTGTCACGGCTGGAGAAAGTTTGAGATTGTTGTTAGAAAGGGAATTACGATGTTTATAGATAGAAGCACGTATTACAGATTTGGGGTAGCCTCTTGCTTTTAGGGAGTGGGTAAGGGCGTTAGCATGGAAGTCCTTGTCAGACTGATTAGTGCGTATTCTATGGATGCTAGTTAACTGACCTAATGGGATGTTATCCTTGCAATGGCGCGGATGGCAGCTGTCATAGGTAAGTAATGGTGTTGGTCAGTGGACTTCTTATAGAGATTAGTAGACAATTTCTTGTTAGTGATAGAGATAGAGACATCCAAAAAAGAAACTGTCGTGATAGAATAATTGTGAAAAAACGTGATGGAGGGGTGGATGGAGTTAGAATGGGTGATAAAAGATAAGAGTGAGTCTTCATTGTGTGGCTAGATCAGACAAACATCATCAATATACCGCAGCCGGACCAACAGCTTCAAGGGAGACGTGGAAAGTTGTTTCGTTTTCAACTTCTGTGTTCATTTTGTGTCCGTCCCTGTACTCCCCCCTCTTTTGTCATAGGCTCTCTATACTCTTTTATTTTACTGACCTTTTTATGCGATATAATTTTACAGGGTGACTACTGACCAGGAAATGTCAAAAAATTGTGTAACCGGGAACAATCAGGGAATTTTTTTATTCCCCTGGGAATTTTACAAAATCGTTTTGTTAGACACCCTATCATTCTTAAAATTTTTTATAATTTTAATTTTGTATGTGTTATCCAATTGCATTTTTTTCACCATCCTCTTATTACCTCCTATTTTTCCTCCTTCCTGTCCTATCCCAACACATCTTCAAATTCCTCCCATTGGTACTCTTCTAACTTTTCAGCCAATACCGTCCTTTAGTACTCTTTTCATAACTTCAAAATAATCCTCTAATATTCTAATTGCCTTTAGAGAATTATCCTTTTTGAGTGATTCTATACCAACTCACCTGAAAAAATAAACGTAGATTGCATGACCGACTCGGATTATCTTTAAATTTGGTACACAGATTGATGATATATAGGCATGAAAAAGTCCAAATATTTAGCTACCTGCTCCACTTATTTATAGAAATACAGGTCCTCAATGTTTGTCTGCCCCCTCAAAATACCAAGAAATTGATGTTATTTAATTTTTTTTCTTAAAAATTGTACTCATGCAATATGAAAGTGTTAGGTATCTATGCAAACTAGTTATTCCAGGCATTCAGAAAAAATACTACAATGTTTATAATGAAAATTGTTAAGGTACAGTACTCTTAGCAGTTGCAACCACTAAAATTTGATTTTCCCGATTTTGCTAAAATCGAGACATTAATTCCAAAAAAAGGAAAATAAAACCAGAGGTTTACTCATTTTCTGGTAGAGCACAGGTGTTTACTATAAATTGCTACACAATAAATTACTTGGGTTTCACACTCCTTCTTGGAAATATTTAAGCTTAAAGAAAACCATAGGGCAAAAACATGCAATATCGGCCATCGGCCATCTTGGCAGCCATTGTTTTCATAAAGGGGAGCACTAGAAACTATTTTATTTTTTTTACATCAGCTACTGATGTGTTAGCTATTCACAGGAAAAGAGTTTATTTTTGGTTATTATTTGCATAAAGAGATATCCTGCTGATAGTATATGCATGTTTTTCTCTATACCATATACTTGTGTTCCCTCTCTCATAGACTTCACATTAATAAAAAGGAAAAAAATAATGCATGTATTAATGCACTATCTATACAAGAATTCAAAAAATTTTAAATATTAATTCATTTAATAATAATTAAAAAAATAATTTATACATTTTATAGCAAAGTTAGATATTTGATGAAAACAAGAAATAGAATTTCTGCAAAACTGAACATTGTCCATTCGTAATTATAAAGTACTGAATAATTTCTTGAAAAATCAATCAAAATAAAGGAGCTATAAGTACTTATTTCATAAGCTATATAATTGAAATACAGCAATATACTGAAAATTGATGTGTACAGAATTTTATTCAACTGCAAGCATAAGTTCGTGTATTTTTTCACAGTATCATTTGGTACTGAAAACATGCGTCCTGTAGCTGTTTCTGATGAAGGCATTGGTATTATATCTACCAGATGCTTGTATGGAATCCAGCATGTATCTGGTTTTTCTGGCCAGTAGAAATTTTGGCAGGGATCATGAGGATGCATAAATTGTATTTGAACATCACCTTTTTCGAAACAGTTTTCTAAGACAACTCTTAACCACCATTTCTTATCATACATGCAAGCAACATAAGAACCTTCAGAAATGTTATTAGGATGTGAATTTTTGACAGGTTGCTTACCTACTGCAGATACTTCAACCTGATTCGGAATGTTTGTAGATATAATGGAACCTAAAATCATAGATTTACTAATAGGAATAAATTTATGATAATCCCTGGTACCCTCAATTCTTACAGCAGAAGCTAGTTTTTAGAAAGCAATGCTCTTGTTTCTGCTACATATTCTTCAAAGAAAAATTTAATATTTTTAAAATTACCTGTGCAATAATGAAACAAATCAAGTGGAGAAATTATCTGATCCTTGTAAGGACGTTGCAAGCTGGTTCTGTAAGCAGACCTTTTAACTGTGCCTCCAATGGCATCACACGGGCCTTTGTCATGGGAGGTGGCAAAAAAATGCCACTCAGCATTTAGTTTGAAATCATCTTTATGGTGGCATAAATTTAAAAAGTTTTTCTTGTTTTTGTACTGAGCTGAGCTATCGTCGCTGAAATAAATTATTTTCTTTATGTCTGGATATTGTGATCCAAAATATGGAATTACAAGACTTTAAAAAGGGGATTTCCCTTTCACCCCCTCCCCTTCTATTTCCTTTTGCTTGTTTAAACTCTAAACGAATAAAAGGTGAGTTTCAAGAGCAGCTATTATAATCCTTTTTATGTAGTTTAGGATGGGGGGGGGGGGGCTCTATAGGTTAGATATTATATTTCTTCACTAAATACTAACTTGAATTTTCAAAAATGAACAGTTTTGTAAGACAAATTTATTTCCTACATCTTACTTTAAGCTATCACAAAAATACAGTAAACGTTAGTTTTTTTTAATACCAGAACATCATAAAAACAGAATGATTGCTCCCTTATTCAATGATTCATTCACCTAATATAACTATTTCTAAATGTAACTAAATAATGTTCAGAGGGTAAATAAAATCTAATACATTAGACTACATTAAATAAATAACTATTTATATAATATTCAATAAGTCTTGTTTTTTTATATCTTTTTTTATTAATGTGAAGTCTGTGAGAGGGGGAACACAAGCATATGGTATAGAGAAAAACATGCATATACTATCAGCAGGATATCTGTTTATGCAAATAATAACCAAAAGTAAACTCTTTTCCTGTGAATAGCTAACACATCAGTAGCTGATTTAAAAAAAATAAAACAGTTTCTAGTGCTCCCCCTTTATGAGAAAAATGGCTGCCAAATGGCCGAAATAGCATGTTCTTGCCCTATGGTTTGTCTTTAAGTTTAAATATTACCAAGGAGTGAGAAACCCAAGTAATTTATTGTGTAGCAATTTATAGTGAACACCTGTACTCTACCAGAAAGTGAGTAAACCTTTGGTTTTATTTTCCTTTTTTTGGAATTGATGTCTCGATTTTAGCAAAATCGGGAAAATCAAATTTTGGTGGTTGCAACTTCTAAGAGTACTGTACCTTAATAATTTTCATTATTAACATTGTAGTATTTTTTTTCTGAATGCCTGGAATAACTAGTTTGCGTAGATACCTAACACTTTCAAATTGCATAAGTACAATTTTAAGAAAAAAAATTTAAATAACATCAATTTCTTGGTATTTTGAGTGGGTGGATAAACATTGAGGACCTGTATTTCTAAAAATAAGTGGAGCAGATAGATAAAAATTTGGACTTTTTATGCCTCTATATCATCAATCTGTGACCGAATTTAAAGAAAATCCGAGTCGGTCATGCAACCCTCATTAGGTGAGTTGTTATGGAATCACTCTTTTGCTTTGATAAACGATAGTCTCTATCCGAAACGCCAGCTTTTTATTTTATTTTATATTTCTAGTTTTATTTTGAATTTATTTATTATTTATTAATTATTTTGTCAATTATTATTTATTTTTTATTTTTATTTAATAACTATTATTTATTGTATTCCAGGGTTTTTGTGGCTCGTCCTTTTTTCTTATAAATATCCCTTCAAACTTCACCAATAAAATTTGAAAATTAAATATCCAATACTGTGTAAGTACTGTACAGGTTTAACATTTCATAAATGTACATGCACGTATAATGTAATCCTTTATATAATTCAACAAAATAATATGTATATGTATGTACATGAAAAATAATTTAATGAAACAACTACATGTACAGTATTGTAATTTTGAATTATACATACGTACTGTACATTTAGTCTATGGGGGTTTTAATTCCATGTCATATACATTATCAGATAAAAAATGTTTTACATGTATATTCTTTTACATGTACATTTACGTACGGTATTATTTATTTTTTTATTGTTTATGTTTCATTAATGTGTACAGCATTAGTAAAATGTTATTTAAATATTATATATTAGTGTCTAATATCATTCAATATCATAATACCGAGACACTCATTCAATATCATAATACCGAGACACTCATTCAATATCATAACATGTGTTTACTTGTGGGTACTAACCACCACACTCACAGCAATTTCCAGATCGTAGGACTCATCTTATTATGTTATAGCTCTCTAACTCGATTATAAGAATACAGTACTTCGTATATAGGTTGTACGACCGAGTCTTCAAGTGTTTATGAACCACCGACTCATCTAACAGCGCCAAATACAGCTTAACGAGCCAAATCATAGGAAATGGAAATCATTTCCGGTAGAGATACGAAATCGAGTTACGAAAACATGGCGGATAGCGATACTGGACGATTTCGCCGTTCGTGTTAGTGAGAAGATTAATACAAAATTATTAGAACTACTTTAATACTACTCTTTAATATGACTATGGATGGGACAAGTTATCTAAAGACTATCTATCAATAGGGATAGTCTCTTCAACTCTTGAGTGCGAGAACAGTCTCCTTCAAAAACCCAACGTTGAATAAGCATTCTCCAACGTTGTTCGTCTTGCTCCTTCAAATTTTACCAGTTCAAGAAATATTGAATGAAAACAGGAATCTAAGTAAGTTAATCTTTTTTCTAACGTAAATTATACTTATTTAATAGTTCCAAATTTATTTGCTAACACATTTTCTTATTTATTATTGTTAGGATTATTTTTTATTTATTCGTTTTGTTCTGAAATGCTGAACAGCATTCATTATTATCGACTGCTAACAACATGGTTATTTTCTCGCAGCAAGAACCGCATATTGCTGTGAGTGTAGGGAGTGTAAATCATTGATCTAAAACTCATCCTTTTTTTCTGTATTTTAGATTGCCAAAGATACCGATATGAGCGTTCCTCTTCAGCATTACGTGATAGTTTCCATTTAGCCTACCCAAAGGAATGGAACAGGAGTCTTGCAAATTTATAAAGAGAACGATGTAATGTTTACAACAAAAATATTCCCTTGATTTTTGTGCAAATCAATTCTGTTAAGTGATGGTGAATTTATTACATTGTACATTATAAGTTGAATGTATTGTTAAATTAATAAATGACTTTATTAAAAAAAAAAAGATGTTTAAAAATTTTAAATAGATGTTGCTTATCTTCCTATTGTTGTCTATTATTCAAGAGCTGTCGATTCTATGAACACGGGGATCGTTATTTTAGAATTTAGCAACAGATTTATTATTAAAATCCTTTTTTCTGCCTACAAGCTTGAAGTTCTATCTTCTGCTGGCGAATTTTGTCTGTAAAGATGATGAAATACAAATACAGGTCGATATACATATGTAAACTTGTGTAAATACGTGAATGCACGTGTGTAAATTTATGTACGTGTGTGTGTATAAATGTCTGTAAAGTTGTGTAAATATGATATACAGATGTGTACAAAAGTGTAAACTTGTGTAGACGTATGTACACTCGTGTGAATAGTGTAAACTTGTGTAAATAAGCTGTTCAGATGTGTAAATTGTGTATACACGCGTGTAAACTTGTGTAAATGTGTATAAATGTGTGTATACTTTTGTAAATAACTGTACAGATGTGTACTGTTATGTGCTAGTAAAGGCGAATTGCGTTTACCCGCACGTACAGCCAACGCTTCAAAAAACAAAGTGTAAAAGACCAGAAAACCTTCCCTTGACTAAAAGAAAAACAGTAACCAGAACCCCAGGTAACCGCGGGGATAAATTAATGACACTTACTTGAAGGAGCAAAAGAGGTCCCACAAGTAAGGTTGAGTTTGAGAGAAACCTAGGAGAAAAACCTACGCTGCGAAATAACCCCAATAAATACTTGAATGACTAACCCCCACTCAAAACAACCCCAAAACTAAGAATAAAAAATCAAAAGTAGAAAAAGCGTATTCCAAATAATATGTTCCTTTATTACAATAGATGAATATAGATAAAATAGAATAAAGAAAAACTGAAAAATGGTCTCTGAGGAGAAGCGGAGTGAACAAACTCTCGCAAGTCAAAGGTGCTGGAGCGACGAGCTAACCGAGGGCGTAACAATCAAAGACCGATCAAAGGCGAGGGCAGAACGGACTAGTCGAGTGGAAGAAGTCGATTCGCACAAGGCTCGGAGAATCCTGAGGAGTGGTGGAAGTTCGGAAAGGTCAAGGAGAAACGCCCACACGGTAAACAAGCGAGACCATCAAAAGAAAACATCATAAGAAAATACAAACTGGAAATAAAAAAAAATCATTTTCTTCTTCCTTTTTTTTTAAAACATAAAAAAATTAGAAATAGTGGAAAAAAAAATTAATAATCCCAAAAAGTAAAAAAAAAGGAATACAAGAAAGCTTAGAAAAAAAAAAAATTTTAAACAATAAACCCGGGACCTCCTCCGGACGGAACCTAAGAATGAGATACAAAATATAAACTAGAATAGAGACGACAGAAACAATAACAGATGGTAACGGAAAAATGAAGGGCTAAGACGGACAAACAGGTTCTTACGAATAACGAAGGGCGGGAGAAGGACAGACGTTGACGACAACATGGACAAGGTCCTGGAAAAAGAAAACAAAAATAATTATAAAGAAAAATTGTTTAAAACCAAAAAGGTATCATTTCCAATAATCGAAAAGAACGGATTATAATCAAGAAATCAGAAACAGATAAAAAAAAACAAAAGAAACTATGACTCGGTGAGATTGTTGAGAGAGTCCATCATATCGAACGAAACAAAAGTGACATTGCTACAATAAAGAATTTGCGTGACATTTCACAAAGTCGATCTAAAAGACGATAAATCGGGACACAAGTGAACTATCCGTAACAAGAGAAGGTCCACTCTGGAAACATCTGAAGAAGAGCACAAATTCAAAGATCGCTGGGGCGAAAACTTATCTTAAAAGGACGTGGTCGCAACTGGAACCGGTCGACGATGAGTTAGTGGACGCTCTCATGAAGACGTAATGCTTGAACCACTTCAATTACTCAAAAGGGAAAAACCGGGAAGGAAGCTGTGGTGAACGTCATGATCCTGAGATGCGACTAAACGAGATCCAATGTAGAAATCAAACACGAGCTACCCGTTCATGAGTTAAAGTAAAGGTCGTTGATGTCCTAAGTTAGTAAGTCTCTTTTCCAAAGAAAAGCCATCTCCTGTCTCAAGAGAGGGCTGAGGAGCTGATGTTACCTCTCTTGCTGGTTTGCTATTTCTGTCTGATATTTTTCAAAAACCGAGAAATTACAAAAATCAGAAGAAAAATTTAGATATCGCGGGCACGCGACACGGCATCTGAGATCAAGGAAAAGAAGACATCTAGTCGCTCTAAGAAAACGAGCGGTCGAATACAACGAAACGTTTGAACAATGAAAAACTAAGCGAATAGTGGGCACGCACGCGTAACTAACAATAGCATTGATAAGAAACCAACGTAAACGTATTGTAGCGAAAAAAAATATTTTAAGAGAGTAAAAAATCATTTTTTAGCTTAGAAAGCAAATTAAAAGGAATTGGATAATTATACTTCTTTTAACAATAAATAATACATCCAATAACTATAGCCAAAGGCGAAAATCTTCGTCTATCCTTAGTCAAAGGGAGAAAACCCGAAAACCAAATTTCCTTATAACTTAAAGGAAATTGTTAAGCGATAAAAAAATCTAATTGCAGACTGGAAAATGAAAGAGAGGGACGCATTTAAAGTTTATTAATATATAACGGAAAAAGTTTCATCGGATAACGAACAAGACAAGTCAAAAAATGACGCGACGAAGAACGAGCCAAAACTAGATGCTTAAAATAATTGACTCAACGGAGAGTTAAATATCAATTTGTCCTTCAAGCGCAAAAAATATTCATCACGGAATAAACAACCGATGACGCAAAATAGCGATAATAATGACTCAGGGGGAAGCGCGATCTCGGTCAATAAATAAATAAATCCCATTGAAAAAAAATTATTTAGCGCGAGGAAAAATCGAATAGAACAAATAACTCCCCAAATGAAATATCATTAACCCAAGAACAACGCGAACAGAGCGCGTCAAGTGTACCCTTTAATATATAAAAAGGAGGGGGCACACTGTAACCTCCGTAATAATAATTAATTAAGCATCAAATTAACAAAGCTCACGTTCGAGACAACCGATGAGCACCCCAGTTTTGGGAAAAGCTACTCGCGACAGAAACCCGGAATAACGGTAAAGTGGAAAGCTCCCACCTAAACTCACAAGAACTCTTCGGGTTATCCCACGCATGACGTGTAGACTTTGAACGTTGTAATAGATAGCGAAAGAATTCGTCCATAAGAACTACAATTGTTCTATGGTTATTGCTTCCATTTGATATTGTCATCCTATGATGTAAAAATTAGTGTGATGCATATAGGTTGCAGTATCTATGGATACGGATCAGAGTTGGACCGAGCAGATAGTTAGAATGAACGGAAGCACAAGGGGAGGTGATAAGCAAGAGCGCCGGCATACGCACCGTGAATGCAATATCACGTGTTGCGAAAATAGATGCCGTAGTTCGCTCGAAGCTCGCCAGTGGATTGGAAGTTTCAAATATTCGCCCACGACAAGATATTAGAAAAGTTAACCCGTGAAGCGAGCTTATCATATAAAACTTTGGCATCTCTGTGTGGGGAATTCCCCCCCCCCCTCTCGTTTGGATGCTGTTATCCGGTTCAAGAGCTCACTGTTCAGTTCTGAACTCCGTGATTTGATGCGTTTAGCATTTATGGAATTTTAGTTAACAGTGGCATAGCTGTATGTTGTTGATGTGATTGCGTTGGGGGCCTCTACGAGTTTAGTTTAAGAGACATTGATTAGTATAAGATTATGCTTGTCTGTATTGATGTTTAGTAAGAATAAAACTGGAAACCTTTTTTAAACTCACGACCTAAGTTCCCGTAGTCTTCAATTACTGGTCCCGAACCCTTGATAGCCCCGTTCTCCAGCATGTTCAGATAATATTTGTGCTCATGCACTCTACCTGGAGTTCGGAATCATCACAGTAATAAACCAACCTTCCTCACTTCTGTAAGAAAGGAGGTAATTGATGTCAATATTGATTCTTCCAATATGAGTAAATGGATCAGAAAATGGTATGTTGATGAAAAGCCATCTTTGGCTGACCACCAACATATACGTTTTTCTCTTCTAGTTGACGAGGACTGGGATAGGATCTTTAGGAATCCTAAGCGAACGAATTGGATTCAATTTCGTAAGGACGTTCGGTCCGCGATTTCCGATCTTCCGACTAAAATTCGTGATGCGACTGAACTGGATTGTGTGTGAATGGATTGCAACAAGCCCTGGTTCAGTCCTATCGCAAAAATTGTCCCTCGTTGAGAAGGAGAAGTAGATTCTGTTGTAGACGAGTTGTTAGGAAGCTTTAAAGGAAAGCTAAAAAAGACCAGCAACTGGCATAGCTATAAGCTTGCCCTCACTGAGTATAACAAGGCCGTTAGAATGGCTAAACGTACTTCGTGGAGGAAGTTCTGTGAATCAGTCCAAAAAACTGAAGAAGGAGCTAGACTCAACAAATTTTTAAAGAGAGATAATCCAATTTTTGTTGGTACTCTCCAAAAAATGGATGGTGGTTACACCAGAGATGCCAAGGATGTCCTTGAGACTCTTATGGCAACGCACTTCCCAGGTGCCATGCCTTGCGAACCTTTTGATATTAATCACCTGGTTTCTTTCAGCAATATCTCTAGGGATAACTGGGCTATGGCCAAGGAAGTGATTACACGTAATAAAGTTGTGTAGGCAATTAATTCTTTTGTACCATACAAATCCCCTGGACCGCATGAAGTCATACCAATCTTGATTCAGCAAATATCGACTGTGATTTCACTGATCCTATGCACTATCTTCAGGGCCAGTTTGGCCCTAGGTTATATTCCTAATCTGTGGAGGTTGGTCAAACTGGTCTTTATTCCAAAACCTGGTAAGGGCCGCTATGATTTGGCCAAAAGCTTTCGCCCGATTAGTTTATCATCTTTCATACTTAAATGTTTCGAAAAGATCATTGATAGACAAATTAGGGAAACTATTGGGATGCGTTGTCCCTTTCATGTCAATCAATTTGCCCATCAACGTGGCAAATCTATGGTAGTTGCCTTGCACCAGTTGGTGATTAAAATGGAGAGAACCCGTGAGTATAGGGAATTTGCTCTTGGAGCTTTTCTCAATATTGAGGGAGCTTTCGATAATATTACCTATGGATCAATTACTAATGCTTTAAGGCCTAAAGCAATTGTTCCACTGTTTTGGAAATGGATTCAGTCCCTTTTGACGGACAGAATAATTGTCTCCCAATTTTTGGGGGAGAAAAGTGATATCCGACCCTCCAGGGTTTGTCCACAGGATGGCTTCCTTTATCCCCTGCTATGGAACCTGGTGGTGGATGATCCAATCTCTAAGTTAAACAATCGTGGCATATATGCCCAATGGTATGCGGATGACATTGTCATCTACATATATGGGATTGATAAACTTACTCTTTTGGACCTGATGCAATCTGCTTTGGATGAGGTTCGAATATGGTGGATTAAGCGGAATTTAAGGTTAAATCCTTTGAAAACTAATCTTGTACCTTTTACTTGTCTAAAAGAAATCATCCCTGTTAATCGAACACCAACTTTGTTTGGTGAAAAGATTATGGTAAAAAAAGAGGTCAAATACTTAGAGGTTATCCTCGATAGTAAATTAACCTGGAACCGACATCTTCATAAAAGAATAAATCAAGTTAAAATGGCGCTCTATCGATGTCACCGAGTACTAGGTAAATGTTGGGGTCTTACCCCACAAATTACACATTGGCTGTATGTAACAGCCATTAGACCTATTTTAACATATTGTGCTCTGGTTTCGTGGCATAAGACTGAGCAGTCCACTGTTAAGACTAAGCTGGCCTCCCTACAGAGGTTGGCCTGCTTGGGAATTACGGGAGCTGTTTCAAATAATCCAAATAGGGCCATGGAAATCTTTCTTTTCCAACTCCCCTGGACATTCATATCCAGGGAATTGCTAGGAAAAGTTCTTATCTTCTGGGTAATCAAGGGTTATGGGTAGATTTCCCTGTGGAGAAATCTCACACAGTCATTAGCCGGATTATGAGCAGTAATATTCTGCAAATGCCTTCCGATATTGCGGATACTTGCGCCTTACCTGAACTCTCGACTGAGGTCATAATTGACCCCATGGTAGAGCAGAGAGGGGGGAGTTGGCATTTTCCCAAGGGAGCCATTATTTGGTATACGGATGGCTCCCGACAACACGGATACTCTGGCCTTGGTGTTTACTGTGGTGCACCTAAGACCCTTCGCTTTCATCGACTTGGTCATTGGGTCACGGTATTCCAGGCAGAGATGTTAGCTATTATCTACTGTCTACAGATATGTGTGAATAAACTCTACGTTTGTATAAAAATCTTCATAAACAGTGACAGTCAGGCGGCCCTTAAAGCCATTAAATATTCCAAGATAACTTCTAAAATTACCTTGGAATGTCGTCAACTCCTGCACATCCTAGCTCTCCAGAATAGCGTTACGTTATTATGGGTGCTAGGACATAAAGTTATTGTAGGGTCCTGAACCTTTTTGCGGTATTTCCAAACAGACCGCAATTTGTGAAATTAAAAACATTTCTTATCAAGCGGTGATAAAAAGGTGGGAACAAACCAGCGATCAAAAACATGCTAGACTCATGATTAGGAAACCTACTCAGAGTCTAACAATTAGTATTCTGCGACTCAATAGAAACAAATTACGAGTTATCATAGGCTTTCTTACAGGTCATGATTTACTACGAAAACACTTACACAGAATAAAAATCCTTCGGGAGAAACCACTGTGTTCAAAGTGTAATATGGTGGATGAAACAGCCCATCATATTCTTTTTGAATGTGTCGCTTTGGCACATCTTCGCCACCTCATGCTAAATTCAACTTTTCTTGAGGACATTCACCAAGATCCAGTGGGTAGCCTGACTCGCTTTCTTGGTGAGTCTGGTTTCTTGTAGGCCCTAGGTTTAAGGGTCTTGGCGCAAAATTCCCTTGATGGAATAGGTGCATAGGTTATCTCTGGGTTTTTTTTTACCTTTGTTTAACCTACCTGCTTTTATAAGATAAGATAAGATACGTGTTAGTGATGTCTTGTGTCCTGGTTTGTCTTTTGTTTGTCTGTTAATGAGTTTAGTTTTTTTCTGCCTATTGTTTTCTTCGATTCATCGCAACAGCGAGAAGCTGCTTACTACATAGACATCCTTGCTTTACACCATCCTGTTTTACCTGACTGTATTTACTATGTTGACGTATGTGCTGGCTTAGTGAACTGTAAGATTCTCACAACTGCGACATTCCAGGAAAAGTTCGATCCGACCTATTTTTTTGGACGTTACCAGAAGAGCTCGGTATGTAACGTCATTCTGAAATGTGGAGGGGGTGTCCCATAATTTTACACATGGCCACACACAAAAGTTCAAAGGTGCTGCCATGCCTACCCCTCCACATTTCAAAGGCACTGGCTCTCAGTGGTGCTATTCACGTGACTGCTGACGTCACCATTGTTCTCTTAATACAATGCGCTGTTGTTGTTTTAATTACTTTTAATTCATGTGGGTTAATTAATTAATTTTTTATTTACCTTTGAATTTCTTTGATTCGGGTTTCTCCATTGGGGTGGAGGTTCTGTTTGATTACTTTTTGATCGGGTTTCCAATCCTGTGTGTGGTCACTCATCTGGTTCTTTACATCATCTTGATTAATCACGTGATTGCGGCCATGCTACCAATGTCCTGAAGGAAAATCATATTAATTTCATAATTCTTGGTTATGCCATGCAGTGAAGCATCTCTGTCCGGAAGAGAGCCATGCAGTGATATACAGTATCTCTGTCCTGAAGAGTACCATGCAGTGAAGCACCACAACGTGTGTGACAGGCAAGGGGGTCCTTACGCTCAGAGTGCAAAAACGGGTTTATCTGATTTTGCCTCACAATATACACTGCTCTTCCCCTCCTATACAATATATACCGGGTGGGCAAGAAGTAACGTGAGGTGTTCAGAGCTCGCTAGCGGGAATTCTATTAGGCCGAATGCAGTATATTTTGGTGTATATACTTAATGGAACATGCAGTTTCGATTTCTGCAAAAAAATAGTACCAAACGTCACCATAGGGGGCGCATATTTCAAGAAAACAATGAACCGTACAAACCAACTTTAGTAACAATAAACAATGTTTTATTTTTAATTACAAATGTGTTTCAATATGACCACCAGTGTGCTGTTCCAATAGCTGCATGTGGTACACGACATTTTCTACGCCAGCTCGCAGCATATCTGCATTAATTTGTCTGATATGTAACGCTATTTGATCTTTTAAGGTTGAGAGGTCAGGAATATGTGCTTGATACACAAGGCTTTTCAACTATCCCCATAACCAAAAATCACAAGGGTTGAGATCAGACGACCTGGGTGGCCATACAATGGGAAATGCACGACTAATTATTCTGTTGTCTGAAAAACGTTCTCGCAAGATCTGCTGCACCTGACGTCCGATGTGTGGTGGCGCACCATCCTGCCTAAATATGGTAGAATCCAGACAACCCTTTTCCTGCAATCGTGGTATCACAAAATTCTTATGCATATCGGCACACCTGACAGAATTGACAGAACAAGTCACCGGTCCATGGGGACGGATTTCTTCAAAAAAGTACGGGCCGATGATGAAAGAAGCAGTAAAGCCGCACCATACTGTTAGTTTCGGTGAATGCACAGGAGTTGGCAGACACACTTGTGGATTTGATGCAGCCCAAAACAGCAGTTGTGGGTATCGATATCACAATTCAAATAAAAATGAGCCTCATCACTCCATAAAATTTGCCATGGCAATGCATCATCCACTTCCATACGTGCTAAAAATCTTAACGAAAAGTCAGTTCGGGTTCGTTCATCTCCAGGAAGCAATTGTTGTACAGGTGTGAGTTATAGGGATAAATTATCAATATCTTATGCAATATTTTCCTCACCGTCGAATATGGGATATCTGTTTGGCGTGCTGTTGCGTGTGCACTGCTGGTACCTGCACAGTAGTCATCTCTTGTTCCACAACAGCAGTTGCAACTTCTTCAACGTGTTGCTGCCTGATTCGTTTGCGTCCCTGGCCTGGTTGCACTCCCAGTGTTCCGGTAGATTCAAATTGTTCAATCATTTTCCGTAAGTTAGTTATGCTCATCGGTCCTCTTCGTAACGTTTTCAATCGCCGGGATTCACGAAGGGCAGCACTTGCATTGTCGATCTTCTGATAAAACAACTTGACTAACAATGCCCGGTCAGGCAGAGTAAGCGTCATGTTCAGGCCATTCGTTCGTGAATGATGGGAAATCCTCAGCCTTGTCTTTTATTGTCATGATTGCTCAACACGGAACGCGCTTATGCAAACGTATTCATTGTTTTCTTGAAATAAGCGCCCCCTATGGCGACATTTGGTACTTTTTTTTGCAGAAATCGAAACTGCATGTTCCACTAAGTATATACACCAAAATGTACTGCGTTTGGCCTCATAGAATTCCCGCTAGCGAGCTCTGAACACTTCACGTTATTTCTTGCCCACCCAGTATATTGATATTAATTTTCTCTCACTCTAAACCGAAAAATGAGAAGCCAGAAACTGTGGATGGACATCAAACAACAGAACACAGAGAAACCACTAATCCACATAACGAATTTATTCTGATGAATACATCTTTCAGCAGCCAAACTGCCTTCTACAGCATCTAAGGGAAGCTATGATCAGAGAGACAAGCTGTTCCGTTGGTAAGTGACAATCGACAATCGAACAGTGAAGTGTACATTCGTTAGGATGGGACGAAAGCAGCGCTTTCACAAAGCTCATCTAACCAGAATAAACTCCAAAGG
>JAHWFO010002254.1:0-30536 GCA_023313115.1 Rhysida immarginata
AAAGTCGAGAGGAGTTAGATCAGGGGATCGAAGGGGCCATTCAACTGGTCCTCCTCGACCAATCCATCTGTCATAGAAAAGGTTCATAATGACGATCTGAGCTTTGTGGGAGCTGCGTAGGATGGATCGCCTTCCTGCTGAAACACCAAAACATTTCTCAAATGTTGTGCGCAATTTGAAAATACGATTAAAAAATAGGGGTTTCCATTGCACATTTCGAAGGTGACTTCCATATTCGAAAATGGTGTCGGTTTTTTTTTTTGGAAATGGAATACACATAAAAAAACCCTCACATAAGAGTACAATAATTCTACCATTGAAAGTACTCTGTATTGATTCAATTTACCGTAAATCTTCTACTATAATGCGACCCCTTGTATAATGCGACTCCACGTTTTCGGCTCAAAAATCGGCAAAAATCCTATCCTCTTGTATAATGCGACCCCCATTTTTGACTCCTCGCGAGAAATAAAATGTGCAAACTTATACAGAAAAAAAATCTTTATTTTTAAATAGTCTGGATATTTAATATTCAAAACCCTTCAAAATCTGATTCATCTGTGTCTTCGAACAGGTCTTTCCAATCTTCCTCAGTTAATTTGACATCTGTATCCCAGTCTTCTTCCTCTAAACAATTGGCTGCATCTTCATCGTCCCACAAAAGATCATCTTCTGTGCCATCCATTTTGTTGGCGATCCCAGTTTTCAAAAAACTTCTTCTAACCATGGCTTCTGGAATCGAATCCCAAGCCTGTTTAACCCAAATAATTACCTGCGAGAGGCTGGGCTTCTTCAGGTTTCCTGCTGGTGTCAACTCCACCTTGTCAGATGCCATCCAGCTAATCCAGTACTGCCTCACTCTGTCCTTAAATCGCTTATTAAGAACCACGTCAAGTGGTTGCAACAGGCTTGTCCTCATTTCCTTAAGCTTCGCATTTAGGTGAGACGCCCTGTATATACACTGGCTGACAAAAAAAAAGTGAAGCACCCACAAAGAGTGGTTCAATATTATCCTATTTTGGTATATTTGCATACCATTGGTGTGTGAGTGAACGATTAGATTCACAATATGTAATTTCACCTCTTGAGAGTCCGACAGTAACGAAGACGTTCAGGGAGAATTACTGTACTGCACAAAGCACCCGCGATGCCTCGCAGACGCGTTAGACATCCTATCCACGTAATGACAGGATTTGACAAGGGCCGCATTGTGGTCGTATCGTGCAACTCCCAGGCATGTGGGCCATTCAGAGGTCACAGTGGCCCGATGTTGGAATCAATGGGAACATGAGAGATTCCAAGCATTAAGGAATCTCATGGCATCGGCACCGCCATCCGCGAACATGAACTGGAGACTCTACAACACCCCGTGAGTTCCCTCTCAGTGTCTCGACGACTCGCATCCGCTGGATTGGGGTCCTACTGCCCCATGCGTCGGTTGCAATTAACACGACAACACCAACGCTTGCGTTTAGAGTGATGCCTTGCCCGGGAGGCTTGGAAAAAAGAGCAATGGCGTCGCATCATGTTTAGTGATCAGTCCCGCTTCTCCATGATCTCCGATGACCATCGTGTTCGCGTATGGCGGCGTCCAGGGCAGAAGGCACAACTGTCCCATATTGTGGAGAGGCACACTGTTGTAATCCCTGACATCCTGGTGTGGCGAGCCATCGGATATGCGTTCAGGTCACCTCTAATAGTGCTTCCGGAGAATTTGACGGTACAGCGATACGTCACAGACATTCTGGTCCTCATCTCTTACCCCTTCTGGCGCAGCACCCTGGGACATTGTACCAACAAGATAACGCACACCCACACACATTACGTGTGTTTATGGACTGCCTACATCATGTTCAGGTCCTTCTGTGGCCAGCAAGATCCCCGGACCTCTCCATCATTGAACACGTGTGGGATGACATTGGAAGGCGACTCCGTCCCAGGGCCTCTCCAAAGGCTGTTTGACACCATTCTGAACCGCATAAAGGCATGCATTGGGACCAGAGGGGGTGCCACACCCTACTGACCTGGCGCTAACATTCCACCTGTACTGCCAACGGCATTGTCTGTTTCATCCCATATTGTAATCGGTGCAATAAAGTCTCTTGTTCTTTCATCACATGTTTCATTCACTTTCAACCACTCCTTCTGGATGCTTCACTTTTTTTGTCAGCCAGTGTAGCACGCGATACAAAAATATTTCGGGGACTGTATTCTCACAAATCCTGAATATAAAGCTTGAATATAAAGTTTGGTTTTACTTAATGGCTTCTTCAGAGTATACAGTTATTTTAGAAACAACGATATTCAACACTTATCAACAAATTTTCTCTTCTAAAGTTTTTGAAGGAAGAAAGGTAAACTGTGGAGTTGAAAAATCGGGAAATAACGGACAACTCATTAACCTGAAATAAATAGCAAAATATAAAACTTATTTTCGGTATTATGGATTACATGTTTTATGGATCACTGAAAAATGAAACGGAAACATTTCTACATGTTTGGATGCCTCTCCTTATTAAGCCGAGCTGCAGCAGCGGAATTCTCATTAGCAGCACCATAGCACTTGATCATGCACTCAATTCATTAACTGTGAAACTCATCGTATTTGTACATTGAATTGTACCTGTGTGAAATACGCAAAACTGGATGGGCATGTGACATGATTTGACATGTGATGCGGCTTTTTTGTATTGTTATCATTGGAAGAAGTATGTACGAGGTGCGATCAAAAATACAGTAATCTCGCATTACAAATACTGTAATTGTATCCCTAACATAAATCAGCTTTTCAAATGCTTTTCTTTCATGTGCATTGGGAACTGAGAAAATACTGCTATTTTGACCACCTGTGTGATTTCGTGCATGGTACACCTGCTTAATAACGTGTTGGGCCCCCTCTGGCCCGGATCACGACGACGACCCGTCGTGGAAGAGAGTCTACCAGTCCCCGGAACACATCCACAGGCACGGCAAGCCATGCCGCCTCCACTGCACTCCATAACGATGCTGCATTTACCAGCTGTGTTGGTGACGACCGGACAGATCGTTCGATGACGTCCCACAAATGTTCAATGGGAATGCAATCTGGGGAACGTGGAGGCCAAATCATTGTCATGAAGTCGGTAGCATGTTTCTCCAGCCATTGCCGTGTCACAAGGGCCGTGTGTGGAGGCGCATTATCTGGTCCCCAAGCAGATCGACGTAGGAAGTAGCACGCAGAGTGGATGTCAGATGCACCGATGGACCCATTGCATGCCACGAGAAAACACCCCTGACGGCATCACCCAACATTGCTAAAAACGTGTTCAGCAGAACCATCGGCCCGACACAGCTGAAACCGTGACTCGTCGGACCAGGCATTCCTTCGCCAGTCCTCAGCGGTCCAATGTCGATGTCGATTGGCCCAGGCTATTCGTTGCCGACGATGTGCAGCCGTCAAGAGTAACACCCGTCGTGGCCTCCTGCTCTCAAAGCTGCAGCTGCCAAGGTTCGCCGAATTGTCGTCACGGACACAGTTGTGGGACGTCACATGGTAATTCGGCCCGCTGTCGCCTTTCGGTCAGCAGTTGCAAGCCTGAGGCGTTGGTGTACTCTCGATAGACCCTTGCAAGGGTTGTGCGGAAAAATTGCAGGGTGTTGGCTACCAACAATCATTCCCCGTTCAAATGCGGATAGTTCTCGGCGTGCTACCATTTCTGCAGCTAGTTTTGCTTACAATGATTGTGAGATATCAAGGAGTCCTATGTATCTGCATTCCGAGAATGGAAGCAGTGGGATCTGTCTCATTACGTACAGGGAACCTGATTGGAGGGGTGTGCCATGACTTGGTGAGTAGTGTATAATGTGCAGGTCAAAATTAGGATCATTGTTAAGCAGCGCACATTGATTTGAGTTAAAGATTTTCATGTTTTTTTTCTCAGCTTTGTTGTTAGTGTTGAGATTTATCAATTTATTAATCAGAGAGTGTTATGACATTTTATTGTATTTTTCCCAGTTGTTTGTTGAGCGTATGTAAATTTTTAACGAATTCCTGTTTTTTCGTTGTTTCGTTGAACTTTTCGTTCCATGAAGTCAACGTCAGTCAATAAAACTCGGAGCTCAACCATAAACGGTCTAAATTGTCTAAACTTATTGAGGATTTGTGAATCGGCGCTTGACGTATTGACTTTTCCGATTTCCTTTATCACTAAACGAATGCCCTTTGTAGCTGCTGCGGCTGGGGTTTCGACGCGCTTTATTTCGCTACTAATTATATATTTAAATTCCCACCAAACATTCTAAATCAACTTTGCGGATAGATAGAAATTATAAACACCGACGGCGATCAATTTCAGCGCCTCTTGTTTTCTAGTGCAACAAGCAAGTGACTCAACTAAATGGCCTCATTTGGAAAGCTCGGCGCAACAAGGGCTGTTTGCATATTTGCTGCTGTTAACCGGAGGGAGGTTCCGCGAAATTGCGCCAATAAATCGCCGAATCTGCAGCTAGGTAATCGAATGATGTCATCCTTTCTGGGAAACCCGTTCCCCCTCATGATTGGCTTCGCCAGCTCTTTTGTCAATTACCGGTTGACCTAACGCTGTGACCTCGTGCGGGAAAGATTAAATAGCCTCTTTTCTTTTTTTTTTTAATTTTTATTTTGATATTGTTTTCGCTTTGTTACAAAGTTAACGGGGTTGTAGTCATTTAAAGATTCGTCTTATAAAAAAAAACAAATTTTCATGCCTTGCTTTAGAATTTTCGTTGCGTGGTTAAGCTGTATTTGATTACGAGATTCGTTTTACTGGAGATCTGTTTTTTTCCCCGCCCTCTTCATATGACAGAAAGAAAAACAGCAGGATAATTGAAATTAAATTAAAAAGGATCTCTTAAAAAAATTATTTTAAATATCTGCAACAACGTAAAGGAGATGCGCTCAGAAATTAAATTTTAATAAAGAGAGGCAAAAAATTCAGCAGCATAAAAAGTAAAACAAAAGTTAAATTGCATAAAAATTTTTTTTTCATTTAAAAGCCTTCGAAACTGCTACTCAAGTTAAAAGCATTCTTTGTTGGAAGAGCGAACGGAGGAGAAATTCGTGGAAATTCGAGGGTCCAATTTGACAGTGAAGTGCTTTTAACTGCACCCCAACTTCAATCTCTCCTCCGTTTACTGTTTCGCTCTTCAAACGAAAAAGAAGCGTTCCTTGCGTCGTGTATGTGCGCGTGTGTGCGCGCGTGGATTTTTATTCATGTTAAAATAACAGAAAATTGCACTTAACCATTAAAATAAAAACGTAACAATTGCACTCGAATTATTAATTGAAAGAACGTTAGCGCTCGCTTATGTTTTCAACTGAAAACTTACTTTTTTTGGTAATTCATTAACTTTAGAAATTGTTTATCTCAGTGGCAACGAGTTTACTTAGGCACATAAAATTCTGAAAAAAATGTGTGCGGTTACCGAAGGAGAATTTCTAAAAGAGCAAAAAATATTTAATTTGGCCTTTGCGTACGAATATGAATCTAGAGCAAATAGCTTACCCCGCTTAACATTTTAGAAATTAGAAAACAGGGAGCCAGAAATATACTGAGCAGCCAGTTTTTTATGACCACCTCCTTCGTTGGTGTACCTTTTGCGTTACTCTGTCAATTCTTCTTGACATGGACTCCATGAGATATTGACAGGTGGTTCTGCCTTATTTTGCTGCAATGTAGCCCTTCTGTTGTCTTTTACAATTCTAGACACTCTCTGTTCTGCCCGAGCATTCACTGTTCGGCGATGACTACAAGTTGCACGTTGAGACCGGAGACAAAAGAAAGAAAGAGACTGGCAGTGCCCTATTCATTTCGCTGAGCGCTACTGGTGCCAGCGGAAGTGCAGCATTCGCCATGTTACGATTGGCAAAAAACTAAGGCGGCATACACTATATGATCACAAATATCCGGACACATGCACGTTTGCGCTCTAGCCACGATTTCATGGAAATCAATAGGGCGTTGCACATCCCTTTGCCCGAATCACAGCTTCCACCCTTCGGGGAAGACTTTCCACCAAATGTTGGTAGGTACTTTCCGGAATGTTCCTCCATTCCTCCCGAAGAGCGAGAATCAGTTCAGGTACAGAAGTTGGCCGATGTGATCTGGCCCGCAAGCGTCTTTCCAATTCATCCCACAGACTCTCTATAGGATTGAGGTCGGGACTTTGTGCCGGCCAACCCATTTCTTCGACCCCTGAGTCCGCAAACCACTGCTGTACACGCCTCGCTTTGTGGCACGGAGCATTGTCGTGTTGGTAGAGAAATGGCCCGTTTCCGAAAAATTGCCACAACGTTGGAAGTGCACAGTTGTCCAAAACATTCAGATAACGGTCGGAGTTCATGATTCCTTGCACAGGAACGAGCTGGCCCAGTCCGTACCATGAAAATGAGCCCCACACCATGACTCCGCCTCCCCCGAACTTGACTGTGGGCTCTGTGCACTCAGGTAAGAAGCGTTCTCCAGGTATGCGCCAAACCCAAACTCGTCCATCGGATTGCCAGAGTGTGTAGCGAGATTCGTCTGTCCACATTACACGTTTCCATTGGTCTATTGTCCAGTTTCTGTGGGCTTTGCACCACTCCAGACGTCGCTTGGCGTTGACCCTGCTGATGGTGGGGCTTGTGGGCAGCAGCACGGCCATGGAATTCCATCGTGTGCAGTTCTCGACGAATTTTCATGGTACTGGCATCATTTGCAGAGGCGTTTCGAAACTCTGTGGCAGTTTTTTCCGCCGAGGACTTCCGGTTGCTGCGGGTGACACGACGAAGCACTCGACGGTCTCTGTCCGTTAGTTTCTTGGGCCTACCGGTTCGTTGTTGATCCCCGGGTCTTCCATTTCATAATGACATCGCTTACTGTTGACTTGGGTATCTGAAGAAGGCTGGAAATGTCACGCACGGACTTGCCGCATAGGTGACATCCAGCGATGGTTCCACGTTGGAACTCACTGAGCTCTGCCGAACATGTCCAATGTCCAAGCAATGTTGGCCAATGTCCAAGCAGAGTTGTGTCTGAAGGTGTGGGAAGCTATTTAAATGATGTGCAAGTCATTATCATGTGACATTGGGCCAATCGATGATCTGTGAGGGGTGTCCGGAAATTTTTGATGATATAGTGTATATTCTCAATGTAATTTCAGCTGTTTTTGTAGATGATTTCTGGAAGTATTAGAAAGCATAACCTGTTTTCTGATTTTTTTTAAAAAAAATTTATTGCATTAAGTAACGATAACGTATACTTTTAATGACTCCAAATAGCTGATTCAATGCCTAAAGAATTTTTAAAAGACAAATATTTTAAAATTTTAAATAAAAAAAAAAGGAAGCAATAATTCTCAGTTCAATAAAATAATCAATTTATTAATCCACATATTGTAATAAGGAATTGTTTGCGATTGTTTCACATCGGCCTCGCTAGCTCAGTGGTGGCGTGATCGCCTCTGATGCCCGAGGACGCGGGTTCGACTCCGGCCGAGGACGACGAGGATTTTTTCAGGGAGAAAATCTTGAGATTACGCACTTCTCTCGGAAGGGAAGTAAAGATGTTGGTCCCGTGAAGTCGTTTGCCGGCTGCACGTTAAAGAACCCTTGCGAGGCAAAATTTGCCGTCCCTATAACCTTGTCCTGAAATGACTATAGAAGTTGAAAAGGACGTTAATACCAAACAAAGCAAACCAAATCGATTGATTCACATGCATTGCCTCGGGCGATCAGCTGTTTCTTGCCAATCCCAACATGGCGGCGCGAAGGCACCACTAGAGGGGAGGTCACTGCCAGTCTCTTTCCTTCATTTGTCTCTGGTTGAGACCCAGTTTTTTGGCTGACACTCCAACAGCTGCTCTTAACATTTCACAAATGTGTCGGTTTCCTAGCTCCACGTTTAAAGTCTATGAAATCGACTTGTTTACCCTATCTTCACAAACAAATCGCTCCTACTACCGGGATAAGCCCTCTGGTGACAAAGCGTGACGGCATAGCTAATTTGCTTTAAGATGTAAGTTGGTCATAATAAACCATTAAGGAATGACATAACCAAGTACTGAAAGGTTAAACTAAACATTTCGCGGAATCATATTGTAAGTTTCTAATGGACCATAATGATCCATTAACCACGTACCTTTGATCTTTAATTTTACGTTATATTCATTCATGACACATCATTCCAAGTCGTTTGATATATTACATGCCATATTTTAGTATTGAAAGTTCCAGTGAACCATAATGGTTCCACTAAACCAGGTTCATTGAAACCAATTTCGACTATCATTAATTTTACGTTATATTTATTCATGACACGTCATTCCAAGTCGTTTGATATATTACATGCCATATTTTAGCATTGAAAATTTTTGAGGGTGTCATAAGAGCACGTGTCATTGTTTCGATTTCAACTACTTTCAAAATGGTTCATTCCCGGAACCATATTTATCAATTGGCGAAAACAGTATTTTATATCCGCTTCTATCTCGTCATTCCGATTTGTTTGATATATTACTTAATACCTATATCTTCCCATTGAAAATTGCTAGGCGGGAAAATAGAGGTACCATTTGTGCACGTGCGAATGAACCGATTTAGATAATAATTTGTGATTGGTTCGTGCCATGAACCATATACATCGACTGAAGAAAACAGATTTTGAAAATCTTTAATAGCCTCAGAGGAGTTAGTTACAGACAGACAGACACGTTTCCCCACACTGAAAGCTACTCAGTGTATTTGCACTCAAGTACTCAGCAACATACTAAATATTTTATTGGAGCTTCTTTAGCCCAACTTTTAGCATCTTTTTCGGATTGGCATATTGTCAATAAGGTCTTAAAGCACTTACGAGACAATGGAAGACCAGGCTTTCACCAGATAATCTCTTAGTTGTAGGAGATTTGTTGGAAGAGGGTTTTGCTGTCGGAAAAAAATCGTTGCAACCTGTCCTAAACATTCTCTATGACAGCTTTTGGGGTTGAGATCTGAGCTTCGAGGAGGCCTTGGTAAGTGACAGAGGTTATCTTCATGCTGGCGAATTTGCTGTCCATATAGAAGCTGCCGAATGCTGTGGATTTAAATGCAGCATTTTATGCTGGACCTGATCGTCCGTGGAACGGATTCGAAGTTCTATGACGGTCGTAAAATCCTATCGAACATGAAGCTGGCCTTCATGAATGTCGACCGAAAAGTATCATTACGATGAAGCCATACGCAGTATCTAGCAGGAGATTTTGAAAGGCAAGCGAGTTACAATATCGTAACTTATACACAGAGTGGTCAATTTATTATGGCCACCTCCGCAGTATTTCGTTGGGGCGTTCAAATTTTACCACCACTTTTACCTTTATAATTTCAAATTTGACCTGGACTATATATTTTTGTAAATTTCTTTGTTGTAAAAATCTAAACTTTCATTTAAACAAAATGGCGAACAACGATGTGTCGACCAAAGTGGAACAACGAATAATCATCAAGTTTCTCCACAACGAAGGTGTGAAAGCATCTGAAATTCATCAGAGACTTCAAAGCCAGTTCACCGAGTCATGTTTGTCTCGATCATGCGTCTTTGCTTAGTGCCAAAGTTTGAAGTAGGGCGAGAATCCACTGGCAATGAACTTCATAAGGCAAGGCCAGCAACTGCTGTCAATGATGGCATCATCGCACGAACAAATGAGCTGATACGGGACAATAGGCGAATTCATGTAGTCAGTGTGGAGACAATCATCCACGATAAGCTGAAATTCTAAAAGATCTGTGCCAGATGGGCCCCTAAGCAACTCTCCGAGGATCACAAAACCACCCGGGTGAAATCTGTTCCATACTGCTGCAGCGATAATGACAGGGAAGGTGACAGCTTCCTACAGCGTATTGTGACCACCGACGAGACATAGTTTCATCACCATACTCCTGAAACCAAGCGTGGGAGCATGGAGTGGCGACACTCTGACCCAGCATGACCCAAGAAATTCAAGATGACACCGTCGGCAACAAAAGTGATGGCGGACGTATTCTGGAACTTAAGCGGATCATTCACGTCGATTTTCTAGAAGAACGTCGAACCATAAATACACCATACTACTTTGACATTTTGAGGATGTCCCTAAAGCCGGAACTAAGGAAAAAGCAACTTTGACGGAACTCAATTGGGACGTCTTACATCCTCCTTACAGCCCGGATCTCTCCCCTTGCGACTATCGCCTTTTTGGCCGATTGAAATATTTCTAAGGAGGGCAGAGATTCGGTTCCAACGAGGAAGTGAAAAAGGCTGTCCTGACGTGGTTTCGACATCAGCCTGAAGTATCCAGATGCTCCCAGAACGCTATAAAAATGTGTAGAGAAGCAGGGAGAGTTCTTTGAGAAATAGCTTGTGTGCGTATTTTTTGTAGTGCGTCTTTTTTATGATTATTCTTGGCAAGAACTTTACGAGATGTTGATGAGTTGTTTGTAAAATCTCGGACAATGGTTGATGAATAGCGCTTTCCAAGGTATGTGAGATTTCATCGTTGTGGGTCCAACTGTGATATCTTTCAACATTCCATTTCGGTCTTTTAACAGTCGATGACGACCACAAGCTGCACGTTGAGACTCATTATTAAGTACCGAAAGGTGCTTTATGCTATCAGTGTGGGGAAACGTGTCTGTCCGTCTGTCTGTCTGTCTGTAACTCAAACTCCTCCGAGGTTATGAAAGATTTTCAAAATCTGTTTTCGTCAGTCGATGAATATGGTTCATGGCACGAACCAGTTACAAATATTATCCAAATCGGTTAATTGGCACGTGCACAAATGGTACCTCTATTTTCCCGCCCAGCAAATTTCATTGGGAAGAAATATTGAGTAATATATCAAACAAATCTTAGTGACGAGATACAAGCGAATATAAATTACTATTTCGGCCAATATATATGGTTCAGGAAATGAACCATTTTGAAAATTGTTGCAATCGAAACATTGGCACGTGCACTAATGGTACCTTTATGACACCTTCAAAAATTTTCAATGATAAGATACGGCATGTAATATATCAAACAAATTGTGATGATGTATCATAAATGAATATCACGTAAAAGTAATGATAGTCCAAATTGCTTTCAAGGAACCTGGTTTAGTGGAACCATTATGGTTCATTGGAACTTTCAATACCAAAATATGGCATGTAATATATCAAACGATTTGGAATAAGGTGCCATGAATGATTATAACGTAAAATTCATGATAATCCAAATTGGTTTCAAGGAACCTGGTTTAGTGGAACCATGATGGTTCATTGGAACTTTCAATGCTAAAATATGACATGTAATATATCAAACGACTTGGAATGATGTGTCATGAATGAATATGACGTAAAATTAATGATAGTCCAAATTGGTTTCAAGGAACCTGGTTTTTGAACCATTATGGTTCATTGGAACTTTCAATGCTAAAATATAGCATGTAATATATCAAACGACTTGGAACGAGGTGTCATGAATGAATATAACGTAAAATTAATGATAGTCCAAATTGGTTTCAAGGAACCTGGTTTAGTGGAACCATTATGGTTCATTGGACCTTTCACTGCTAAAATATGGCATCTAATATATCAAACAACTTGGAATGATGTGTCAAGAATGAATGTAACGTAAAATTAACGATAGTCGAAATTGGTTTCAAGGTACCTGGTTTAGTGGAACCATTATGGTTCATTGGAACATTCAATGCTAAAATATTGCATGTAATATATCAAACAACTTGGAATGATGTGTCATGAATGAATATAACGTAAAATTAATGATAGTTGAAATTATTTCAAAGATACGGGGTTTAATGGTATCATAATGGTCCATTAGAAACTTCCAATGTTAACATAGGGCGGTTTAAAAATATAGTTCCGCGAATGGTTTAGTTTAACCTTTCGGTACTTGGTTATGTCATTCCTTAATGGTTTATTGTTTTGTCATATCTCTTTCACAAACACGTCGCTTATATTATATTGTCGCCTTAGCTAATTTTATGAATTCTAAGTTTTGCGTGCCTGTTTCTGTCAATATAGCAGATTTAGGTAACTAACTTTTGTCACGTTATTTAAAGAGGACATAGCGATCGACCTGAACAAGTGCACATTGAAGTAAAAAGTGCACATACTGATATTACCCCCTTCCCCCGCCCATCAAACTTTTGGGGTTAAGGGATTGTCCGTGATAACGAGATGCAAAGTCAGGAAACACGTTCCTGCGTGGGTGAAGGGTGTTTCAATTGCGTAGGCATATGCTGGCTAAAAAAGAGGGGACACAGGAAAGAGAGATCCGAGGAATGCATCCGGTGGACTCGAAAGCCAATCGAGAGCAGCTCCATTCGTAACCAATTTAGAATGGGGATCACGTCACCGGACGACGTCTCCGTAAGATCCAATAATGTTAGGTATTGAAAGTGGGCACGCGTCTTGTTTGTTAAAGTGACCCTCCCTTCAGAGGCATCCATTCGTCGCCCGTGTTCTGCCAATAAAACAGTTCCTGCCGCCGTTATTATATTTATCTAAATTTAATAAGCAGAATAACAGCATTGCCGCCGCTCCCCTTAACGGAGCTCGGGGTTTCTGGAACACTTGGCAGGGAAAGAGAACGGATGAAGGGGATGGGAAGCGAAGGCGAGCACAACAATGACAACGGGCTGCGTTCGTGCCTTGAGGATTTGCGAAGGGAAAACAGCTTCATAAACCATTATATCTCACCATTAGAAGACCTTATAAAATATTCATTCCTCCATCTGCGCCTGAGCCTCTCGGTTTTTATCCTCCTGAAAAACATTCCTTCGGCGTCAAAGAGACGAGGATGGCTCGTGAATATCCTTCTCTCACAGACCTCCCTCCCTCCTTTTTTTTTCTCTTTCCATTCCTCTTCTTTCTCTCTCTTGCTAAACAACTGAACGAGTCTTATTTTTCCACTCTACACTTCCCACAATTCCCCCATCACCACCCTCATTACTTCCGCTGATTAACGCTAATTATCTTTTCAGAATCTTTATGAGTCATCAAATTCTATTAAGTGGCTTCTCCTTTTTGCTTAAAACTTTAAATATTTCCATGTACAAGCGCTATTTCTTGTCTCTGGTGGATTTTTCCCTTACCCCACGCCATCCTCCCCTCCGCAACCGCCGTTTATGTTCGCACGTCGAGTGACACCAGTCGTTTGAAGCCCCGCTCTCAAATCGTCAGTGAAGCAATGGACAATTTTCGTCTTCCTATCACGTGCAAAAGCTGGTCAACCTATCGTGAGTAGCAATGTCATTCGCCAACTGCTTATGTTCCTGATACCCTCGGATGCGAATAACCCTCTCCACCATCCCCCGCTCCAACCAACCTTTCTCTCTCAATTTACCCGAATTCAGATGCAAACAAGGGGACTGCGTGGGTTTTTGCTCGTACTTATTGCCAAGGGACGGTTGGAGACCCCTTTCCCGAGGGGACCTTAAATGCTGCCGTCGTCGTCTTTTTTTTTTTTCCCTCTCTCCTTCTAAACAGCATCGGCACCACTTTTTCATCGCAGCTTAAAGTTGGCTTCCATACTTTCTTTATCGATGCCGTTGTCACAAACTCCAACAGCCCTGAAGGAGACGTTTATATTCTTCTGGATGGTCGATTCTTTACTCGTTCGCGTTCATGACAGAAGGCATGACTTAACATTTCAATAGAAATGGTCCTTTAAAAAGTTTTTGCGTATTTTCAGTGATACATTTACACGCACTTAACTTATTCATCAATAATAACCCCCTCACAATCTATAATATAATCTAATGACCTGAACAAGTGAAAAGATGTCAGATAAAGCTTCCATCCAAACTGCATAAACTTTGAACGGGTTTGTAAAGCTTTGTGCGGACTAGCATTGTCCCGCAGCAGAGGCATTTATCAGTGCAGGTTGTTGTTGGAGGGGTTTCTGATCAGCCTATTAGAGCATATCACAATACTTTTACCTTGCTCTGAGTTGTTACACTCAACATGAAAGGACAATCGCTTTTGAAAATGTGTGCTGCCACTGGGAAGCGACATCCCTCGAGTGCTGGCGGATAGAAAGCGGCGTTTGGTGCAGTACCGCTAAACGCCGCCAGAGCAGCTTGTTGGAAAATTGGAGGTGCGAGCCGTGAGGCTGACGATTCACTGTGGACGAATGCGTTGTTCCCCTTCAAATGCAGGAACCTATAGGTGGTGAGCCATGTTACTTTCGACGCTCTGGCGGCGTTTAGCGGTACTCTACGAAACAGTAAATATCTCGGAAACGGAGATCGATAGAAGAATGAAAGAAATGGTGCGTTTATTTCAAAAGCCGTAATAATCTGATACGGGAGTTTCAAAATTAGTTACAAATGTTGCCTACAGGTGGCGCTATACCTAGAAATTATAGTTAATTAGTTTTCGTTTGCGCCACCTCTGTGTTGCAAAAGGTGCACATTTTGAATCGATTGTGATGTGATTGCAGTAGCTGCTTGCAAAGCATAGTTTATAGCTTATCTCTCAGACTCCGTACAGCGATTATAGCATGCAACGCCATCTGTCGGCTACATTTGTAACTACGAGGGTGGGCTGAAAAGTAATGCCTCCATGGCTGTAACTTTTTTTATTTTTTAACCGATTTTCAAAATTCTTTTTGTATCTGATACTCACATTTCTCCTCTATGTAATGCACTATTCACTTTTCGACATAGTCCCCATCCCTTTCCACGCATTGTACCAATGCGTGACTAGTCGGGTGAACCCGTCGGAGAGGAATTCCGGGGTTGTCGTCGACACGAGGATTGAATGGCAGCTTTGGATCCTCTTCTGCAGCACGATAACGCCACACATCAGAGGGGGTTGCAGCGCCTACAGTTCAAAAATGAAAGACTTTGCATCTTGAGACTTTCACCACTTCCCAAAGAGGAAAGAGCACCTTAAGGGGCATGAGTTGCGTTCTGAGGACGAGGTGAAACCTGCCGTTCGGTCTTGGTGTCGACAACAACCCCGGAATTCCCCTCCGACGGGTTCACCCGACTAGTCACGCCTTGGTACAATGCGTGGAAAGGGATGGCGACTATGTCGAAAATTGAATAGTGCATTACATAGAGGAGAAATGTGAGTATCAGATACAAAAAGAATTTTGAAAATCGGTTACAGCCATGGAGGCATTACTTTTCAGCCCACCCTCGTAATTTTAAAACCGAGGTTTTGAACCTGTCTCAGGTTGAACTGGACGATTTGTTTTCGAGCGCATACGAAAACTGATTAACTAGGCCCTATGGATGAATACGTTGTTTCCTTTCAAGTACAGGAAACTTATTACGGCTCGCATCACCAATTTTTTGACGGGCTGCGCTATGTTGCTTTTTACGCTCTGATGGGGTGTAGCGGTATTGCATCAAGCGCCGCTTTATATCCTCCAGCATTGTCGCTTCCCAATGATCGTTGATTACAATGATTTTATGACCGCCCCTGGTATGTTTTGCTTTGGGATCTTTCAAAGAAATTCTCGTCGATATAACGAGTGATAGGAGCGATGAGTATTATTGTAGAGGATCCGATTTCATCGCATGTAATGATTCTGTCTAGCAGTAGCTCTCTATGATGACGTTAGATGAATGAAGAACAAGTGCCCCATTGTATACAATTTTTTGACAGATTGCAAAGCTAGTTATACAGAGTTTTCTCTGTCGTTAGCTTCTCTGAGATTAGCTTTAATGAGTACCTTCAGTGCATCGTCTAGATCGGGGGTTATGGCCGATGAGTTAGGTCTATCTTTTAGAAAATCCATTGAAGCAGGGGACGATGTATATTAAATATAGCAAGAGATTGTGGGGAGTTGATTCAAACGTTTTGGAATAGTCGAGAAACAGAGCTACTTCAATTTCGTTATTTTCTTTATCTATCTCGGAATTTCGAAAGCCATAACAGAGCTTTTCTTGCTGACAAGGCACGCTTGACATGTATTTCGGCGTATGTCTCAATTGCAGTTTGAATTCAGAAAGCAGTGCTGCTCAAATTTTGACTTGAGTAGGTCACTCTCATTGACCGCTTGTTACTACGATAACATATTTTATTTGAAACTTTCCTCAAAGCAGATCTTATAGAAAGTAGACGTTTCTGTTTAGGGATTGAGATGGTTGATATAATTCCACTAAGGCAGTTTTCCTCAGTGTGGTCTGTTTGAGGCGAAGTGGAGAAATGGTAACCGACTATATTCATAATAGAATGTTGAGTCGTTCGTCCGCTTTGATATTACATTACTGAACAGATCGATTCACATCAGTGCTAATCAAATTTCTAATACTTTGTGAGCGGGTATGTCTGCGGGAATAATTGGTTGAACATAATCATATTGCCCTGAAACCTATATCTCAATCTGTAATAGCTGGTGTTACATTGCAGCGAATCGGGCTTATATCATTGAACTGTTTTCAAGAGAATAATGACAAGTTTCTGATGAGAATCAAATACATGAACAAAAATTGGCTGAACTTAATTGATATGATATTATAAATATTTCATTGACTTTTTTTAAATAAAACTAGCTAATTCACGCCATCTGAATACACATGGATCAATATTCATAGTCACTTATGTATAATACGTACAGCCAGACCATTCCTTATATGGTCGAGGTTACGCGTTCAGAAGCGTGAGATCGAGGGCTCGAAGATTCGCTCCGAGGGTATTTTGGAATTCGTCTTTTCGAGTGGGTCCGCGATCACCCTGGTCAGTTAATGTGACCACCCAGGAAGAAAAAAACCAAGTGCCCAGAGAGAAAGAAGGGAGAGAGAGTTTTGGACTGGAACGGTTCGGACGGAGAATGAGCGGAATAGGTACACTGGTGGCCAAAAGTTTAGCCCAGCCAGCAAAATCAAGAAAAAATGAGTTTATACCAAAAATATTTTACACCTACAACTCTAAGTAAACATGAAACAATATTCAGGGAAGAAACAAATTTATTTCTGCGTCGTTGCTTTTTTATTACCTTAAATCAAAATAACACTGGCCAAAAGTTTGGACCAACATCACAAACGTGCAAATAATTTGCATATTACAAGTCATCGTGTTGTACGGTGAGCACTAAAACCATATTATGTATTGTACAATGTTAACTGAAGGCCAACGAGAGCGAATTAGAAATTTTAACAAGCAATTTACAAACTTCAAAAAAGTTGCTGAAATCTCCCGTGTGAGCTACAAATCTTTATCAGAATTGTTAAAAATGTTAATTGGAAAATAGGACGGAAATAGGACGACCTTGTGCACTGACGCGAAGAGACAAATCAAAAATTACGAGACATGTTAGACATGATATTACATCTGGGCATGTAGTCAACACTACACAAGTCAAACTTAATTTGCAACTTGCTGCCTCAAGAAGAACAATTCGCAGCGAACTACGTGCTGAGAACTTTGCCTATGAAATTTAACCCAAAAAGTTGCCACTACTACAGAAACGCATGCAGGAGAGACTGGAGTTTGCTAAGACACTTCTGCGTGAAAACACAGACTTCCAATTGGTTGTTTTTTCTGATGAAAAACGAATCAGTTTGGATGGTCCTGATAATATAGCTTCTTATGAAGAGCATCGTGATAAAGAAACACTCGTTCCACTGCGAATTAAGCGCTAAATGGGTGGTAGTGGAGTGATGATTCTGGGTGCCATTGGAAGCAACGGAAAGTTGAAGATTCACAGTATAGATGGTCATTGCACAATAGCTCAGTATAAAGATGATCTTCATAATGTGTTCATCCCTTTGTTCAAAGTCTAGTTTAAGCAAAAACCATGGATTTAGCAGCAGGACAGTCCTGCAATCTATACTGCACGAGTTGTGAAAGCCTATTTTGAGAGCAATAACATTTCCACTTTTGCTTGGACTGCTCGAAATCGAGATCTCAATATTATTGAGAATGTGTGGCATCTCATGGAACAAAAAATTTACCAACACATTTAGTACAAATCTCGAGAACAACAAATAGCAGCCATTCAGAAAGCTGTTAAGCCAAATGTTATTAAAAGCTTATTTAATTCTATTTCAGGTCGATTGTCAAATATTGTAGAGTCAAAATGATCTCAAATATCAAAATAATTCATTACTTAATGATGTAATACTTTTTTCTTTTTATGTTATACAAATGTGGTCCAAACTTTTGGCCTGTCTTATTTTGATTTTAGGTAATAAGAAACCAACAACGCAGAAATAAATTTGTTTCTTCCCTGAATATTGTTTCATATTTACTTAGACTTGTAGGTGTAAAACAGTTTTCGTATAAATTCAGTTTTTCTTGACATTCCTGGTTGGTCCAAACTTTTGGCCTCCAGTGTATGAATTTGCAGAAGGCAACGTAAAGGACGGTTCTAGCGGATCAGTGAATGCGGCGAAAAAGCTTCCCCTTTTAATACAAAAGTTGGAAGAGGAAAATAACAGCAATTAGATAAGTGAACCTTTGTGCTAAAGGTTAAATAAAAATTATAGGAGTACGCTCAGCTGTTCTATAAAGAGTTTTTCGAACTTGGCTGTTAATTGTCTAGAATTAAATAGTAAGACAAGCTCGAAGAATATTAATGGCTCCCAGAGAGTAGAGTTCCAAGTGTGTTTTGTATCTCTACATTAAAATGTGAAACGTCGTTATTGAAATTTCCCTCAGTCCGTAATTGTCCAAAAACATGACTTACATTTGAGCGTCTCCATGTTTAATGCTTTATGAAGAGGCTTCAGCAATGAATAGTTATTAAGACCGATAGCTACTTATGTTTTCACAATGTGCATCCGTCTGTCTGTCCGTATCTAGAGTAGCGGTCAACCGCTTCCGAATTTTCGACTTCCGTTTTCGCCATTCGACAACTTAGACAAAACGAAAGACTGGTTCGATAGTACGTGGTTTGTGGTACCATCATGGTGCCAATGGAAACTTTCAATCCTAAAATATGGCATGTAATATATCAAACACCTTCTAATGTTGTGCCATGAATGAATATAACATAAAATTAATACTAATCAAAACTGGTTCAATAGTACATGTTTTAGTGGAACCATTACGGTCCATTGGATACATTGATTGCTAAGATATGCTATTTAATATATCAAACAACTTGAAATGACATATCATGAATTAATGATAGTCGAAATTGGTTCAAAGGTTTAGTGGAACCATTATGGTTCATTAGAAACTTTCATGCTAAGATATGGCATGTAATATATCAAACAATTTGGAATGACGTGTCATCAATGAATATAGCGTAAGATTATTGATAGTTGAAATTGGTTCCATGATGCGAGTTTTAATGATACCATTATTGAACCATTGGAAACTTTTAATGCTAACAGAAAGATATGGCATGTAATTGCTTACGCCTTATATTATCAATAGTTAATTTGTCTTAGGCAAATTTAACAATAGCTAGTAGCTAATCATTCGCTTCGATAGTACATGGTTACGTAGAACAGCGTTAGCAATTGTTTATGAAGATGTGATACCACCCCCTCCCCCTCTCCCACTCTTCTGACAATCGTCTATCTTATTAGTTTTTTCATAATGTGGAAGACCTCTTTGGGTTATTCAGACTTCTTGCCTATTTCAGTGTATTTCATGTGGTGTTTATTCCGGAAGGGTGAGACTCGTGTAAACACTGCTTACGTCTTGTTCAAAATAAATAAAAAGTACCTGACAGGTTAAATGGAGAGAGTAGTAATTCTACAGGGTGAATACAAAAGTCTGACCCCCCCCCCTTTTATTTTTTGAACCGAAGCAGATATGTCAATTTTGATGAATCCAATGAATAGGAAGTTGTGGATGGCCTATCCCATGGTGCACTTTCATCATCCCAAATATGCAAATTAGGACACATTCAAAATTTATCTCAAAAACCGTAAGGGATAGAGAAAGAAACCCAATTGCAAACTTGTTCAGCATAAATAACAAACAAAACAAAATAAAATCATCCAAATCGGACCAACCAGTCACCCACAATCACGTGGTGAACTGATTGTAGCTTACAAACAGTCACACTACACAAGGAAAACTGAATGTTGATATTTCCACCATGTAAAGCATGCAAATCAAAAAATTAACATAAATTACCATACTCACATTCACTTTCATGCGGAAGAGCAAATAAAAGGCATGTTTCAGCACGCAGAAGACAGAACAATTCCAGGATGGCAAGCTACACTGTTCCGGAAATGGTCAACATGAACTTCTGTGTGCTGAAACATGCCTTTCATTTGCTTTTCCGCATGAAAGTGAACGTGAGTATGATAATTTATGTTCATTTTTTGATTTGCATGCTTCACATGGTGGAAACATCAACATTCAGTTTTCCTTGTGCAGTGTTGCTGTTTGTAAGCTATAAACAGTTCACCACGTGATTGTAGGTGATTGGTTGGTCCGATTTGGATGATTTTTTTTGTTTTGTTTGTTTTTTTTATGCTGAACAAGTTTGCAATTGGGTTTTTTTCTCTATCCCTTACGATTTTTGAGATAAATTTTGAATATGTCCTATATTTGCATATTTGGGATGATGAAAAGTGCACCATGGGATAGGCCACCCACAACTTCCTATTCATTGGATTCATCAAAATTAAAAGGGGGGTTCAGACTTTTGTATTCACAGGGTCTCCAAAAAGTCTGGTAACAAGGCAGATATCTCAAAGCTGGCAGGTAGGCGAGATCTGATGAGTGTGGCTTATAGATAATAGGGGGACGGGGAATTTATTGCCTCACTCAAATTTGACTTTTACCCCCCCCCCCCCCGAAATTTAAAGTAATTCATTTGCTAACTCGAAAACTATTAAAGATAGAGAAAAATATCCGATTGCTACCCTGTAGAGCAACACCACATTAGTCTAAAAACAATTTTTAATCACACCCTTCCCCTTGAAAACGCGGTCAAGTTAACCAATTTTGGCAATCATTATTTTTATCTTCTAGTCAGTCATGAAATATTTGATATACTAAATGACATATAGTATTGTCTTCGCATTGAAAATTTTCATTAGTACAATAATGGTACCATTAGAACACGTAGCATTGAACCAATTTTGACTGATTTTTGACCATCAAGGAAGAGCATCACTTGTTTTCACATAAATCACAAGCCTTCTTTCAGCTTTAGCTATCGAACGGCAAAGAGAGAGAAATGCATTGATCAATCATAGGCCATTTCTACATGGAATTGTATAATGAAAAACGTTGTCCCCTTTGTTACTTAAGACCTGTTGAACCAGAAGTCATCGATTTTTCCACACCGATTCAGCTTCTTGGGTTCACTCTTGTTGATCAGTCTTCATACAATGCCGATCAGGCACCATCCGATTTTTATCTATTTCGAAAACTTAAGGAACTCTTGAGAGGACAAACCTTAGATTCTGACGATGCAGGGCAAACAGAAGTGAGGCCATTATATGGAAAAACAAGTCAGGCAACCGAAATGCCCAGGACCGATAGGATTTTAAAGCATTTGAGAATAAAAGACAAGTACTTGATTTCTGAAGAAGCCTTTGTTTGATATGATTAGATGAGGTTGCAAAGGATACCTCTGGTTGCTAAGCAAGGCATACTTCTAAGGGAAATCCATAGTTCAAACTGATTAAAACTATCTGAAACGTTTAGTGCAGAAAGTAGCAATTCTCTATAGATTAGAACATATAGGAATACTTTAACTTGTAAGCATTCCAGTTTAATGAAATAAGCGTTAATTGTTGAAGCGTTCTGTGTAACGGTGAATTCTTTTTTCATAAACAATTGATAACGCTTTTCCACGTAACCATGTACTATTGAAGCGAACGATTAGCTACCAGCTATTGTTAAAATTTGCCTAACACAAATTAACTCTTGATAATATAAGGCATAAGTAATTACATGTCATATCTTAGCATCAAAGTTCAATAATATCTTTAAAACAAGCTTCATGGAACCAATTTCGACTATCATTAATTTGACGTTATATTCATTCATGACACATCATTTAAAGTTGTTTGATATATTACATGCCATATTTTAGCATTAAAAGTTCCAATGAACCATAATGGGTCCACTAAACCAACTGCCTTGGAACCAATTTCAACTATCATTAATTTTACGTTAATATTCAACCATGATATGTTATTCCAAGCTGTTTGATAAAATACATGTCATATCTTAGCATTGAAAGTTTCCAGTGGACCACTAAAGCAGATACCCTTGAACCAGTTCTGACTGATATTGACCATCAAAGAAGACCATCACGTGTTTTCACTTAATTCATAAGCCTTTTCCCTGCTTTAGCTATAGAATGCCAAAGAGAGAACAGCATATGGCAGTGCACAGGCCATTTATTCATAGAATTATATAGTGAAAAACGTGGTCCCCTATATTATTTGTGACCTTTTGAACCGGAAGTAGTCAACCGTTTTTTTCCACCAACGAACTCAGTCTTCCGATTTCCCTAAGTTGTCGAATGGCGAAAACGGAAGTCAAAAATTCGGAAGCGTTCGAAAGCTAGAGCACCTACAGACGGACAGACGGACGGACGCACATTGTGAAAACATAAGTACCTATCAGTCCTAATAATTATGGAGTTTTCTACAGTAAGAGTTTTCTTTTATTCGTATAAATATCCCATTTTGAAATAAAAAAATTAGTAGGCATTACTTTTCTGCATGCCCTCTTACATTGACTACCCGGTTGGCAATGTTCTTGTTTCGAGCGCAACTTATCTGTTCTTTAACATGGGATTACGACTTTAAAAGGGTGTCACAAAAATATTTTGTAAACAGTCTTAATGAAAAGGTATCAAAAATGGAGTTTCATGTTTCCAGCGATGCCATTACAGTTATGAGAGCAAGCAAACATTTTAGAATTAAAATTGACGAAACTGCCTATTACAAAGAGAAACCCATAATTAAGAAAAGCAAAAATAGATTTCTGCTAGCATTTCAAACGCTTCATCTAACAACATCGGAATATGTAATTATGTATAAGCAGGGGATTAATAAATTGTTAATAATATAGCTAGTGGATTAAAAATGTGTACTCTCAAAGAAAGAGTATCTTGAAAAACAAAGGACTCCATGTAGAGTTATCACTTTTAGCTTTAAGCTCTTTGCCTTATAAGGCGCAAAGAACCTCTCGGCCTGATTTATTTTAGACGTCGAACTTCTTGTTAACTTTACAGCTGGCAAGCTTTTAAGGTAAAAGTGTGGAAAGCCAAGTCGTTGCCATCCCCACCACCACGGGGTCTCTTTTCTCCATTGTCTCGTCCCAGAATAGCCAAAAGCCATCTACGGTCTACGTGACCACTTTAAACCAAAGAGTCTTTTACCACTCTCGCTATTTTAAGATTGTAAAGAGACTCTCTTCCAACCTCGAAACCTAACCAATCCGGAGTAAATGGAAAACAGCGACAAATGTTGATCCAAACTTCAGGAATGCTCACTGTTAAACTCGTGTAGCATGACAAGAAAAAGCTCTAAAACATTGGAATTTAATAAGATTGGGCCTGTCATTGTGTCATGCATGCAAGAGCGTACTAAATTGGCGCTTTCTTATCGTCTTTTACATACTCTTTTGTTGTGTTCTTGTTGCTGTAATTTTAATTTACAGGATGGCATAGAGGATGTTAATGAACGGAATAGATGATGAGATTGATTCAAAAAGACAATATGGCATCAGCTCATCTTAATCCTTTCGTGGTAAAGAAAAGTGGAAATTGATTTTCCCATTATCATTGTTATTAACATAGGCTTGTCAGATTAAAAGTAATTCTCATGATCATGAATTAAAGTAGGCTACCACAATTTAATGGGCAAATAAAAAATAATTAATGCTTTTGCGAAATTTATTATCGTAGTAGTCGTAATCTTCAATAGGTAGCTCGCGTTTTTATATTAATGAGATAATGATCTTTATCATATTGATTAACTTTTGTAGAATATATTATCAAAAAAATTTGTAGCTCTCTGTTTGTAGCAACAATGAACTCAGCAAACTAAGCAACCGAATGAGCATAGGTGGTTATAATTAAAGTTGCCCAACATTTTTTCTACATGTTAGCCAATTTTTTTAACATGATAATGTTTAAGGCTGGACATCATTCTACAAAAATCATGATGCAAAAAACGACAATAAAAAGCGTTACGGAAACAGTTTAACATAATTGTTGCACGTTTAAGCATTGTTAGCGCTGGCTTGAAAAACACGCCGGAACTGAAAAGTCACCTGACCAGTGTTCTCTGAGTACAATTATTAGAGCGAAGCTCTGTTATCAGGCGAAAATCAAAATTCTTTGTGCGCATAAAACTTTTGAACCAGAGAACATAGACAAATGAAATTTTGAACACAGGTGGACATGACCATCCTGATGGTCACTAAATAAAAATTTTAAAAATCGGTTCAGCCATCGAGGAATAATCACCATTTTGCTGTTCCCATTGAAATGCATTGAAAAAAATGTAAACAAACAATTGCACGCGCTAATAGATTTTTCAACATAGAAAATATGGCGAAGCCCTTCGCAAATTTTTTTCTGCACCATCGATTTTTGAGACCATTTTATCGAGTTCTTAGAACTTTTATCATCTTTTTTTTTTAATTCATCGCTTCTTGAACCCTTCGATTTAAGGTGTAAATACATAAGAATAACTCAGTAACCTTGATTCTTTTTTACGTAGACTTGCATAGTAAATTTTTTGAAAGAGATTGTCATTTTTTCGTGTAACAAGGATTAGAGTCTAGAAACCATCTTAGTGAGTTACCATTATGTATACTGGTTGAGTTCGACAACTACACTGGTCCGTGTCTGTATGACAGTGTCGTTCCGATTACACCTGTCTCTGTTGGATTCAAGAAAAATGGCGTGAGTTGTTCACGTAAACAGTTTCCGTTGAAACTGGCGTACGCAATTACTGTGCATAAAGCTCAAGGAATCACTGTCGACAAAGCACTGATTGATATTGGTGACACTGAATTTGGGCTTGGTTTAACGTATGTTGCGCTTTCAAGAGTGAAAACCATTGATGGTCTTCTAATTGACCCAGCTTTTCCGATTTCGCGACTGTTGGCAATCAATAAGCCTTCTTCGTGGATCGTTCGGCGCGATGAAATTCAAAAATTAAAGTCATTACTCTGATCAAACCATAAATAAACGTTGAAATTTGACAATATAGCTTCGCTCTTTTATTGGATAAGATTATCGCGCTCCGCGAGTCGCAGTCCGCCCTAGTTTAAATCTTTACTACAGAGATAGTACGTGGCCTTCGAGATATTAGGCCTCCGCATCGGGCTTGAAATAGCGTGCCGAGGCAGTTTCAATTTTTGACCATTAGTTGGTGCTCGTCAGGGATAAACAACTGCTTTCTACCTCATCGCTATGCTAATTTATCCGACTTTATCTCACAAAATTCTGGCTCTCACGACAAAATAGGTCTAATAAAGAAAACTATCTTTCATGGAAATGATTTTATAGGGAAATTCTTATTAAATGCTCAAATTGACAGTGGAATAAAAATTCTATAAGTATGTGAAAAAAAAACCCTTACCCTCATCCATCCCTGCCTGTACTTATGGGAGGTTCTCCTTGTTATAAAAGAACATTATCACTTTAAAACTTTAGAGAAAAATCATTACTTAACTGATTTTCCTTTATTCATTTACATTTATGCATATTTTTATGTAATATTGATGAATTTGTCTTTACACAGGTTTATTGTATACTTTTCAGCAAGAGCAAATGACGCGATCCTTATGTGGTCTTGTTTTCATTGCACTGAATGAAATTAATGAAACGAAATTATTCCAACATATTTTTAACATTTTTCAAACGTCACGCTCGCACATTTTAATGAAAACGAATTACTGTTTTGTGTTGTTGGTTTTTCTTTTGAATCGAATCTTAATAGAAATCGATCTGCATTTATCATAATGAGCAATATATTCGATGTAAGTGAAAAATCGGTTTGAAATCGGAAATTATTCACACACAAAATATTGAAATAAAATGTTTTATCAAGAACAGATGAAGAGCGGCGGGAGGGGGGAGGGTATTCACACATATACCTTCATCTGTTCTTGGTTTTATCAATCATTTTAACATAACATACACAATGCTAAACTACTTTTCACCATGTCATGTGGAATGGTCTGCAGAAAAAGAAAAACGATCATTGATATGTGGGCCGATTTGAGTCTATTGCTTTCAGACTCAAAAAAAAAAGCTCCTGGACGTTGGTTAACTGATTTCGAAAAAAACGATTACCCCGATTCGATATCAAGAACAGATGAAGAGGTGGGGGGGTAATCGTTCGATTACCTACCTTCATCTGTTTTTTGATATCTAGACGATTTATCGAACGAGATCGTCGTACTATTATCGATTTTATTGATACATCCAACAAAGGCTGTTGAATGTACATTCAACTCAAAAAAACAAAACAACTAAATACCTGTTAATATAGGTTTCGGGCTGATGACAGCGTAAAGCGAAATTGGATGTCAATAATTTCAAAATAAAGTACTTTCATTAAATGATTAATTTAATAACACATGGCCTCTGAAAACAAGGAAGTTTACACTAACACTGAATCAGGGGCGTAGGTAAGGGAGGTAAAGGCGTGCACTACACGGGCGCAACGAATTAGCACTTTAAAAACAACGAAATATCTCACTGAGAGAATACAAAAAATATAAATTACAAATATATATAATCAATGAAAAGCAATATACACATTAATAAAAAAAATCTGCGTTCGAAGTGTTTTTGTTTCCTCTAAATTCACGAAATAATTTTATCAACGTCTGTAGCTTCAATAGATTAAGCTTGAATCCACCCTTGTTTCTTCATTTGTCTCTGGTTTTATCCCTGATGATCCCCCTCTAGCGTTAAAAAGTTGAACTTCCGCTGGCACGGAGGAAAGCATTGAAATGAGAGGCGATGCGGAGGCCTAATATCTCGAAGGCCACGGATAGTATGAAATATATTGAAAATGTGGTAACAGATAGCGCCACTATACTTCGCTGTCTTACCTAGCCAATTCGTGTAATGGCCTAACGTTTTGCTTTCATTGTTTTGAATGAAGACTAATGAATCCTAGTGTATTGGAATAAACTCTTTTCTATTTCAATAAATCTATTTTATTACTCACAATTTAATTCATAATTTATTATTTTGTTCACTTAGATGTTACGATGATTTTTGAAGTCTTCATCTTATTTCTAATTTAAGCGCTTGTTGAATTTCTATGTGCTTTGAAGTGTGCTTAATTTATTTCTACAGATTCCTTCCTTTCTCTCTATAGTTAAAAACAATTATAGATGATGCAGTAGTTTTAAGTTTTCGTCATACAAACTACACTCATTTTGTGATTTTAGATATTGCACAAAGCTTGCACGTGCCGTGTTTGTGGTAACCTTAAGCATAGACGGTGTGTTTACTCGACATATCGAATGACTACACTCGCAGCAATATGCGGTTAATATGACTCGCTTGTGAGAGTTCTATGATTCTTCCAATACGACCCATTTAAGAGAGTCATTGGACACAGATGTTAATAAGAGTTGTTTGACCCGAATTTCCGAGTCGTCATTCTCGTATCAATGAGACTTAAGACCCATTAACGGAATGTTTACTATACGCGTGTATACCCATTTACACATTTTTACATATACAGGGTGTCTTTGAATTGAGTACAGATTTTTTTGGGAGATGATAGATAAGGTCCTTAGAAGTATTTGTTGTCATATGAACATGAGGTCCCCGCAGCTCCGTTTACTTACAATACTGCATTGAACAATCAAATGTGCATTGGTAGGCCGAGATTATTTTATTTTTAACAATTAACACAAGCAATCTACTGTATGACTTTTACAGTAATTGTTCGAAATGACCGCCATTTGCTTCATAGCACAATTCGCAACGCCTTGTACGCGTGGAAACAGTTGATTTGCACGGTCGCTGATGTCACTTGCTGCCGCGACAACACGAGCCGCCAATTCTTCTTCGGTATCTACGGGTTCGGAGTACACCATTGATTTTATGCTTCCCCATAAAAAAAAAATCCATCAATGTGAGATCTGGCGATCTCGGTGGCCAAGCAACTTGTCCGCCACGACCAATCCAACAAACAAGCACGTGCACCTTGAAATTTCTTTGCAAACAATTACTTTAAAAGTTATTACAGTAGATTGCTTGTGTTAATTGTTAAAAATAAAATAATCTAGGCCTACCAACGCACACTGCGTCCCGGTGTCATTTGATTGTTCAATGCAGTATTATAAGTATACGGAGCTGTGGGGACCCCATGTTCATATGACAAAAAATACTTCTAAGGACCTCTTCTATCATCTCCCAAAAAACCTGTACTCAATTCAAAAACACCCTGTATATTTATATATTTTCACATCTACTTAGACGTTTATATAGTGTAACGTGCTAGTAAACAGAGGTCGTGTTTACCGTCACGTTGAGCTCCAGAGGGAGGAATAGACAAAAACCCCACTTTCTCTTAAGAAAACACAAGGCTCAATAATTAGCGAAACCCAAAATGATAGTAAAAATTAACTATAACCAACCCGTTCAGAAAAATAAGGATTAAAAGGAAAGTTAATAAGGTAAAAATAGCGATAAACCCCAGACCAGAAGAGTTAATAACTTGAAAGCCCCAGAAAACGTTTCAGGAAAGGAAAACTAGAGGAATCCATATAAATATTTTCTTTATTGCTGACAGGAAAAAATGAGATGAAGCAGAACAGCAGATAACAACCCAAGAACAGAAACCGTCTAATAGAAAAATTGGAAAAGTCTTAGATGTTGCAAGTACATCAATTTCATATCGGTAGTAGTCCAAGTTCCAGAAAAAAATGCAGAAGGAGTAACTGGAAGATACCGAGGAATCCGAAACGTAATTCACGGAAAGGGTTGTGGGTCACACAAACAGAAGGCCGAGGTGATATGCTTGCACTGCAAAATAAAGAGAGAAACTGACAGCAAAAAGTAAGCAAATATTGGAAATAAAAAAAAAAAAATGTTTTCATGAATTATTAAGAGATACTAGAAAATAAACAAACAATAAGTGGTGTTCTAGTACACAGCTCTACAAAAGAGGAAGGTAGGGCTTAAAATAATAACAAGCCATTGGACCTCTTCTACAAGGACTCCGAAGGACGGGTAACAAAATAAAGCTAGAGTAAATACAGCGGGAATAACACTAAGAGGAATAAATACGGGAAAGGGAAGACAGACCAAAGGGTAGACGCACGACATAAGAGGTGACGATCGGGTAAGACGGGAACAACATGGTCGAGGTCCTGGAAAAAACAAAACAAAATTATCAAAGTATCATCAAGAAAATAAAATAATAAAAAATTAATAATTAAATGAAGTTCAAAAAAGGAGACGAGTCGATTTTCTAGAACATCACCGAAATCAGAACATAGATGCCAAAAAAGGATGAAACAGTTTCTTGATGAACTTCAGCATGTTGCATTGGGAATATTCTAGTTCAGCTCCAAGTCGATCGCCGAACTAAGGCATCATTCTTATAACATCAGCAAGACGAAGGTAGTCAAAGGACGATGGAATCCACATCAATCATCGTCGAGAACAAACACTTGTTATGTTCCAACAAACTAAAAAAAGGCAAGGCGAATTACAGTACGCCTGTAGACTAGCCGAACACTACATCGGCGAAAGAAAACAGTTCCAAAACCGTGACGGTCGTCTTCATGTCGGATAACCGCACATAATCAAAAAAAACTTGAAGTCTTCTCAGATGTGGAGTAATGAAATCTTAATCCAAGATTACATATCTAAAGTCAATAACATCAAATGACTGTAAAACCATCTCAATATCCCAGAGATGGGAGAGGAGCTGATGTAGTCGATTCCGAGACCGAGCTGAAACTGTCTGAACTTATCATTTTTAGTAAACAGCAAACCTACTAGAATAAACAAAAAATATTTAAAATATCACGTACCGCGTGATAAAATTTCCGAGTTCTTGGAAAAGAAAAGATAAGTTTGCTCCAAGAAAACGAGCTATTTAATATAACGACAACAGAACAATGGCAACAAAGAAAAACGAGAAACTTATAACAATAGTGATGACGACAAACCACAGGGGAAGAAAAGATAATTAACGAAAATCGTATTAAAAAATTTAAAATTTCTCCTAGAAATTAAATTTTTAAATCACGAAAAAACTATACTGAAAAAGGAACAAAGGTAACTCAAAATCTAAAAGTTCCTGAAAGCGCGTTCTAAGGAAAATAGGTATAAGGTACGGAAAAGAGAGAGAAGAATATTAACTAATCAGGTTTGAAAAAGCAAAACGGGAGATATCATTTTTTTAAAAAAAACACGTCATTAATAAAAGACGACAAGTGTAGACATTGAGCTCACGCATTCTAATAAACGGCAAAAGGTAAACCTAAGAATTCCAAACGCTTTACTAAAAGCCTTGACGGAAAAATTAATATAGTCAAAAAAAATCCTCAAGCGACCAAAATAAAATTTTCTAAGGGAATAACGACCTAAGACGAGCGACATCCCAATAGAAGTCAAAAGACATGGGGAAACTCGCCT
>JAHWFO010002255.1:0-11303 GCA_023313115.1 Rhysida immarginata
CTTTCACAAACTTGTCTATGCGGACCATTACGGACTTCCTAGCAGGAGTTCTTGCCTGGTTTAAAAACAGTTGGCAGTGACCAGGCACAATATTTGTCTTTGGTCCCGTTCAGTCAGCACTGATTTCCGGAACTAACCGTTTTGGACCATTTCTGGAACTCACGGATAACTGTGAGCTTTAACATTCCGGCAAAGATAGCGACTTCTTACGACCCATTTTTCGCAGCCAAGTTCAACGCAGAATAGCACAAACTGCTGTTAGCAATGCTCGTACATTGCTTAGCTACTACTCTCTCACAATGAGATGTGCTCATGCCATTCATTTGTATTTTCAAACTACTTTACATAGAAGCGTCCTAGAACTCTAAAAGTAACTAATTTTTTGTCCTGTGTTCTACAGTTGACTCTGAGTATTGTTAGTTTAATTAAGCTTCTTAAAGTAAATGATGCCAAGGTTAATCAAAATAAAAAATTTTCAGAATTCAAAAATGAAATGCAAAATTTTCATCAACTTTTTTTTTTAAATGAGTCACACTCTTTTCCAAAAAATTACTATACATGATGCTATATTTACCAAAATTTTCATAATACATAGGAAAAATAAAAGTTAAAAAATCATTATTACCTATTATAATATATAAATATTTATTATTCTTATAATAAATGCAATGAAAATAAGATTTTAAAAAATGGAGGGGGGAGGGGCATTACAGTAATATTTATATTATTTCATATGAATATTATTATATGAAATTAAAATAAAGCTTCCCTAATACTTAAGATCACAGACCTTTTACAGACACGTACCCATCTTAGAATTAACTGAGCACTAACATTAATGTAGGATTTTGCTATCTACAGTAACTTTCATAATAAATTATCAATAATAAAACAGGTTATTGTATAAATCCATGTTCTAACAATTTCAACATTTTTCTAACCTTGCCTCTGAGATCTGAACAGAACTGTGGAGAAAACCACATATATTTGTCAGCAACATTTAACACAGAAAGGGCAGGCACACAGACCTCCTTTTCACTTGTAGAAATGGGCTTTACGTCAACATTCAGATTATCCTTTTTTCTTGGTTCTTTGATTCTCTTTTGATCTTTCTCATACTTTAAAACTGCATACACTGCTTCCTTAAAAAAAAAATTACACAGAACAATAAAATAAAAAAAAAATGCAAAATCATTCTGTTAAAAAATTTGATATGTAAAAATGATGACTATCCTAAAGTAAAGTGTTCTTAAGATTATCTTTCTTTAGCGAAAACGGGATAAAGCAAAGAAGCAATTACTATTAATTATAAATTATAAATTTATATGAGAAAACATTTGAGCAATCCCAGACCAAAAACATTATCTACCAAAAAAACATAAAAAGCCAAAAATAATACTAAATAATAGTGAATGCAGAAAAAGATCAGTGCATGCTTAATACGGCTATTTATACATGGTTCACACAATGGCCAATTCAGAAATGGCAAATGTCAAAGGCAAGCACACCTTCCTTTGAAGGATCAACCAACTGTGGATAAGGACAATTAAATTGAATAAATACACTACCCTATCAAAAGTCATGGGACAGCATCACTTTAATAGAACCACTCAAAAATATACATATTTTAGTATCATGTTGGTCCACCTTTTGCTGCTATCACAGCTTCTACTCTCTGGGGCATACTGTCCACCAGTTTTTGATACGTTTCAACAGGTAATTTTCGCCATTCTGCTGTAAGTGTCTTGGACACTTCGGTCATGGATTTCGGGCATTCCACACAAGCGTTCAATTAATGTTCCAACATGTCCCACAGATGTTTGATGGGTTTCAGATTGGGGCTCTGGGCAGACCAGTCAAGTTCTCGAACCCCCTTTTCATCAAACCATGTGCCCACAGCCCTTGCTTTATGGCAAGGTGCGTTATCGTGCTGAAACAGAAAAGAGATGGGAGTGCTGCATTGTCCAGAATGTCTTGGTAACGCTCTGCGTTTAGATGTCCGTCCACAGAAACGATTGCACCCAGCCCATACAATGAAAAGCATCCCCACACCATCACCGACCCTCCGCCTAACTTCACTGTGGGCACAACACAGCTTGGCAGATAACATTCGCCGGGCATTCACCATACCCAAACCCGTCCATCCGATTGCCAGATGGTGTAGCGGAACTTATCACTCCATTCAACCATTCGCCATTGATCCAGAGTCCAATGTCGTAGCTCTTTGCACCATTGCAATCTCCTCACTACATTGCTGGTGCTGATGTGAGGTTCATGGGCTGCCGCTCTGCCATAAAAACTCATTGCATGCAGTTCACTGCGAACAGTCAGGGTGCTCACAGTTGTTCCCATCGACTCTATGAACAATCTTGTCAGTCCATCAAGCGATGTGTGATGGTTTGCAGTGACCACTTTACGAAGAGCCCTTTGGTATCTGGCCAACATGATCTTGGGTCTTCCAGTCGTAGGCAGAACACTTGCCTTTCTCTTTCCATGCCCAGATGACATTGTGAATGGTCGATTTCGGGATGTTTAGGAGGGTTGACGTTTCTCTAACAGTTTTGCCTGAGAGATGGCACCCAACAATTGTACCTCTTTGGAAGTCTGAAAGCTCTTTTCTTTGAGACATTCTTACAGCATTCACGCAAGCATCATCTCATAATAGCATACTCTCTGTTATGTAGTGCTGGGAAGAATGCCAACAGTGAAAATGCAAATGAATGTCCCATTTTCATGCAAATCAGGGTTGTGTCGGTGTAAGAAGGTGATATCGTGCAGCTCCGAACAGTACAACGTTGGTGCAAAGCTTTTAAAGAAGGACGAGAGGACCTGCTGGACGAACATCGCTCTGGCTGGATTTGGGAATCCATGACTGACAGCAACACTGCCTCTTGGAAGCGCAGGTGCAGGAGAACCGGCAGATTACCGTGAGAGAAATTGCTGCAACATTGGGCATTTCATATGGGATGGCGTACGACATTGTTCATGAGCAACTCGGCTTTCACAAAGTGTCATGCAGATGGGTGCCACAACAGTTGATGGCTGAACATCAAGGTGCTCATTTCGATGCTTGTTTGCTGCATCTCACCCGATACCAGGAGAAGGGTCAGGATTTTTTGGATCGAACCATCACAGGCGATGAATCATGGGTCCACCATTTCACGCCCCTCATCTCCCACAACGAAAAAGTTCAAAACTCTGCCATCAGCCGGCAAGGTCATCTTGACATGTTTTTGGGATTGCCGTGGTCCGATACTGCTGTAGTTTTTTCCACCACATACCACTGTCAATCCGAATGCTACAGAGGCACATTGAGAAATCTTCGAGCGACCATACGCAGAAAAAGACCTGACTTGGCAATGGAGGACATCGTGCTGCACCACGACAACGCACATCCCACACACCGAAATGGGTCACTGACCTGCTGCAGCGATGGAACTGGGAAACACTGCTTCATCCTCCATACAGTCCGGACCTCGCTCCCAATGACTACCATATCTTCGGACCATTGAAGAAGTCACTGGCCGGTAAACATTTCCGTAACGACAATGAGGTGAAATCGGCTGTTCGCAACTGATTCCACACTCAACCGGACGACTTTTATCGACAGGGCATGGAAAAACTTGTCCACCGCTGGGACCGTTGCCTCAATCGGTTTGGAGAATATGTGGAAAAATAAAAGCTGAATTGTTCTATCGAATGTACATGTGCTAATTTTTTTTCTGGTCACGGTTTTAGAGAAAAAAAAATACAGTGTACGCAACGTTACTTTTTGATCACCTCTCATATATATAATTAACATCTTAAAAACCATTTGTTAAGGCTTCTTTGTCAAACAGCATGGACCTAGCACCTCTTAGGGAATCTTCCTTCCTTCCTTTCAGCCTGCATTCCCTTTTCCAGGGAACTAGCTGTCACTGAGAAAACTGGTTTTTTAATAGTCAACAGGCCTTGGATTTCAGCGAGTACATTAGAGTTGTCTAAGAAAGAAATGACATTTTTAATATGATTTTTCTTGTGTTTTATCCCTTTTGTAAATGACAATACTTTTTGAAGAGTGAAAAATATTTTCTGTTTATTTAGTGCCACTCTCATTGGTTTCCTATCTGCTTTGTAATTTGCATATTCCAAAATTATATGATCTACTGTTTCTGCTTTTCCACATATACATTTGTCTGATGGTGCGATGTTTAATTTATACAGAAACAATTTTATCGGAAGATGACTGCTGCGGAGTCTAAAAAGTGTCAATTTCTCATGGAACTTAGGAGACAATCTGTCTAGATTTTCCAATGTTGGTATATACTTTTTGTAGCTAATTGGGTGAAAGCTATGCGTAGAATTTTTTTCATCAAATTTGGTGAGTCAGAGTACGTGGAGTCTCCTTGTGAGACAAACTATCTTACTGGGACTTCAAGAAGTTCTGGTCCAGTTTGCTAGATGGGCTGTAGTTTCATTTCCAGGGATCCCTCTGTGGCTAGGAATCCACAGAAATTTAATTAGATAATGTAGTTGAGATTGTGACCTCCCCCCCCCCCCCCCCACTTACCACTGTAGCAAATCCAAAATCTAATACAGCTAATGGCTTCCAAAAGGATAGTCAGGAGTTCGGGGCCGGTATGGAGAACAGACTTCAATACAGAGATATTGCTTAAAAAAACACTACACATTTTAATAATCCCATAAAACTACAAATACATCACATATGTTAACAGTTTTGATAGGTTGCAACCCACATGCAAGAAGAGGGGTCCCTCTATCTCTAACCTACGTATCTACATTAACAACATTCAATAAATGCCAAATTCAAAACTAATAATACAACACTCGAACACCTTAAAACATACAAACACTAGGGCTCGTGTCGGACCTGCTTAATCAAGTTCCATACACCTCTGCTAAGGAGTGGACTCGTTTGGTTTGCGTGCATGTTAGGTTGCACTGCCACAATGGGGGCACTGCCTGTTGCACGGCTTGTTTCCCACTGAGAGGACCCCTGAATAACAGCCTAACATGATCAGCCTACATCTCAGATGCAGTGTACTTCCTTTAGTACAGTACAATGGGGGGAGAAGCACCATAACCCCTCCTTGGCAGGCTCCTCTGAGTAGTACTCCTCAGCAAATCTGCTATGGCGGCAATTGCTTGGGCACCTGATGAACTAATGTGTTCCGAATTGCATGCGGACAAGATACCTCAAGTTACTCAATTGCACACTACTGCCACAGCCGAGTCCAGCTATTGCTACCGACATCCACCTCAGTACAACCGCCTAAAGTGCCTTAACACAGGTGCCCACATAGCTTAATGTAACACGAGACTTTTCCCACTTAAGAGTTATAAACTATTACAGGCGTAGCTAGGAGCAAAATACAGAGAATCATCAGTTTGCTTTCACTAAATAGTTCAGTGCTAGTTCACACACCAATAACTTCAATCACTCTGACTTGTCAAGGGGGCAGAAACCTTTAATCACTTCAAATGCATTTGTCCAATCACGTAATCAACATCAGCTCACACATATGATGGAGCCCTTGCATGGAAACAGTTTCAAATTTCAAAGCCGCCCAGAATCTAGTCCTCGTGGTTAAATAAGAAAAGGGTGGTCACTCACCAATTACTTCAGCCTTCTCCGAGCAGCACAGCTAGGCTACTCCACATGGCAGTCCTTAGCGTCCTCCATGAGAGCGACGAAAACGTTCAATGATATTTTACAGGTGACGCAGCCTTTTCACAGACACTATTAAACTTTTAAAACTGAACTACTTTATGCCATAAAAGTCATATACTAAATATTAACTCTTAGAACGAAACAAAACATAACTTTAAAAAAACTCTTGCTAAACAAAACATTAAAAGCGTAAGCCTATTTGGTGTTGGGGATGCACGCACGCACAACTCCAGATCAGCCTCGCTAAAAAAAACAACTTATCACTAGCTCAACAGCTTTGGAACTCTTAAAAAAATATTTTTTTTTTTAAACAAAAACTCAAGAATGCCAATAAACGACTGCTCGGGAGCCTAGCATCTTCTCGGAAAATCTCTCGAGAACAATGCCAGCCTCCCCAACAACCGCCCATCACTCCCCAACAAAGGCGATGACTGCATTCATGCATGCAAGGCGAAAAGCGCGAAACTTACCCCCCCCCCCCCTTCACCACATGAAAAAACAAAACACCATTCCCATATTAAAAGGAACAAATTAATTTCAAAAGCAATAACAAGATTAACAGACAACAATTATAAATATAGCAGAAAACTAGACTTTCTTGCAGGCGTTGGCAAAAGCATGCAAAAACAAATAAACAACAGTAAACAAAACAATTGAGCATCGGCTCTTAATGCGATGCCCTATGTTTCCGCTGGGCACATGTGACACCCAGGCACTACACTGACATGGAATGTCACAAGATAGCTGGTTCAGCAGGGAGATTGTGTACCCTAAAAGACCTTTATGGATGTGAACCTGCAACTAGATGAGCTTGAGAATTGGCAAGCCTACACCCCTGTGCTCCAGACCAACTGCGCAGTGTTTTTTTTTTATTAAGTGATATCAAATAGATGAGAAGGGAATACAATTCTCAATAGGAATTTCTAGCTACAACCTCATGGTCATATTTTTAGAAGATGCGATAGTTTCGGTGGTTTTCCAAACTCCAATATCTTGCACCATACAATGTAAATCTGTTGTGCTATTTGGTGTACTTGCTGAAGTTTTCTCTTCGCATTTTCTGGTTCATATCTGAACTTATTCCAGGCCACTTTAAGACAAAAATTTATAGCTCTTCCAGCCAATTCGTCATTGGGTCATATTGGGCTGAGTTTGGAAAACCACAGTGTCTGTCGCTTCTTCAGAAAAAACAAGCCACAAGAATGTAGCTACAAATTCTTACTGAGAGTCATATTCCCTTCGTATCTATTCCTGGCAATATTACAATTATAATTTACTAACAAGGGTCACCAACGGCTCTACTGTGTTTAATCATTTATCTTTTAAAAACAAATCTTACAAATGAAACAATATATGAAACAATCAAGACTTAATGACTACTTATTTACCTCCATCATTTTATCAGGTAATGGTTCAATATCGGTTTCATTCTTTAATAAAACAGAATTTTGTGCAAGCTGCATAAGATAAAGTCCTCGTGAAGCATTTGAAGAATCCAAGTTCTCCTTACATCTGGAAAGCATGCTATCCAGATCAGAAGGCCATACAAATTCTTTGGGGATATTTTTCTGCAAATACTTCTTTGACTGGGAACCAGCAATTTCTAAAATAAAAATAAAAAAATAGAAAAAAATCCTTAAGAGATTGAAGCGACACTGCCATTTCTAAATGGAAAACATAAAAACAGAATTATGAAAAAAAAATTTTCATACATCTTAATATCTTAAATAAACATGACATATTCAAAGATCCTTTAAAGGACAACTCTACAGTTATATACAAATCTATTTGAATCAAAAACCTAACTTATTAATAACATCGTGGCACGCATCCATCAGTTTACGTCACCCTGCCGTGACACGATCCGTCCTTGAAACCACGTTCTCAGCACTTGAAACCATGCCATACTGTTGCGGCAACATTGGAAGTGCTGAGAACGTGGTTTTGTGGTGAAGTGATTTTCAATCTATTATCACTTCGTCAGCAGTCCTTCCTAAGAAGGGTGCCAACATGAAATAAAAAAAGGGAGGGATCGATTTTGGTATGCGTAAAGAGGTTTATTTACAAAGTAGTAGGCAAGATAAATACAAAATACAAATATAAAATAAAGCAGATACAAATAGGCAGTAAATAACAGTTAGCTGCCTGGAGCTAAATCATCTAAATGACAACTGTATGATCCGGTATTACTTAGCACCAGTCTAAACAAACAACTCCCAATTAACTATCACGTCAAACCTAAGCAAGGGACTAGGAAAACCCTGTGTGCATACAGGTTACAAACACGAACCTAAAGTCGTGTTCCCAAAAGCCACAAAAGGGGTTGGATAGTGCAAGGGGATACCAAAGCCAACACACTGGATCCTACACCAGAGGGCTACCAAAAACCCGAACCAAAACGGGACAAATCCCTCTCTACAACTAAACCAAACACCCACCAGGCAACCAAATCAAGTACCCAGCATGCACACAACAAAAACCAAACCTTCCCCAAAACAAGATAAAAGTTTAGCTACCCACTGTGCTAAGAATACGTTCACATAAAATTGCCTTACAAAAATCATCCAATAATAGACAAATAAAATGGCAGATAAAACAAGATCAAAATTAGTGGCAAACAGAGATGACACAAACTAGCGCATAACTAAGCCAAAGATTCTCCCCACTAAAACATAAAGATCACACCTAAAATAGGGACACAATAACCACACAGTGCAAACTGGTCACTGACATGGCACTTCCGCCATGTAACACAAACAAAAGAGGGCATGGTCGCTGCAGTGGGAATAAAAGCCAGACTACCGGATCCAACACCGGTGTGCCACATAGAACCCAAAATCCAGTCCGTACTAATGGGACTAGCCATTCATAATAATGGGTCTATACATCCACTGCCAACAAGCCACAATACCAATGCTCCTACACAAAACCAGTACCAAGATCGCACACAATATCCAATACCCCAAACAATCCCACAACAAATGACTGCTTAGCTACCCTATGCGCTAGTCAACAAAATCTACTGAATGCTCCACTATCGATCTATACTTGAAAACACAAAATCCAACATACAAATTTTCAATGGCACTAAAATCAATAATAACAGTGCTTAATCCAAGTTGGCTAATCCAATCACAGCATAACAAGCCTTTTCTAAACTTAATAGTTCATCGCACTTACAATAATATAATCTCAAATTTCATTCACAAATTTATCTCCCTAAGCTGTTACAAAATCCAAAGCTCAACTCTCAATTAAATTACTTACACTACAATCCCTTTTTCAAATCAAAACATGGGTCATTAACTCTGCCACACTAACAAACTAGATAATCCTAATCCAATTCCCTGGCTGAAATACCATACAGCAAACCCACACAATCCAAATTAACAATTTTACAAATTACTATACTGAATCTAATCCAAAGCTATCTAAATAATTCTTAAACGTTTTAGCATTTCAATTAATAAAGATCACAATCTAAAACTCCCACTAACATAAATCTTATTAAATCCAATCCCGCTACCATTCAAATCCATAATCCAAATTTAAAGAACTATCAATATTTTTCTCATAAGCTTTATACTAGATCCCAACGTAAAGAAACAAATAATCTGAAGTCATCAATAAAAGAATAAATTACCACGTGGTTTTCTCTTTCCGTAAATGAAAGAAGGTTAGGCCTAACCATCGACTAGTTTAGCATCGCAACACGAACCATATCCGAGTGGAACACGCTTGTTCCCGGTCCAAAAGCATCCGCTTCGTCTTCGTCATCTCCTGGGGCTTCCATCACGTCTCCGTCCTTTCTGCTTGGTCTCTGGATCTTGAATGCCTCGAATGCTGCTGCCGACCCCCTTTTTATACACCAGGCAAATCCTGCAGAGAATCATGGGATCGCCCTCTGGTGGTGAACCTGGAATTTCTCACTTCACTTCCGGAATCGTAAGTGACAACACAGTTGGAGAAGGCATCGAAATTCGATCCTCCCAGCATGCATTGCCACAGCCAAAAGCAGCTTAATACACAAAATAGTTCAAAACCTAATAAATCTGATTAATTAAATTCAAATTCTTAATTAATATAATTTTACACATCAAGTACAATAATTCTTTAAGAAATACAGATTCATAAGACAAGCTTTTGACTTAAAATCATAAGAAATAGGCCTCGACGGGCGATAGGCCTAACGGCCGCATGGCAAACTTCGCTATCACAGAGGAGGTTTTGTACCCATAGGGGGAAAAAGGTATCACGATATCCTAAACGTTCATAGGCTTAAGATTGATCAAAAGGATCTCAAGAAACAAATTCAAAACAATAAAATACTTTTGACACCCGAAGGTGGCATGTAGTCCTTTTCTAAGGGAGGACTACTGTAACCCTTTACAAATAAAATAAAACAACAAAGTGACTATGTCACATAACATAGTAAACCAATTGTGACTTTTGACCACGGATTCAAGATGGCAGCTGATGCTTAAAGCTTATAGTATAGGTTGTCACCACCCTTCTCCGCATTTATCGAGGCACCCTAATAAAACAAGGGTGGATTCAAGCTAAATCTATGGAGGCTGCAGATGTTGATTAAATTATTTCGTGAATTTAGTGGAAAAACAAACACTTCGTATGTAGTTTTTTTTATTAATTTGTATTTTGCTTTTTCATTGATTGTATATATTTGTAATTTATATTTTTTGTATTCTCTCATTGAGATATTTCGTTGTTTTTAAAGTGCTAATTCGTTGCGCCCGTGTACTTTGCACACCCTTGCCTCCCTTAGCTACGCACCTGATTCAGTGTTAGTGTAAACTTCCTTGTTTTCAGAGGCCATGTGTTATTAAATTAATCATTTATTAAAATTACTTTATTTTGAAATTATTGAAATCCAATTTCGCTTTATGCTATCATCAGCCTGAAACCTGCATTAACTGGTATTTAGCTGTTTTGTTTTTTTGAGTTGAATGTACATTCATTAGCCTGTTGTTGGATGTATCAATAAAATCGATAATTGCAAGAGCTCATAAGGAAGATTGAGGGTGTGTCTCTTCCATGTTAGAGCTGGTCCCATCATCGTGCACAAACTAGGGGGATTTTAAGGTTCTACCATCTAATGACGTTTGTCAGCATCTCGTCGAAACGGAAACCTATCGCGCTGCTGTTAAAAATAAAATTCACACATTCACTTTGAATAGGTTTAAAAATCAACAGAGTTCATGAAAATTAATACATCCGTACTAATATTTAAATTTTATTACAGTCTCTATGCTAATAATAGTTAAATAAGTTTTAATGCAGATTTGTATTAATAATTATGATAAAAAATTTAGCAACCCAGGAAGAAATTGACGATATTTCCCAATTTCATTGGAAATGATGCTTCTTCTTTCTGAATTTAGTCATTCTGAAAGTATGTTAATAAAAAATGTTTTTTATTTTCTTGCTTTTTAGATCTATAATAATTATATATAATTGGATTACTGAAGTATACAGGGTGATTTACATCGAATGTAAAATACTTAAAGGGGGTATTATAAAGGTTAAGATAAACACAAAACGTCCTATGAACATGGGTTCAAATATGAACGATAACTGAGATATGAACAGAAATAAAAATGCCGCCACCAAGATC
>JAHWFO010002256.1:0-18509 GCA_023313115.1 Rhysida immarginata
CGCTTTGGCGGTAAAATCATTCTTGTTTAGTTTGTAATTGGGCAAGTTATGGTTTAAAACAAATTTTGTTTTCATATTATTTTTGTTTAAACCAAGAAATAATACATTTAGGCTTTTAGGCAGCTTGTTGTTAGACCTACAAGAAAAATATTTGAAAACAAGTAGCCTTTATATATTTAAGTACTTAGGTAGTATTTAAAAGATCAATATAGTACATTTAATTTATATAGCTACTAATATAGATTGAATGAATGGACTAATATCAAAGAAACAGTCCTAAAGATGAAAAAGATAAGGCTATCTACCACACTATATCTGAAACAAGGACAAGTCAGCACATGAAAATTATCACTATCTGCCTCATCACTAAATTTGCAGAATTCAACATGAATGGTTGCCTTTCAGTATACAACATGCTTTGTTTCCTCTGCCTTGCTCAGTTGTGAGTCAGCTTCAGAGCAGTGATCATCAATATAAATACTCTACAGTAGTTGTTTTATGTTACGGTATAGGTTGTTGATAAATGTAGGTGTATGCATTCAGGATAAGATTACAAGGTACATTATTTTGTTGGTACTTTAAGCTTACATTGCAACTTACCACCATGTTGTAAGGGACCAAATAAGTTTGATTTTTTTATTTGCAATTACAGTATCTAGGTTTTTTGTGTAGTTGATAAAAAATTTACATTAGGCCTAACTCTAACATTAATTTACATTGCCTTGGAGCGACAAAAGGTGCTTGGCCTAGATACTAATATTAATTTAAGATTATTGTTTTTAATATGAATAATATAGTAGGCCAGAGTAAAATGTCTTCATCTATAAAAATATTTTGTTAGGGTTGTACTTAACCTTACTTGTTCTTACTTGTTTTATTAGGCTTTAGTTTTGTTAAAACTTTCAAACTTAACACAATTCCTATATGATAAAGATTTTTTATTTTAAAAAAGTTTCTACACTGTGAACCACACAAAATGCCATGAATTTTATTTTTTGAGGTCATACTATGTTTATTGTAGATATGAATAAAAAAATTTACTTGATTATCACTCTGCCTTCACAAGATATTGTGTTTTTTGTAAAATACCTTTTCCGTCCCAAAAATCACTTAAAAAAACTACCAAAAGTAATTTTTTTAAAGCCAAGTAGATAAATGTAAAGGGTTTATTTATTTTATTCTGAATTCAACGTAGTTTTCTTAATAATATTGAAATTTTCTTTGCATTTGCACTATAAATGACAAAGATACAATTTTTTTTTCATTGAAAGTACAAGCTCGCCCGGAGTTCTCGGAATATGTAAAAACGCTTATTTTGCCCAAACTTTAACTGCTTATAGAAAAAAAAAACGATTTGAGGTAGGAAGGTAAAATTTGATATATATTTTCTTATCTATATGGAAGGATTAAAAATTTAAAGTTTCATCAAAATCTGAGATGGTGGTGACCTGGCCTGGATGACTTGACATGGAATGACCCGGCAAGGATAGGCTACAACAGCAGACGGCCAGTCCGGGTACCTATGATCTTCACCCAAAAACGCAAAAAACTTCTCCAATTTGCCCGTGATCAACAACACTGGACCGTCGACAACTGGGAGGTCTGCTGGTCGGATGAAATCCATTTCCTATTGCACCATGCAGAAGGCCGACGCAGAATTTAGAGACAACAGCTCGAAGCGATGGACCCCTCTTGTCTGGTTTCCACTGTTCCAATGTATTGATCTGGGGAATATTTTCCTAGCATACTGTTGGTCCGCTGATACCTATAGAAAACGCCATAATGGTCAGGGCTATCTGAACATTGTTGCCGATCACGTTCATTCCTTCATTGCTACTGTCTTTCCCCCATAGGAAGGATACTTCTATAAGGACAATGCTCCGTGTCACAAGGCTCGTATCGTCATGGAATGGTTTCAGGAGCACGATAATGAATTCAACTTATCCTCTGGCCACCACAGTCCCCGTATTTGAACTCAATCGAACGGGTTACTCGAGGCATGGATCCACCACCATCCAATAAACATCACAACTAGGAGCAGTTGTTGCATCCTACTTATTGTTTTCACAATGTCCGTCTGTCTGTCCGTCCGTCCGTCCGTCCCCTTCATAATTTCCGTATTTTTTGAGGTAGAAGGTTGAAATTCGGAATGTAGCTTACTACTGGCATGGGCACCTTCACTATTAAGTTTGGTTTTGATTGGCCCAGTGGGGACAGACTTTCGGGGGCGGAAATTAGAGGGGACCAAAAGGTCTATGCGTATTTATGCATATAAAGGAGTGAAATTCGGTATACAGATTCCTCTAAGCAAGATCAACATTATTGTAAAGTTTGGGCCAAATGGTCCCAATAGGTTTGGAGTTGTGGGGGTGGCAGTCACTTGGTCTTTAGAACTATGGCAGCATATGGCGTGTGATGTATCATTCGATCGGAAATGATGAGAAACGAAAGAAGATAGAGCTCTTTTTCATCTTCTAAGTAATACGTTCGACAAAATCAATTTTTCGATTACAAAAATGGGGTGGGGGCGGATTAAAAAGTGCAGATAAAAGGGTAAAAATAGATGACCTCAGCGCTTCCGCTACTTTCCTATACCTTTCTCGGGAGGATTAATTTCTTGTTTAATAAGCAATTATAACAATTTTGGTAATATTACTAAAAGGGTGAGGGTGCAAATTTTTTTTTTTTGGAATTTTTAAAACATCTTTAAATACTTTTTAAAACTGTGTTTCATTGCAGAGACCAATAGGTGGATTAAGTATATGGACGGACTGGCAGTTTAATCATACAGGGCAGATAGCGGGAAAATCGGCGAAAGCGGCCCGCAGCCACGAGAAAGTAGGCCATCCGAGAAAGTAGGCCATCCGTGATTTTCCCGGTGTCCTGGTGTTCAATCCGTCGCTGCTGATTAAATAAAAGCATAATTGGCATTCCAAATTTAAAAGGACAACGATGGGCTCATGCCGCCTTAGATTTAACATTGAATTTTGATACCCAATCGGATATAGATGTTTTATAATTGAAAATTTTGTTATCTAGAATTATCTCTGTACTTTATATATAAATAATTTCCCGTTTGTTTTATCTCAATTTAATTGATAAATTTGGTCAACATTGTTACTTTTAGGAGTCTAAATAACCCTTTCAGACAGTTGCAATAAAATCTCATTTATGAAATTATTTAATTCAGGTTAAGTACGGCAAAGACAAGATGGTAATTTAATAATACCGTCAGTATTGTTCTCAATATTGTCACCCCCCTCCCCCAATATTCTTTTCCACCAAATATTCGGCTGATATCAGTATTGCTCTTTCTCTCAGTCAACATGCGTAGAACTTTCAACTTGCTAGGGTCCTGCGTACAAAAAATGATTGACACAAACGCAGCTACAGGGTGGAAAATAATTTATTCATAAAAACTGCATATTACATTAATTAGATATTCCCCGTTCATATGTAGGCACTTCACCCATTTGCGTGGGAGTTTCCGGATGGCTGGGCGAACAATTCCTTGGGTGTTGGCGCACCAACTACGGACAATAGCCTGCAATTCTTCTGTTTCATTCTGTAGCTCATCAAGTGTTATGCGCCTGGTCGTCATAATCAAACTCGACACGGCGTCCACATTTTCTGCTGTTGAAGGCTCTCCCGTGCGCACATCGTTGGCTGCAGTTTCCTGTCCTCTATTCAAGTTGGCCAACAAGTGTAACACCGTTTGCCTTGATGGTGCCTTGTCTCCGCACACCGATCCATACGACAATGGATATCACCTCCTGAAAGCCATTCTTTCCACAAAAACCACACTGTCCATCGCTGGCTGTGATAATGGCCATCTATCTTTGCTGTCTACACGTGCACTGACGGCGGAGGAAAGAGCAACCACCGACCATCTGTGTATTTCGCATATGTCAAGACTCCTGTAGATTTCTCAGTGCTTTGCTGTCGTGTTGAGTTCGTTTACGACGTGGGTTGTGTCAGTCATTTCATACGATCTAAATATTTTCAAGCGACAAAACCTAAAAGATAGGAAGCGAAAAGGGGAACCCGTGTGAAAATAGATCACGACAAACCACGGATACCAGAATTTCCCATCGCTTATGAAAGGGGAAGTATGAAAAAAAATTAACACGGAATGGTGAGACCGCGGATACTGAGGGATTATTGTATTTAAAAAATTGAAAGGAACACCACCTTCTTTCGTTTCTCATGAGATTTCAGATCGAATGACTTATCACATGACATATGTTGCCTTTAAAAAACGTTAATAGTTCTATATACCATGTGACTGCTATCCCATAATTCCGACCCAACGGGGGCGATTTGACTCAAACTTTATAGTAATGCATATCTTGCCTGGAAGACTCTCCATACCGAATTTCACTCCTTAACATCTATGTATGGATGACATATGTAGATGCAAAAAAGGACGCGACACAATAACACTGGAATAAAACAAAAATTGATTACAGAATGGAAGGACACTGATGTTTAGTTTTGTTTTTGTTATTTTGTAGACCAGATGGTCCCCTCTAACTCCCGCCCACCTAACTCCCACCCCAGTGAACCAATTAAAACCACACTGGAGGAGGACATGAACATGGTTAAGCTACGTTCAAAATTTCAATATTCTAAGTCAAAAAAGGTGACTGTTTCCGAAGCATTGAATCATGATAATGTTATTAGATCCAACAAACAAATAAATATTTTATACAATACAAAACCTTTATTTATTTATCAACGGACTAGTCTACAGAATCATGTACATCGGTAATACTGAATAAGGACTTATAATAACTGAAGTATGAAATATAAGCACGACTATCGAGTTTCTCGATATGTCGAGTAAACGCAGACTCTATGCGTCTCCTTAGTCACGTCTGTGCTCACAATCGAATGTGGGACCACAAACACGGCATGTGCAAGCTTTTCGCAGTATCTAAAATCACAAAATGAGTGTAATTTGTATGACGAAAAATTAAAATTATTCCATCATCCGTAATGATTATTGCTTCACCCGTAACGCTTTTTTGGGGGGTCGGAACATTGTTAACTCTAGAGAAGAAGGAATCTGTAGAGATAAATTAAGCACTTCATACAGGTTCAACAAGCGTATAAATTATAAATAAAATGAAGACTTCAAAAGTATCAAAAGATCTAAATGTTTCGAAATAATAAATTATGAATTAAATTGTGAGTAATAAAATATATTTATTATAATGGAAGAGAGTTTATTCCACTACACTAGGATTCATTAGTCTTCATTCAAAATACTGAAAGCAAAACTTTAGGCCATTACACGAATTCGCTAGGTAAGTATAGTGGCGCTATCTATTGCCACACTTCCAATATATTTCATAATATTTCTGTAGTAAAGATTTAAATAAAAGTTGTTGCTCAGACTATTATGAAACTACTTAAAGTCGTAGCCCACGAGAAAGACAGGCTGGAGCACTAAAAAGTCACATGACCAAGTAGATCGAGCAACAATCCACTCTTCATTGTTTCCATCTTGGATTTCAACAATCAGCGTTTTTTTCGTTTGTTGGAAACAATGAAGATTGGATTGTTGCTCGATCTACTTTGGTCATGTGACTTTTAAGTGCCCCTAGTCTTTCTAATTGGCTTTGCTTAAAGTTTAGGCGTCGGCCATACTGGAATACCCCAATCGTGTACGAGGGGGGTTCAAATTTGATCTGGATTTTATTTTTTGCAAATTTCATTGTTGTAAAAATCTAAACTTTCATTGTTGGGATGGCAACTACGGTCTGTCATGCAAATACAGCACCACTCATCCGGTTGCCATAACAGATTGTTTTTTTTTCAAAAATGGCGGACAGGGATGTGTCGACCAAAGTGGAACAACGAATAATTAAGTTTCTCCACAACTAAACTGTGAAAGCATCTGAAATTCATCAGAGAATTCAAAGACAGTTCACCGAGTCATGTTTGTCTCGATCATCCGTCTTTGCTTGGTGCCAAAAGTTTGAAGGAGGGCGAGAATCCACTGGCAACTGCTGTCAATGATGGCATCATCGCAAGAATAAATGAGCTGATAAGGGAGAACAGGCGGATTCATGTCCGAGAATTAGCTTCAAAACTGAACATCAGCACTGGCAGTGTATAGACTATCATCCACGAAGATCTGTGCCAGATGAGTCCCTAACCAACTCTCCGAGGATCACAAAACCTACCCGGGTGGAAATCTGTTCCATGCTGCTGCAGCGATAGGACAGGGAAGGTGACAGCTTCTTAAGGCGTGTTGTGACCACCGACGAGACATGGATTTATCACCATACTCCTGAAAGCAAGCGTGCCAGCAGGGAGTGACGACACACTGACTTACCACGACCCAAGAAATTCAAGATGACACCGTGGCCAACAAAAATAATGGCGACTGAAATCTGGGACATTAAGGGTATCATTCATGTCGATTTTTTGGAAGAACGTCGAACCATAAATGGACCCTACTAGCGTGACATTTTGAGGACGTCCCTGAAGTTGGCACTAAGGAAAAAACGACCAGGACTTCTTACCAGTGGTATTTGTTTTCTGCAAGACAATGCCAGACCACACAGAGCCAAACGGACTATGGATACACTGACGGAACTCAAATGGGACATCTTACCACATCCTCCATACAGCCCGAATCTCTCCCCTTGCGACAATCACCTTTTGGGCCATTGAAAAAGTTCTTGGGAGGGCAGAGGTTCGGCTCCAATGAGGAAGCGAAAAAGGCTGCCCTGATGAGGTGTCGACATCAGCCTGAAGATTTCTACAGAACCGTTATCCAGATTCTCCCAAAACGCTGGAAAAAATATGTAGAGAAGCAAGGAGAGTTCTTTGAGAAATAACTGGTGTGTGTGTTTTTTTGAGTTTCGTGATTTTTATAAAAAATAAAATCTTGTAAACATTCCAAGGAGGAGCTATAGCAGTGAAGCAGAAATACATTTATACAAATTAATTAATTAAAAAGGAATGAATTCTCCCCCCCCCCCCGCTTCCCGAGTAGGATAAGGCAAGTCATCTATTTTTACCCCTTTATCTGCACTTTTTACCTCTCCCCAAGTTTTTTTTTAATCAATAAATTGATTTTCTCGAACCTAATATGTAAAAAATGTAAAAAAAACTGGTATCTTCTTTCCTTTATCTTTTCCGAACGTATGATATATCACATGCCATATGTTCCCATAGTTCTAAGGACCAAGTAACTGCCACCCCCGCGAATCCGATCCCACTGGAACAATTGGGCCTAAACTTCATAGTAATGTAGATCTTGCCTAGAGGAATCTGGATACTACATTTTATGCCTTTACGTACCTAAATAGCACAGAGATATGTTGCCCTCTCTGAATCCCACCCCCGTAATTCCGACCCCCGTATACCAAACAAAACCAAACTAAATAGTGCAGATGGACATGCCCATAGTAAGCTACGTTCCGAATTTCAACCTTCTACCTCAAAAAAATGTAGAAATTATGAAGGGGAAGGACTGACATTATAAAACCAATAAGTAGCTTCATTTTTATTCTACTTACGAGGGTCAGTCAAATGAAAACCGGAAATATTTTTTATAGCTCCTTTATTACATACAGAGCTGGTACATTATTTTTCAACGTAATCCCCATCTTTTCGATACATTTCCGCCACCGAGTCGGGAAGGCATGAATACCTCGGCAAAAAAAAATCTTCATATAAGATCTTGCTTATACCGAATTTCACTCCTTTATATGCGTAAATACACCTAGACCTTTTGGTCCCCTCTAATTTTCACCCCCAAAACTCCGACCTTAGCAAATAGTGAGGGTGAACATGGCCATAGTAAGCTACATTCCGAATTTCAACCTTCTACCTCAAAAAATGTAGAAATGATGAAGGGTGATTCAAATCGTGTGTAAAATAAAACCAATAAGTAGCTCCATTTTTCCGCTACTTAATAATAAGCTCTTAGATTATGAGCACTTGAGCAATCGTACGTCGACAAAGCGATTTCACGTGCGCGTGCCAATGTCAGTAATGCTTAAAAGAAGAACAGAAAGTAACAATGTATTCCTTCTTGACAAATCGATTGTTATATGACATGCCAGTATCTTTGAATTCTTTACACTCACTGTTTTAGCACGTGAATTCGACTTGAAGGGGTCCATGAAAAATTCTGAAAAGTTGATACGGCCGAGCTAAGACTTTGATGGTCATATTTCTGAAAAAAGAATTTGAAAAAGTTAATCCGTTTTCAAGTTATCGTTCAAATGGCGGACGGCCGGACGGATTAACGTACAGACCAAGGGAGCATTCTTATAAGTACTGTAGCTTTTATAATAAAGCTCCTAATAAAAGTTCAGGTCAAATTTCAACCCCTCTCGTAGCTTTTCTATTGCCGCAGAATGTATATGCGTATATGAGAAAATGATGAAAGGTTATATTTTGTAATCGTGTACGTTTTACAATTTTAAATAATGGATTATAAATTAGTGATATTAAAAAATAATATTAATGGCATGATCATTATTATACACCAAATAATAATAGTGAGCGTGCTTTCACGGCCTATGATATTTTCACTGATAGGGATATTTCACAGGTAATCGCTACTACTCTCGAACCTATCACCAGTGTTTTTCGGTTATTTTCACAGTATTTCCCATACTCGAAGAAACTGATATAACTCATTTCAACAATCAGAAATACACAGGAAAAAGAGCAGTCATTTTTCCCGTGATCGGCTTTATTAGGACCTTTAGCATAAAAGCTACTTATAAGAATGCGCCCTTGGTCTGTACGTTTATCCGGCCGTTTGACGTTTGCCAACGCCACGTAGAGGACACCGTTTGTTCTCTAGGTGGCGTTGCGTTTGCACGATAACTTGAAAACGGATTAACCTTTTCAAATTCTGTTTTCAGAAATATGACCATCAAAGTCTTAGCTCGGCCGTATCAACTTTTCAGAATTTTGTCGAATTCACGTGCTAAAACAGTGAGTGTAAAGAATACCAAGATAATGGCATGTCATATAACAATCGATTTGTCAAGAAGGAATACATTGTTACTTTCTGTTCATCTTTTAAGCTTTACTGACATCGGCGCGTGCACGTTAAATCGCTTTGTCGACACACGATTGCTCAAATGCTCATATTCTAAATTATTACGCAGCGGAAGAATGGCGCTACTTATTGGTTTTGTAATGTCAGTCCTTCATAATTTCTACATTTTTTGAGATAGAAGGTTGAAATTCGGAATGTAGCTTCCTATGGGCATGTCCATCTGCACTGTTTAGTTTGGTTTTGATTCGTATACTGGGGGTCGGAATTACGGAGGTGGGATTCAGAGAGGACAACATACGTATGTGCTATTTAGGTACCTAAAGGCGTGAAATTCAGTATCTAGGTTCCTCTAGGCAAGATCTACATTGCTATGAAGTTTAGGCCCAGTTGTTCCATTGAGGTCGGATTTGCGGTGGTGGCAGTCACTTGGTCCTTAGAACTATGGCAACATATGGCATGTGATATATATATGTTCGGAAATGATGAGAAAGGAAAGAAAATACGAGCTTTTTTACATTTTCTATATATTACGTTCGAGAAAATTAATCTTTTGATTAAAAAACTTGGGACAGATAAAAAATGCAGATAAGGAGGTAAAAATAGATGACTGCAGGATCTGTTACATGCCTTACTCTACTCGGTGGCGGGGGAATTAATTTCTTTTTAATAAATGTATAGATATATTTCTGCTTCTCTGCTAAAGCTCCTCCTTGGAATGTTTCCAAGATTTTATTGTGCATAACGCTTGTTACTCGCGGATAGAGAGCACTTGAAACCTCCACACACTGAACTTAGTCTTTTCAGCCAGCGTGCCTGGCGCAATCAATCCATCAACCCATAAAAATTATAAGTTAAATTTTTTAAATTTTACTTTAAATTTATTTTTTAAAGACTGGGGGCTGCGCTCCCCAGACCCCGCCCCCTCTAACGAACTGATATATACCCCAACCTATTTGGTTACAGGGAGCAGTGGGTTTCCCCCCGGCCGGTTACAGGAATCGCGACAATTCAGTTTGCGGAATCAATTATCGCGCGATTTATGCGGATAGTTAAAATTAACCAAAATAACAAATAAAAAATAAAAAAATTTATAATACAGACTGAGCGAGATGGATTGATTGCGCCAGGCACGCTGGCTGAAAAGACTAAGTTCAGTGTGTGGAGGTTTCAAGTGCTCTCTATCCGCTACCACGCTTGTTTGTTCCAAACACTAGTGTGTCCAGTGACTTCTTTTCCAATTATTCAATCAAAAGGATGAACTGTAAGGACTTTTTTTCCTTAAGGATTAAATAACATTTGTAACAATTACTGCGCCTTCTTTAAGCGTGTATATATTGAATAGGCGCAGTGTGTACTAATATTGATTTTCAATTCGAGGCGATTTCGGATAAACAAGCCTCTCAACAAATTCGAAATTTCAGTCAATCCGACATTCTCAGAGGAAACCTAACAAGTTATAAAGCGTCATTCCTTTATGAGATTTTAAATTGCAATCGAGTTTATTACCATTTGGTTTCAATTAGGGAAGCCATGTTTTTACTAATGATTTATCTTCCTGGTTTCTTTTGGTACGAAGTCGTTTCTTTAACTTTTAACATAAAATAATGTGCCTTTTATTTTGTTTTGGAAAGAACATTTGTGGGTCTTATTATTACTTAGTAATTAATTAATATTTTCCCCTTTATTTTGGGAAAAATAAACTTGAACCATAACGTATGGAAATAACAATTGTGATCACTGTCGTATTTCGCCTGTTCCTTCGCTTTCTGGCGCTGGTGTCGCTATTCGCTCACTACATGTTGCCCACAAACAGCAACTGAAAATTATTAAGAAGAATATTTGTTTGAATGATAAAAAATTGCAAAGATGTCCTAGTTATTTGACGCTTACTACATTATAAAACATTTGTGTAGAAATATGGACCATTAAGAAAAATAAATGAATAGAAAAATTAGCTATAATTATGTGATACCTCTGAAATAATACCGCGATTATTTGCCTGCGTTCCCACTTATCATTTTCTTCTAATTTCCTTAACACTAATAATGAAATTAGTACGTCATGTAATGAAATACTCATTTTGAGGATGTGTCCGGAGTATAAATTACTTAATATCCCAAACAAAGGCTGTATCTAAACACTGATCGATGCCGCACGCAACTACACAAATCACGTGATACGTTCATGATTGATTATGCTTGTCATTGTTTATTTTATATACCATAATTAAGTATTGTTTTAAACAATAGACTTAAATGATAATATTATACGTAAAACTGTTATTACATCACGTGATTTGAGCAGTTCCGTGTGGCTTCGGTCAGAATATTTTTAGGCATAGCCCAAGTTATAGAGGGTGATTCAGAATTTATATTACAGAAGAATATGATAGAGAAAGGGTACTAAAGAAAACTTTTTTTATTAAGCAGTCTATGTCGTATTTCGCACTAGTTCGGCTTTTCATTGTTTTGCTTGTTTGTCATTGTTGTTTTTAGGTTCATTGAAACTGAGTCATCCGATATTAATTCGCTGGACTTCTTGTGGGGATATCTGAAGACCCTGCCCAGTGTATACCAAAATTGTAGATCATGACGATGTTTTTCTTCCATGGATTGTTGGTCCCTGTAACACCGTACGTACTACCAACACCACCTCTACTCAAGGCTGAGCGCGAAAATTTCATACATTGTTACATTATCATTCGAAGTCATGTTTAATCGTGTTTCTGCCAATAATAAGCCCTAAATTATGACTCCACATGATGATGTAACAAAGTATGAAATTTTCTCGCTCAGGCTTTGACATCAGTAACATATGGTGCGAATCAATCTGTGTAGACATGAATCACAGTAATAGTAAAGGCATCTGAACATTCAAAAAAAAAAATAGCACCTACAATGGATAATTAATTGAAGGTAATTTTTCAGTGATATTTCTCTTCTGCGATGGTTATGAACGACCTTGTCTGCTGATCGCACAATTGCCCGGCTCGAACCTTATTAATCGCACCTTTGGATAAGCAGACATGCGGGGTTGGCGAGCGTTACCCGTCCCCGTGATATTGCGAAGATGTGTTTACGTATCGTTGGTGTTTTTTTTTTTTAAGTAATAAATTACAAAATTAATAATAACAACGACACAAATATAAAAATTTTGAACAAGGCCTCAAAAAGAACACTTGTAGAGAAAAGCGTATATGTGTATTTTTAAGATTTTACGTAATCTTTTTGCTAGGCACCCTATCATTCCTAAACGTTTTTATAATTTCACTTTCATATGTTTCATCCTATTACATTTTTCTCGCCGCCCCCTTATTATTTCCTATTTGTCCTCCGTCTTGTCCTATCCCAACAGTTCGTCTAATTAATCTCATTTGTTCTCTTGTTTGTCAGCCAATAACGCCTTACTATTCCCCATGCAAACTATATATAAACCCGTCCGTTAGTACTACTTTCATAACTTCAGGATAATTCTCTAATATTCTATTTGCTTTTAGAGAATTATCCTTTTTTGCTTTGATAAAGGATAGGGTCTATCCGAAACGTCAGCTCTTTATTTGATCTTTTAGTTTTATTTTGATTTTACTTATTTATTTATTATTTTGTTATTTGTTAATTATTATTTTATTTTTCAGTTGTATTTATTAACTATTTATTTTTAAGAATGTATAAGTTGATTTTAGTTCGAGTGAAATCGACCCTCATATATGAGTCGGAAACAAAAGTTCTGTAATTTTTGTTATAAATTGAGTGATATTGTAGAGCATGGCCGTACACAGAAATTTTTTTCGGGGGGGGGGGGGGGGGTTGATGGGGGGCTGGCCCAATCCTGCTTGTGGAGGGGGGTCCCCAACGTAACAGATTTAGTTGACATGGTGGCCAATTTCGAAGGGGGGGGCTGCAGCTCTCTCACCCCCCTCCCTTGTGTACGGCCTGTTGTAGAAACTTCTGGATAAAACAGCCATCTGCCCACGAAAAGACCCACACGTTGGTCTTTAGGTGGCGAATCGTCACTTCTTCGAGTAGAGAGGTCTCTTTGCGCTGTTTTGGTCCTGCGTTACTGATGTCTTAACAAGCCGGGTCTTTCGGCGTTGTTGAAATTTTCCTAATCAGTTGTTAAGAGTCCGAGGTTCGATCCAGAACCAGTTGGCAAGATTACATAAAGAATCTGTTTTTTTGTGGAAAACAGGAAAATTTGGCAAAAAGTGTGCACGAAACTGGAAATCCACACATTTTGGTGGTTAGTCGAATCGCTCTGATATCGCAATTGAGGCGAATATAGTCGGTTCTGAAGAAACTTCAGAGAGTTGACACACAGTAGAGTAAAATTTCCTTAACGGACATTTCTGAATAGCGGTAGCGGACACTGCAATAGTTCCCGGCAAAATTATATTGTCTTCTATGGGCCCAATATTTCTAAGTAGCGGGCCTTCTTAATAACGAACGCGGACACTCAAGTCGTACACTGCTCAAAACAATTAAAGGAACACTTGTAGAATCCCCTACAGAGGGCGTAAATAATACTTTTTAGCAATTTCATCTTCTGCAACATGAAATCTACTATGTCCCTCATAGGGAATGGTTGAAGCCAACACATTTTGCTGCCAGATGTACTGAGAAATTTGCATAGCAATATAACCCCCCGGAAAATAAAGTGGTTACATGCCAGTACACTCTTTGCTTGGAGATAACGGTCGAACATTAGAAGGTGCAGGCATTCCTGGTACGTTGCTGTTAGTGCTCTGACATGCCACGAAGGAATCTTGAAGCAGTAGAAGCTGCAAGAGCCGTAACATTGCTCCAAACGGGCCAATCATTTCGGACTGTGGCAAATGTCCTCAATGTGTCCTCTTCCGTCATTTTCCGACTGTGCACACGATTCCAGGCGACTGGCCAGTACACACGAAGAGCTGGGCAAGGCCGCCGACGCTGAACAACGGCCAATCAAAATCATTATGTTCGGACTTGTGCCCTGCGCCGAAGAACCTCAACGGCCAGAGACCTGAGAAATGACCTGCAGATGTCAACTGGGGTAGCTGTTTCAGATCAAACAATCCAGAACAGATTACGTGAAGTTGGCTTGAGAGCCAGACGACCAAATCGAGTGCCTAGGCTAACCCGCCAGCACATACCGGCGCGACTAGAGTTTGCACATCAACATGTCACCTGGAAGCTTCGCCACTGGCGTTCTGTTCTCTTCACAGACGAGTCAAGATTCCGCCTGACCCGCTGTGATGGCCGTCTACGTGTCTGGAGACGACGTGGTGAGCGAAACACCGACGCAACAGTTTGTGAGACTGACCGAATGGGATGTTGTTCCATTATGGTTTGGGCTGGCATCTCAATAGACCATCGAACGGAACTTGTGGTCGTCCGAGGGCGAATGACCGCTGACGTTTACATTCGTGACATTCTGGAAGAACATGTGATTGTTGCTGCATATGGCATGAGGCTTGGATTCCTTCTGATGCAGAATAATGCTCGTCCACACTCTGCAGCTTCACCCAAGACTTCCTACGGATGCATGGCATTCAGACCATGAGGTGGCCTGCAATGAGTCCAGACCTAAATCCCGTTGAACATCTTTGGGACATGCTTGACAGACGAATTCGATACCGCCCTTCAGCTCCAGAAACACTGCAACAGCTCATCCAGGCACTTACTGAGGAATGGGACCGGCTTCTCCAAGATCACATCCGTCGACTGATACGGAGCATGCCTCGAAGGTGCATGGAGGTTACTGCAACCCATACACATACTGAGTGGTAGGCATACACATTACTGAGTGGTGCAAAAACTGATCCCTGGAAGAAACAGGGTATTCTCCTCACAACGTCCAAAGGACATTTCACTTTGTTTTAGGCAGGGGTCCTGCAGTTTCCTGTTTTTTCTTTATGTTTCTTCACCAGTTGTTTCAATAATGCATTTTATTGTTAAATAAACCGTCTTTTAAAATGGTTTATACGAGCGATTTTGTCCATATTATTTATTCATAGTTGCTTCTGCACGCTGCTTAATAGAAGTGTTCCTTTAAATGTTCTGAGCAGTGTATTACTCCCTGGACTGACTTTTCATTTTTGACTTCTTAGAACCGGACACTACTTTCACTTTCGATTTTATACATAAAACGTGAGTGGTGAACAGTTCTCAACATAAAGGTTAAAAAAGAGCTCCTTGCTTAAAAAGGAGAATTTGATGACTCACTAGTTACTGGAAACGCAAAAAAACAAAAACAAAACAAAAAAAAAAAACCTCGTTGTTTCCCAGGTAAACGTAAATATGGTGAATGTTAACTGGCAAGGAAATAGGTAAGTTGACCAGAGAAATCATGACTGAATGGCTGATGAATTTTGATTGAAAAATGAGAAGATACAAAACCGAAAAGTTTATTTTTAGACAAGGTGTCATCACATCCTCAAACACAGCTTGAAAACGTGAAGCTAATTTCCTTCCTCCAAAGACCACACCAGGTTGCCAGCCATTAGATCAAGGAATCATTAAAAATTTCAAGGGATTCTACAGACAGTGTGTTTTAAGGCACATTATAGCAAAAATGGACGAAGTTGAAAAGCAAAACAAATTAGCGAATACGAATTAATGTTCCGGATGGAATACTTTGGACCTGTTCTGTAATGAAGATTGGTTTGGTTGGTATTAACGTCCCTTTCAACTACTATGATCATATATGGACGGCGTTATAGGGGCCACAAATTTTGCCTCGCAAGGGTTCTTTAAAAGTGCATTTAATCTATTTAAAAATGTTTGAAATTCATGTAAAATTGTATAAAACGTATTTGTACAAACTGTAGTATTACTGTATTTTTTTTAGTTTACTGTATTAATTATACAGTGGTTAACTGTTACTCCTTTTACGTTTGTGTTATTTGTTTATGCCACAGTTTTGTTTTCTGTAATTGAATTAAAATAATAAGGAAAAATTTAATGTAAATTTACTAAAACAGGGTTTCAATAAAACTAGTTTTTTACTTAGTTTAGTAATGAAATTCCATTTACATTGAATTAAAACACATTAGATTTATTAAAAATCGTATTAAATTTATTTAAAATTGTATTAAATTCATTTAAAAATGTATTAAATCTATTTGAAAGAGTATTAAATTCATTTAGAAGCGCATTCAATTCATTTAGAAGCGTATTAAATCTATTTAAATATGTATGAAATTCATTTAAAATTGTATGAAACCAATTTGTAAAACGCCGTAAAAATTTGTTTTGTTAATAGAAAATTATTTAAAAATAAAATGAAGATGTAAACTGTTTATGTTGTTTTTACTGAAATAAAATATTGCGGAAACCAGCTATGTATAGTTATTTTTGATATACACGGTGATTATTATTAAAGTTTAAGTTTCAAAACGCTATAAAAAAGAACCACTTAGTAGAATGACGTCCAATTTGAACAGAATGTTATTAAAAAAGGGGGAAAGCTTATGGCATAAGAAAAAAAAGTAGGTCCAAATTTTAGCAACAGATGGCGCTGTAAGCGTCAGAATATGTAAATAAAAATACCTGTCATGCGCACGACTCAATTCATTTGTTATAATAACGCCGGGTACACGGCTTTTCCTCATTCTGAACGTGACGCCGGAGACACTTCGATCAGTTGTGGAACATGCTGTTTCTCGATTTCAACTTGTTGCACACAACGGTGGACAGCATATTGAACATGTTTCGCGCCAGTCTCCCGCAATTTAAACAACCGATTTGATGGATACTTTGCATACTGAACAGCATAGTTGTTTAACGTGTAACTTACACCTTAGCCTTTGTTTTACGATTCATTTGTCATTTGTAGTCGACATTCTGACGCTTACAGCGCCATCTGTTGCTAAAATTTGGACCTACTTTTTTTTTCTTATACCATAAGCTTTCCCCCTTCTTCAATAACATTCCGTTCAAATTGGAGGTCATTCTATAAGTGTTTTTTTTTTAATAGCGTTTTGAAACTTAAACTTTAATTATAATCACCCTGTATTTATATTAAACAAGTCAACTGCAAAATTAACAGCTATATCATAAATGAATGTTTTAAATTTGTTTATCACTCTGGACGAAAAATTTCCATTTCGTTGGATAGGAAGAAATGAACCTATCTCTTGGTCCCCTCGATCACCCGACATTGCGCCACTGGACTTTTTCTTGTGAGGGTTCGCGAAGGACCAGGTGTTCAAGACAAAAGTTAAGGACCTTACGGGTTTGAAACGCCGAATCATGGTTGCTATTAACAAGGTGGATATCGATATGTTCAAAATAACGTGGTAAGAAATTGATTATCAGCTGGATATCCTTTGTGTGACCCAAGGAGCACGCGTTGGGGTCTACTAACTTGGTTTAATAAAACTTTTTCAGTTACAGTTTCATATATTGAAATCCGTTTTTGTTTATCTTTATTAGATTTTTGGTAATACACAGATAAAATATGTCAGAATGAGTGCTGGATGTCTCATGAATGATTATAATGCGCAAATAATGTTAGTGTGAATTGTTTAGTAGTACGTATTTTATAGGTACTAAATGGAATTTTCAATGCTACGATATGGCATGTAATATATCAAACAACTCGTAACAACGTGCCATGACTGAATATAACTAGTAAATAATGATAATGATTTTTGGTTTAGTAGCACGTGCCCTAATGGTGCCATATGATACCATATTGTACCATTGGAACTTTCACTGCTAATATATGGCATGTAATATATCAAACACCTCGTAAGAACGTGCCATGAGTGAATATAACGAGAAAATAATGATAATGGGAATTGGTTTTGTAGCATGTGCCCTAATGGTACAATATAGTATTGTTAGAACTTTCAATGGTAAGATATGGCGTGTAATATGTCAACCAAAATTTTTAGGAATTATTAGATCTATTGTTATCCATAGCTTATTTATATCAAGAGCTTAATGCTGTTAGGCTTAATGGTATTTTAAACTCACTCCTGTTATACAATATTGCTAATTAATAGTAGTTAATCGCTTGCTTCAATAGTAGATGATAACGTAGAAACACTTTAGTAATTTAGTAATTTAGTAATTCTTAAAAATTAAAGAACTTTTATTTTTTAAATGTATGAGTATTTACCTTTCAGTTTTTCAAGTTTATTCGTCTAAATTCTCTCTATACATTAGCTTACTTAAATAGTAATTAACAATTTAGTTTTCATATTTATTTATTTTCTCTTAAGTGTTTTAAAATGTTGATTAATTCTATATATCCATGTACGATGCTATAACACGAAAATGTGCTCCCTTTATCCGCTTTGGCGGTAAAATCATTCTTGTTTAGTTTGTAATTGGGCAAGTTATGGTTTAAAACAAATTTTGTTTTCATATTATTTTTGTTTAAACCAAGAAATAATACATTTAGGCTTTTAGGCAGCTTGTTGTTAGACCTACAAGAAAAATATTTGAAAACAAGTAGCCTTTATATATTTAAGTACTTAGGTAGT
>JAHWFO010002257.1:0-17992 GCA_023313115.1 Rhysida immarginata
TTTGAAGGTCACGCATAATACTCGATAGAAAATCTTTTGCTGTTTATTCGGAAGTTTGAAAAGTTTGAAATAACTCATCTTCTTGAACAACCTTGTATACGGGATGTTGTTTACGAACTTTGAGTACAAACTTTTAGAGCTGGTAGAGGACCTGAGGGTCGCAAACGAATCCTTGATGCCTAAAAAAAATTTGCAGGGATGCTGTTCGAAAGTTTTCAACAGTTTCTACGGAAATCGATTGCCGGGCAGCGCTTTTTGCCTTGCATAAAGAACCCAATTCGTGGCGGTGTATGCTTCCATTCGTCCTGAAATACTCTGTTTTTGTTTATTCCATCACGCAGTATGATTTTTTCCTTTCATGTTGCCGCCATTTCCTAATGATTTTTCTATTTGTTGGATAACACTTGGAGGATAAAATCTTGAGACAGTCTTCTTAGGGCAGTTTTACTTTTGTTTTAATCGTTTTTTTGACAAGCTATTTCAAAAAAAATTAATTCATGTTTTAGTTTCTATTAATTAGAGTTAATTAGAGTCATGGAATTTTCAAGAAAATTGTGTATACCAAAAAATAAAAAAAATAAAAAAAAAAATTCATAGAAATTCTAAGAAAACGGTTCGCAGCACTGAATTAGTAGATTAGTGAGTATTCAGGCGGATACAAAGTTATACTAAATACATATTCGACCTGAGCTATATAAATGTAACTAAGGGCTCTACATAGGGGGTGGCCGTGGCCTGGTTGTCTCGTCGGTTGGCTTGCTGATCAATGGAGTTAGCAACTTCAGGCGCGGCTAGCTGCTAGCTGGGTGACAGCCAGTGGCTTGAGGACTACTGCTGGGTGGGACGGCAATTTGGGACACAGCTATTGGGGGACTTTAGTCTGACCCATTTGCTGAGTGACCAGTGCTGTATGTCCAGCAGCTGGTGATAGCCACTGGTTTGTTCGTCCGCCAGCAGCTCTTCCATCATGAACTCCCCGTGCTTCGGAGGGCACGTTAAGCCGTCGGTCCCGGCTCCTACTGTCATCTCGTATCAGACTGGGATGGCGCAAAACTCCCTCGAAGAAGCAAGTGCGATAATCTACCCTCTGGATAAGATAAGGCGCTCTACAAGTATGGCCTGGGCTTTCGTTTAGCAATAATAACCTGTAGATGCGTGGCGAGGCATTGGTATTCATTTTTTTCTGGCACTCAGGACATCATGATCCCCTGCTTTCCTCCTCGCTACGCCTCTAATAACCCGACAATGTTGAAATACACATTTGGTCGCTACATTGAAGTTTGTACATTTATACTTTAAAAGCTCACCTTTACAATTTTTTGATACTGCAAGTTAGGTTTCACTGATTAAATAACAATCCTTATTCAAGTTGTGCACATACGTAGGTTTATGCTGAGAATTCAACGCTATATAAAGGTTTAATTTTCTGAAAATGAATTCGTCTCTGAATGTAAAAATTTTACAGTATATTGTAGAAAAGGAATGTTCTTAGGTCTTTATCTTTTAATTAATGAAATGTAATTTTTCCACACAAACTTAAATAAAAACCACGAAGATCTTCGTTTTATAACAAAGCGTAGTTTTCTAATGGAAATTCTTCTGCTTCTGTTATGAGAGAGAATAAATTTAAAGAGAGGTGCATGGGGGAATAGAGTTTGTGTAGTATGTTCTTCATTCGGAAATGAAGAAGAGTAAACTAACGTAAGAAAAGAAAACGTAACGACATTTCCATTTAGAAGATTGCTGTTCGTTTCCTCTGCGTTTCTTTAATTCTGTTTGGCACTATTTATTTATCGAAATCTTTTTTTATGGTTGTTGTTGGTGCTTGGAAAATACTTTCAGACTTGAGGGAAGTTTATAGGAGTTAAAGGAAAAGTGATAGAAGAGAGAGAGAGAGAGAGAGAGAGAGAGAGAGAGAGAGAGAGAGAGAAAGAGTACGTGGGCAGATTAAACTGCTTTGTTGTGTGTGTGGAAGGTGGAACGGGAAGTCTGTTGTGCCTCTTTTCATTTATGGAACTGTTCATTGTGTCTTGGTGCTGTTAACAATGATGAACGACGGTCTCGGCCCCTCTCGGCCGACCCTCCTTCCCACTCCCCGGAGAGTCATCCGCCGGGTCGCTAGAGCTGGACCTCGTCTCGGGACCACCGAGTGCAATGTATTTAAATTACTCTCCAAAGAATTATTCCCCGGAATTAGTTTAATTTCGTGGCGCTACCAGAACCGCCTCGTTCCTTTCTTTCTTTCCTTCTCTCCCACTCGCCCTCTTTCTTTCTCTTTTTCATTCCTGCAAGAAACCAGATTTTATTCCTGTGTACATGCCAAACTTTCCTTTTCCCCTATTACTTTCTTCCTTACTTTCATTTTTGGATCTCGAAGTTAATTTAAGGAATGCATACGAAGATTTCGCTTTGCTCCTCGAATGATGAAAGAATGAAAGCACGGATTTTTTGAGAGTACTCACGATTTGGAAAAATACACTTCATGTATTTTAATTTCTACGAAACTCTCTTTATTTTCAGAAATTTAATTAAAAGGTTCTTATCAAAAAGAAATTTCGCGTATAAATTTCTGTAGGAATAATTTTACAGAAGACATGAATTTTAAGAATGCTGATAGCACGATTAATAAAAACAGGAAAGAAAATTCCACAGCCGGTACTCGAGCTAGGAACCTTCAGCTAACTCTCTAACAAATTGAGCCACTTTAGACATGGAAGCATTACACAATATACATGTTCTTTGGGCTGATAAGAGCAGTTACCTCATTTGCAGGTCTGGACTGTCTTTCCTAAAGGCGTAGAAAATAATCATGTCCACAGCGTAAAGCTTCTAATGCGTATGACCACAGTGGCTCAGTTGGTTCGTGCGTCAGCACTATTGGCTGAAGATGCCTTGATGGCGTGTAATAAACCCTCATCGAACATTCTTGACTTAATACTGTCATTAAGTGCATATTATTGCAAGCAGAATTCGTTTTTCTTGTAAACCTTTCTTAGAATTGCAATAAACTTGTTGGGTCAATAAAGAGCCAATAGCATTGTGAGCTATTAAAATTAATTAAAAATGTTTAATGTTAGATTATTGTATTTTAATGATAATCAAATGCATACATGTTCAGAAAAAAAACTGGAATGCTTTGATTAGTAGGTGAAATAATCACCAGTCTTCCACTGCCATTTTTTTGGTTTTACCATTTAGCGACCTTTATTCTTAATGGACTCATTGCTCAAAGATCTCATAAGAATGAGTGCAAATTAAGTTAAATTTAAACTGCCTGTTTTTCTAAATTAACACGCGCCTTCTGCTTCTCAAATTATAACATAAATGCATCAACCTTAGTTACGTCAATGAGGAGCGCTAATCTTTTGTTAAAAAACGTTCGTTGCAGCATTGCCAGGAGTGACAAATCTACTGAAAATTGAGATATAAACCTATTTTGAATATATCATAAAATGTTCTTCCTTAGAATTTCTATAATGACTCGGCTGTCTACGTTTTTGGCGCCAAATTTTCATTGAAGGGGCAAAATTCTTTTCGGTGATAATGTAGAACTGTCCGCTATAGACGATGATGCTGCTAACCTATAAAGTGTACTAAAATATTCGGGTACCATCATAAATTCGAATTTTAATCTTACGGGCATGTAAGTTACATGGCTGAAAACAAAAAAGCAAAATGTTGTTGCGTTTTCTTTCATTTTCTGATATTTCAAACGAGATACGTTTTTAAATGTTAAAGAGTATGAGAGTCGCGCTCGGCGACCACGGAGGCAAACTTCCCAAATTTCTGATTGTAAATCGGCCTTAAATAGGAAATATAAACTTTATATTGAGAATGGCAAGCACTTCTTACCTAGATAAATTTCATTAGAGTCCTATTAAATTTAATATTTAAATGACCGTGTTTCTTAAAACTATTTCATTTCTAAATTTTTCATTATGAATACCACTTAACTGTCCCTATTTTGTTGCTATCACTTTATATTAAATATTAGCTTCGTAATTTAAGCAGACTACTAAGTGCAAGTCAACAAAGGAATGAGAATAGCCATTCCATATATAGCAGACCTATATGAAAATACAAATTTTATATTTAAATCTTTCTCATTTTCTCCTTATAAAACATTCTTTTTAAAGGCGATTTGCCGGCCAGGTGGCCGAGAGGACTAGGGCGTAGGCTTTCTAGTACTCGAGTCCGCCTGGTCGTGGGTTCGAATCCCGCCGTGGGCATGGATGTTTGTGTTTGTCCCGGGCTGCGTACTGTTATAACTTGTGTAAAAGGCGCAAAATGACCTTAGTAGTCGACGCCAAGTTTCTAATAAACCAAACCAAACCTAAAGGCGATTTTTTTTTATTTTGTACATATTGATTTCTCTAATCGAATAAAACTGAATTGACATATTTGACTCAACCAAAAAGAAAGAACAAAGACATAGTTGGATAAAAAGAAAGAACGACGGCACCTAATGGTTAGAATTTCCTTTTTCTTACTTCTTTCCTCCGCCGCTTTCTCCTTTATCCTTCCTTGTATTAAAAAAAAAGGATAAAAAAAAACTTGGTGCTCAGGTTTTTCATGACAAGGGCAAACTTTTTTCCCCGCGGTTCTCGGCGAGATTTCCGGGAACTTTTCACGGGCGTTCGGTCGTCATGTACCGGTGGAATCCTAATGCAGTCGACGTTCCCCCGGAGGACGGCTCGGCGACTGTCGCAACGACCCCGGTGTCAGTTAACATTAATGGAGACGATGCGCTTGCTGGGCCCCCATGCAATCTGTGGCCTGTCACCGAAAGGGCCCAGGGCTGGCCACCTAGCTCTTTCCCCTCCACCCCTCCACCCCTCCACCCACTCAATATCTCCCTCCTCTCTTCATTTTCCCCGAACTCTGCTAACACGCTTAGGGAAATTCCAAGGGAACCAAGACACGTTTGTCTTGCTGTAGTCAAACTCCCTCTCGGTATCACGGCAACAAGTTCGAAGCGAGGAAAAAGCGTTGAGGGGGGAAGAGAAGGAAATTGGTGAAAATGGTAGTTTGGATTTCTTCAAGATTTTATGTAATTTAAGATAACGGGTTTTATAAATGTTGACTTTTTATTTCTAGATGAGGAAACCAAATTTAATTTAAACTCTCATTTCCGTAACTCTCTAATTTTAAGAATGCCTCTAGAATAATTTAGTTCCTTTTAAAGAGAAAATTGTAAAACGTGAAGCTAAATAATAATGAAATTCAGTTTTCAAAATGTTTGAATTATAAAAATTATTTATTGCCTCCAAGAAATATAAATTATGACATTTCACGTATCTGTTAGAAATTAGAATAGGAGGTAAAAAAAATTTTCCCCACCGTTTATTTTATAATAGCATATCTTAAAGATTTGTTTTAAAACCAAAGAGAGTAATACATGCCCAAAAAATGCTAAGAGTTTCATGAAGTGGACCAAGGATCCACGTTCCTCCGAATTGAATAAAAGTTTCTGTAGAGATTCCCTAGAGTCTTGAGTTAAGTGCAAGGAAAAATGTGGAAATCCACATCCCACAGACAATTTTAATGGAGCACATTTCGGTTGCTAAGCAGCCATCTCAGGTGTAGCACCTACATGTTTATTAAATGTACCATTGTGCTTCATTAAAATTTTCTTTGAGGATATGGATTTCCGGCTCGCTCTTTTTCGCTTATTATAAGAACCACCGTTTTTTTGCTGTTCCTTCTCTCAAAATCAACGTTCTATGATTGTATCCGTGTTTCTTCCAGAATTAGAATTCTGAGAATAGTTTCTATATAAATGCCTCCATCTCCACATAACACAAAATGGTCACTGCAGTCGAACAAACCTTGTTAATGCCTGAAATTTTGTGGATTAATACAAAATTAATTACTCGGCAAAATTTCGTACATCTCTAACTCGTTTGTAGCTTATGCTGCACATAACAACACTAAAGATGGTTCTTTTAGTGATGATGCAGGCCTTTGGAGATAGATGAAAACGATTTTGTAGCAAAAAAGACTGTTTCAAATGACATACAAAAGGAATAAAAACGACACAATACAGGTGTTTGTATTGAAAAAAATAAACAATTTTGAATTGTTTTTGAATTTTAAACAAAAATAAGGATACATTTTATCTGAGTATCGTGAAAATTAGTATAGATATCCGAAACAATAGAATAAAGAGAAAATACAATTGTGAATATAGACTAACATACTAGAGCATAGAATGTACGAGATGATGCATCAAATTTTGTAAATCTAATACTTACTACGTCTTTTGATGATCAAAATAAATAACATGCACCAAAATATCCTTGGAATAAACCATAGCTGAAAGCAGACTAAACAAAGCGACTGTACCGCGACTGTCGAAAGTTAATTTTTGTAGTTAATTTGAGTCACGTCTTCCATTTTGTTTTTTGAATAAAACCCATTTGAAATATTTCGTTTTGTACCTTATAATCTATTATTTGATTGCAGTATGATTGCAATATTTGATTGCAATATGTTTTACAATTTCTTTGAATATCCTGAATTTTGGACCGTACAGTTAGACTGTAGCATAATGTCCTAGAACTTAACTTTAAATGGGGTCGACTCACACTTAAAGAGGCCTTAATATGCTACCAAAAGACAGTGATATACATACAAAGTAAATAAAAATTATCGAATGAAAGAAATTACAGAACACTTGTCTGTAATAACAAGAGGTCTGTTTTCTTTCCTTATCCGTTAGAATTTGTTAAAATATACACAAATAAAAAATGAAAGAAAAGAAAATATTCTGATTATATTGTATAATAAGATTTATCAATATTGAATATGATCAATCAATTGAATAAATATTTGGCAGATCATAATAACCATTGCTGAATGTAGCCACTAAGGCAAATATACTAATTAATTTCCTGTACTAATTAATTCACTGTTGAGGTGCTATAATTTTAGTAAATATTAGAAATTATCCTGCTGTTTATAAGCTTCAATACAGGAAAAAAAAATTGAAGATAAATTAGAGCGGCTTATTCATTGATTTTGCGACGCAGGCGAGTTGCGGTGAAGATGAGAAACCATTGACACAAGTGTTTCAGCTCTGAATATGTCGGTGGAACGGTTCCAAGATTCATTCTGAGCGAGAGCATTAACTTGGGATCCCAGGCTCTTTTCTTATCTGCCCACCGAAGAACGACGACATTTCTTGCCCACACGGACTGGCGAACGAAAATCGTTGATGGTGACGAGGAGATAACCGAAGAATAGCATTCCTCTTAAAACAGTGTGAGTTTTAGGCTTGAACCTCGGAGGCAGTTAATGCCACCAATTCCTTAAAATTAAGCCCGCTGGCGAAACTTTGCGAAATATTCACAGATCCCGATGCTAAAAAGTGATGTTCCTGTATTTTAAATGAACAAATTATGGGATTAAATAAAAGTTCTTTTGATTGGTTTTTACACTTTTATGGTTTATGCTTGTCAATTTTGATTTCTATGGTATTCTAATCTTCCTTGGAAACTGCTCACTTCAAATCTTCAACTTCAGGCTTTTATCAAGAAATGCGTTACTAAAGCTTGTCGTGGAATTATCCTTAAAACGCAAAAATATTACGAAGTTGATTGTGTTTAAACAATTTAGCAGTATACGAAATCGTGGTTTCATAAAAAATACGACGAACACAAAATGTTTATTAATTCTTGAAAGTAATTTAACAATCTGAAATAATTCCATAGATATTCCCCAGCAGGCAATAAGCCCAATAAATTGAAATACCCTAAAATCCTAATTTAGTTAAACTAAGCTAAAGTCTAAAAGGATTAAAATACGTACAATAAAAACAACAAATTAAAAAATATACAAATTTAAAAGTCTAAAAATTAGCGCTACTTTATAGGCAGGGCCTATCATTGGTTTTGTAATTACGAAAAACTAGTATTCCTCCAAACGATTTCTAGCAAATCTACATAGTAAATCTACGTTCCAATAAACTTGGCGCAATCTTACCGGCGAATAATTTCTTTAATATTTTTATTTGTTTATTTATTATATTATTACAATATAAAACAAAGTGCGGATATAACAACAATAATAATACAAAGAAATTACTCTTTAGTCACAACAAGATAATACAAAAAACAAAACAAAAATAAAATCAGTTGGTTTATTATATTAACCAATTTGTTCATCAAGGTCGATATAATTATATAAAGTTAATAATTGTATTCATTATTATTATTTATCCTAACTTGAAAGTGTAGAGGCTTTTGTTGAAATATCTTGGCGATTTTAATAAATAATATTAATACGTAAAAAAAACCCGAGGGTTTCCCCCCAAATAGGCAGAAGCCCAATACAATGCCTCAACTGGATTCGAATCCTCAACTTGCTGGTTTGGAGGAGCGACAAGACCTGCACCTCATCGTTCTTAACGTTCTCAGCGACCAAGTTAAAGACAAAAATTACATTTTCATTTACTGTGATAAAATTTAAATTTATTTTGAAGAAAGGATATCACATTGAAAATAAATACAAATGTGTGATGTTTATCTCAAATAATTAAAGGACAACTATACGATACATCAACTTTATTTAAAACGATTAAAATTAAAAATTTTTTATTTCGGACCCTTAATATTTGAAAAATTAAAATTCCGAATGCAATTTCCAATAGTGGGTCGTCCATCTTGGGTGAAGTCGTGACTTGATCTTTCCTTCACCGTGTAAATTAATACATCGCACGCGATATTAATCATTATCAATAGATACATAAATTAATTAATTTAATTTTATTTATGTATGTATTGATGATTAATCTAGCGTGCGAAGTAAGCATCTACACTGTGAAGCACAGATTCATCAGATTTCACGATGAATTCAACATCAAATAATTTTTTACAATTTAACAATCGAATCGACAATCAAAGTAAAACATAGCTACCACAATATCACCATTCATAAATACACCGAACAATCATCTTCTATATATATAAAGAAGGATGTTTGTGGGTCTGTGCGTCTGTGGGTCTGTGGGTGGGTCTGTGGGTGGGTCTGTGGTTCTGTGTGTACGTTTTTTATACAAATCTACAGTTTTATTCCGATCTTGATGAAATTTCGCATACATGACCTTCAAAGCATGAGGAAGGTCACTGTCTACTTCAGATTTCGAAAAAATAATAATTATTGATAAAAAATCGATATTCATGGTTATGGCAGGGCATATTAATGAGAAAAATCGCATGACCAACAATGCAAGACAAAGTTTTTGCAACAATGGTATCAACACGCAATTCACAAACACACTGCACGGACCAACAATATATATCTCATGACCAACAATGCAAATAAAAGTTTGTGCAACAATAGGTATCAACAATGGTTTCAACACGCAATTCACCAATAACAATGAGCTCAAAATGATGATGCAATGATAAAGCAGTCCTTTCCAAGAATTATAACAATGCAATATGGATAAGTTTCAATTTGTAACAATGCATAGAATTCCTGTTACTCAGGTTTTTCTTAGAAAAGAGAGTTCTTAGTACTTAACAATTTCTTGAAAATCTTTAAAAATGATCAGTAGCTGGAGATAATGAAGAGTTAGCAGACTATTGAGAAAGAGTGGAAAGACGACAGAGAAAGCAAACCTTTAGCTCCGTGCTGTATTGAGCAAATGGGAAGCAAGTAAATAGAAGAATTGGCGACCGCTAGACTACCCAAAGTGATGAAAGGCCAAATTTTGCTTCAACACAGCGAGAGAAGAGTGGAAATTGCCACAACATCAAGTGTAGATCTGAAGTAAGATTATCTGAGTAAGAAATTATTGGAGCAGTCCATCCATTGTGAGCCTTTAAAAAGATTTTTTTCGAATTTTCATTAAGAATTTTTACTGTATTAATTCTAAGCATTTTCATGTGTTTATTTTTAAGATATTGCAAAATTTAATTTAATTTTTTGAGATTGTTCTGTTTACATCCAAGTGTAATTATCCCGGGCAACGCCGGGTACCTCTTCTAGTATATGATAAGCATGATATACCCAGAAAACTCATCCATTCAAATTAACAACCCCCAATCCTGTTAATGTACATATTCAAAAATATTTAATTTTTTTTTCACTCGAATGAAATTTTAAAGCTGATATGCTGAATTTTAATGTATCTTAAAGGATTTTATTAATTAAGAAATCATTACTGATTCATAAGTACAATTACTTACAGAAATTAAATTTTATATTCGGAAATAACAATTAATTTCCTTTCTTGAGAAAGAAATATAAATATCAATTTTCAGTTTTCTAATTAATAATTGATTATGTTAATTTGTGTATTTCCGTTCTAGACCTATGTTCCCAACTAATAAAAAAAGATATAATCAAGAACGGATTTAGGTAGGTTCCTTACCTTCATCTATTCTTGATGTAATATAGTTCTTGTCGAGATGAAGATGGAGAAATTGTAAGACATTTAGTAAATGGATATTGGAAATTTTATTTGTTGTCAACACCTCGATGGTGGTGTAAAAAGGAAAAAACCGTCCCAATCTATTGTAATTGAAAGCTTAATTCTGGAACATCATTGATCTTCCTGAGAATTTCTCGTCCATTATCATCTGGGTAAGAGAGAGAGAAGGAGAGAGAGAGAGAGAGAGAGAGAGAGAGAGAGAGAGGATATGTGGGGGTGGTCAAAGCGCTGAATGCAAAATTGGGTGGGTTGAGTATTTGGAGTGGGTGTCTCCGATTTTCTATCCGATTGATTGAGTTCCTCCTCTCCTTTTCTATGAACGAAAGAACATTGTGTGATTGCTCTCCCGTTCGGTTTTAATTATAGACTTAGAAAAAGCTCTGTAAAGCTTTTTTATCACCTCCCTTGCTTGTCTTTATGGATTTTAGCTAATGGGTTTTCTTCATCAAAAAACCAAGTAAATATTTCAAAATTTAATTTTCATGTAAAACTAATTTAACACAACAATGCTTTTCTTTTGACTCATTACGGTATTCTTTTATTATCGGTCTTTATTTTAAAATTCATTAACAATTTTAAATTTACTTAAAGCGTACAGATTTCCATGATCATTAGAACGGACGAATTCAATAGAGAAAACATAATGTAAAATATCTAGCAGAGATGTTCGAATGTCGTTTCTAAACTCTGCGGACTGCACATATCTGATTGTCGTGCTAGTCAGATTTTAATCAGGAACGTTGGCTAGGTTGTTCTGAAAATTCTCAGCCAGCTCAGTTGTCATTACATAGGAGCAATATTCATGCTGAATAAGTATGAAGTGCTTGAACTTACAAGAGTTATTCCCAAAACTGAAGAAACCACTCCGTGGGGAAATTTTTCAGTACCATTCTGGATGCTTCCGAGTAATCGAACGCATCAACGCATCGACGTTGCTCTGAAGAAATATAACATGTCCCCAAACTCTGGGCTGCTTTGATAAACTTGGAAAGGCTGTAAATAATTATTTTACAGAGTTTTCTTGTTTTAGAAAAATAATGTGTAAAACAATTTAAAATGAGCTTCGTATTTTCATGATTAAATACGCTAATAATTCGATACTGATTAATTGATATGATGAATAAATTTATGGTGAATTTATGTGGTCAGTATCTTTAGACCTTAGAGATCGTTTTTTTATGTAGAAGAAAATAAATTTGGTCTTATTTGGACCCCGAAGTTATGCACAAAATAAAAATTTTGTTTGGTCTATAGTCGTTATTTTCCCTACGACGTTGATAGCCATTTCTACCGGCTCCTGGGAGACCATCGCTTTGTTTTCGTCCATCCATGTATTAGATCTCTCTGGAAAGCAAAACGACGTCTTATAATATATTTTTTAAATAAAATTAATTGTGTTTTTCTACTAGAAGGACTTCCTTTTGATAGATCCAGTATTTTGAGGAATTTTTGTATGGTTATAGGAACAATGCCGATGATAGAGATCACAGCAAGTACAAATATACACACAATGTGCTCTGGAATTATCACACAGGAAGTTTACAGAAAATATGGTTCGTTACTGGGTAAAGCAGTCCTGCTGCAAGTGATTTAAAAATTTACGTATTATTCAACATGGTTCTGTTTACTGGTCATTACATCTGGAAATTTATTTCTTTGCTCGATCGGTGATCTGACGGTCAGAGGATTTTCAAAATTGTAAGGGAATTTAAAATGCGAGGATAGCAGTAAACCATTTGCAGAGATCACTAAACCATTAACAGAGATGAGAAAACCATTGCCAGAGGAAATTGTAATGAACTTTTCAAGTTTCTGCATTTTATAAGTTTTTTCTCTGAGAGGTGTTAGTATTTCTGTAGTTCTCCGTGTTTAATTTTAATAAGATAATGGTCCAATGGATCGGAGATTTCAATGAGAAATGCATTTTTAGAAGGTTTTAAATTAAATATTAAATTTGGTCTATTACCAATTATAGTTTTATCAGTGAAAAACTTCTATGTCCCATAAAATTTCATTTTTTTTCATTTTCGAGAATGATTTTTGGCAAGTAGAGAGCATTATACACTCATAGTATATTCGAGAGCCCAGATCTCTGCAGCAGAATTTAAGCAATTAGATATTTCTTAAAATATCTTATGATGATTTCGTGTTGATATGGCCTGATCTTGAATTATAGTCATGAAATCTTCCATTGATGACTAACAGGCCTTTTCTCCTCAACTATTTTTTATTTACTGTATGTACATTTCGATTACCTTGTTTACTTATTCAACATGTTTACACTATTATTATAACCAGTCGCAAACGAGATTACAAAGATCCAATAAGAAAAATACAAAATTAAAAAGAATTTCAAAAAGAAAGCCAATCTTAAAAAATTTAACAAAAAACCCAAATGGATTTGAACAGGGGGGACGATACAATAATACAATAAAGAAAAAAGAAACTTTGAATACAATTTAATTAAGATTTCTTTAAAAAATTAAAAAGACAGGAAGCACTAATTGGACCAACATCCGCATTCATCGGATCCGCTTTGGATCCGCTTTCTAAATTTCTAACGATTCAGACGCATCTAAAAGGGTGACTTTAATAATCTGAAGTCTTCCAAGTGACTTTAATAAAAATGAAGTCTTAATGTGCCAAGTGTTCTTTGAATCTTTTATACACGAAGCATTTCGACTGACCTTTATAAATGGGACAAGTTGCATTTGATTTTGTAAATACCTGATTGTTGTTTGATACTTTGTGGACAAGACTTTGTAGTTCTGTTTTGTGGTCATTTGAAGACTATCCACAGGGTTCAACGAAATTTCGGATGAAACCTTCTGTTGAATTGCACTGATATTATCCAGGTGGGGATAATATTATTCAATTCATACATACAATTAATATGTCTGTAGGCATATTATTCCATTAATGTAAGGTACAGTATTTAATGGATATTGACCGATTAAAAAAATAGAAAGTCTTTGAAGCCCATTTCTTGTTGATCTAATATTAACAGCTAGCACTAATATTATCTATGCATTATTCGAAAGTCAAACAAATATATTACATATCGATTACCCATTCATTTTTTTTTGTATAATTTGAACTGCTGTTTACTTTAAATGAAAGTGGCCTTAATAAAACTTTTAATGTGAGAATAAATGAGAGAAAATGCCGTTTGGATCCTATTAAAAAGTTTTCAACTCATGTTTGTCGAGGCATCCCCCGAAAAATCCATATTTGTTGTTTGTTGTTTTTGTCTGGCAGAAATGAAACGAAATTGGATCATATACAGCCATTTGGCTAATGAGATCCAAATATTCAATCAATAAATCAATACTCTTTTGAGTTATAGACTTAATTTATTTGTAACTTTCTAAATTTTGAACCAAACGCATGTAATTTGGCAGAAACTAAAATAGGATAAGATGCATATTTACTGTTTAATTTTATATAATTAAATTTTTATTGCATTCTTAAGTTCATTAGTCATTTTCACTTATTGTAGTTCCAAGAAAATGATTAAACTTTAATTATAATAAAAATATATTGAAATCAAAAGAATATGATATTCATATTGAAAGTCTTCAACGAAGTCCTGGTTTCATTTGAAAGAAAGCTTTAAGCAGACCCAAAAATTTTTTTCATTGATCACGAAGAGCCTTTTCTTGTATGCAAACACTTCGTAATTTTTTGTTAACTTTTAAAATTTTCTTCTCTCCACTATAATGTTACTGTATAAATTGAAGTTCGTGTAATTTGGAAAAAAGGGGGATTAAATAAGTTTTTTTCTTTTGCTTCTCTGAGAATTTAATTTATCTTAAGAAATAATAGATATTATAGCAATCGAAAAGAAAGTCTTCGTTGCCTTAGCAACAGCATCTTCAAATCTACGTCTTCCTTACATAATTTAAAGATTGGAATTTAAAAGCTTTTTTTGGATTTTTTCCTTTTTTATTTCCTTCCTAGAAGTAAGGACGGGACTTTTTTTTTCTTTTCTCTCTTTCTGCTCTTTTCAATGAGTAAAGCTTCTTAACTTTGATTCATCAGCGAGCTTGCCAGTTGCTCAGCCCTCGTCAACATCTTTTGTTGGTAATATTAGAACCAGCTAAGCTTGCAGTTTCTGTACATTCAATAAATGTATAGAAACTGATAGAATCTTTACAAAATAGGGTTCGTATTAATTTGTCTCAATTATACCTTTTAATTATAACCCAATCCATGTTTGATCTGCCAGATAACCAGCAGAATATTACCAAAAAAAGGTCAATTTGTAAAGCCTGTTTTCTGCGTGACAACCATACCTCAGTAGCCTGTCTGTTAAAATTTACGCTTCATGGAAGACAATTTTTTTGAAAATTAAAAGTTCGGTTTATGTTATTGTATATAAAAGAAATTTTATTAAAGAAAACTCAAGTTTATATCATATCACAAAAGAAAGTCTGCACTTTTTATCGTTGAATCAACAGTAATTGGGATAATCGACTGAATCCGTTTCTAATGTCCGGGTCTGACCTTAGATATCAGTGGTTTATGCAAGATGGTGCACATCCCCATTGCGCAACTGCCATTTTCGAATTCTTGCATAAATATTGTCGGACAGAATGTCATCGCACTGGATTATTTCACGCACGATGGATATGGCGTCGACTGGCCCCCGTATTCTTCTGACCTCAAACACTGGGTCACAAATCCCAAGAGTTAAACAAAATGCCTCGATGCCACGAACATGTCACGCAATTTTCAAACAATTATACTTAATACTAACTGAGAAATTTACGTCATGTCAACATATCTATAAATGAAGTTGTATTCTCCCTTCATGTATCAACGTGTCTACAAATGAAGTTGTATTCCAAGAAAACCATGACAGATGGGAATTTTATTTTTTAAGAAGATTGACACCTTGATGCCTCTCATGAATTACCTCTTAGATCTTTTTTTGGGATTTTTTACAAGATAAAGGTCTCTTGTTGTGGAGTACATTGCTATTGCGCAGCATATAGTAACACCGAATAAGTAAATAGACACCCCACATTTCAGGTTTATTCTTGTTTTTCATAGAAATAATTGCGGATATGCACTCATATTTTACAGTATTCTTATCAGGAATTTATTCCCATCTTGAAAAAACATACCTCGAACGCCTGGTGTCACAGAATTGAGTGATTTTCAACGAGGGCGTATTGTCGACTATACGAAAGTGGTGTCAGCCAAAGGAAACTCTCCTGCACACTTCAGATTCGACTGTCCGCTGTCAACAGAGTTATTACACAGTTCAAAACGCTAAAAAAGGAAACTGTAGAGTCATGTGCAGGTCGGTCTGGATCAATAGCACGACAACTGAGGGCTGCAAAATGAGTGGTTGAGAGAAATCCCCGTTGCAAGACGTCAGATAACTAAACTGAGTCCTAACACGGCTGTCAGATATCTGCACAAGCTAGGCTATTATGGGAGGGCTACAAGGCAGAAGTCCCTTCTGACAACACTCTTTGGGTGACTGAGATGATGGAACGCCCTTTGAGTTTTTGGCATCATGTCATCTTCTCAGATGAGTCTTCTTTTGCTCAGTTTTTTGTAGCGGTAGGATACGGGGCTGGAGAAAACCCAGCAAAAAGTTCAGCATGAACCGACTGCAATCAACTGCCAAGCATGGTGGATTTTCTGTTATGGTATGGGTGGCATTTGGAGCATCGAGCGATCAGAGCTCGTGGAATGTGTTGCAGAAAAATGCATCGCTATGTTGGAAAAGGGTCTTTTGCCAATATTTTCCAAAGGGATTCTTGTACAAAACACCCATGTTGTTCATAGAGGACGGTGCTCCTTGTCACACTGCTCAAAGAACGCAGACACGATATGGCATCCAGAAACTACCATGGGCTAATCAGTCACCCGATACGAATCCCATCGAACTCGTCTGGTGCATGCTTGATCGTGCCGTGAGAAAATATTCACAAAAACCTACTTCCCGTCCAGAACTTTTCGAATGTCTGCGTACCAAGTGGATCAAAATTCCACTGGCTAAGAACGCCCAACTCATTGATTCCATGCCCGACCGGGTTGAAGCTCTGCAAGCTCCGCAAGATTCTATGCAGTTGTACATCATCTTGCGTTGTGTAAAGTAAAATCTTCCAAACTTATAAGTAAATATAAAGAAAGTATTCTCCTAATTATTTGTTTTATAGTAGTGTTTCAAAACCAGTTCGTAATGGAAGCATGAATATTTACAAATAATTGTGGTATTTTATAAGAAAATTATCTCTAAATTTGTGTGAAGGAAATAGAAAAAGCGAGCGAATGAAGGAAGAAAGAGAACTTTCGCTTAGATTCGCTTTAATTTTCTCTCCAATTTTTCCTTCAGTAGTTCGTCTTTGTAAATCCAAAATTGTGGGGCGCAACTTTTGTTATCTTATCAGCTGGGAAATTCCAGGTCCTCGTTCTTTTCCTCCGAATTTAACTTTGGTTCGATAGAGTCGACGTAATGAAGTATTGTTCGGTTTATTAGTGCGTCATTAATTGAAAACCGAACTCATTTAGGAAGGCCAGTCAATCCAGCAGTTCATGTAATCCATGTAGATCGAATATCGACACGAGCGTTTGGAATTCTATGACAGATCATAAACGGGGCGATTTGCAGCCGAGGCAACATGGAAGCAACAAGGGCGGCAACGCCGTCGTAATTAGTCAGTTTTATCCACGATGGCTGGCGGCGATAAGCGAGCCCCAGCGCCGAGGAAGAGCAGTCGGCGACCACGTGTAATCGCCCGCTTATCGGGGGACGGGGGCCCCCTGCTCGAGCAAGCCGAGCCTCGGCACCAGATAGGATCCCGTGACAAGGGCGCGGTCCCCACTTTTGTTTTGGGATTCATTCGATGAAATATTCATTTTGGCTTGGTTGGTCGGTTCGTTCGTTCACTCGCTGGTGGAGAGTTAGTAGGAGGCGGGAGGAATCCATCCTTCTCTCCCGGTGCAAAGTTTTCCTTGTCTGCCTCCCCTGCTATGCGATAACGGGATTCAAATTAAAAGGATTTTTTCTACCCTGGACGGAGAGGAATCTTGCGGGACTCGTCCGGAAGAGTGCAAAAAAAAGATAGCACGATCACTCGGTGAAAAATTGCATGGTAGAGAGGGGGTGGGAAAAAAACATAATCTCTTTACTTTTTTAACCTAAAAAATAACTTTTTCATTAGAGCTAATTTCCTTCTTCAGGTTATTACTATTGAAATTAACCTTCTAAGATGCGAATTAATTTTTTTTAATTGGCAGCAGAGAAAGTTGACATTGTGCTTTCTTTATTTAGAATAAAACTTCTTATTTTAACTTTTCTCTTTCATTATAGGCTACTAGTCTAAAATTGCGGATTATTTTATATTTCAATAACTTTAATGCTCATTTCGTTCTTTTGATAGGGTGGGCAAAATCCTACCTACCAAAATGAACTTCAGTTGTTTGATATTGTTGCAAATTAAATTATCTTTATTGGATTTTAAGAGTTCTCTCTAATATACAGGGTGCTTCTGAATAGTCTGTACAAACTTTCAAGATATGTTCCATGGACCAAAA
>JAHWFO010002258.1:744-14780 GCA_023313115.1 Rhysida immarginata
TTCTCATTTTTACGTCTCCAAAAGCTAATGTAAAAGTAAATTCTCATGAAAAACAAGATGGCGACGCCATATCTCCTGAAATTGTCCAAGAACGTTTTTTAAAGTTCAAATGAATATTTATTACAGTACTTAATGCATTAATACACAATATGTACTGTAATAATTTCGAAAAATGAACTTAAAATAAAAATTCATGTAAACTACTGTAACTGTATTTTTTGCCTTTTTCAAAATGAAATGACCTTTTATTATTTTTTTAATAAACCGCCATCTGTGCTGTATTAAGAAACTTTTTGAAGAAACATGCGATAATGAATCAGATTTTTAAGTTTTCAATTGTAAAAGTCCAGGTTATGCATTTTTCATATCGTAAAAAAATAGCTTTTAAAAAAGATGGCAACTTCAAAACTGCCACGATCTGAAGTAGTGGCAGTTTGTCCCGACTAACTTCTTCACCTTTTGATAATGAATAGGAATTTTAAATTTTTAATTTTAAGCCTCAATGTATTGTTCATTGCTTTAAGAACTGATGCAAATAGAAAAGAAAATTCTAGAGCCTGAATCTCTTTCCTATTTCAATCAATAATTTAAACATCTCTGGTTTGGTATGTGAAAATCCTCATAGACCATTTTTATTTACTGTTATGAAATTTTGTTTAAAGCTTAATATTAAACCTTTTAAGTCTATTCTATTATTCACGTGAAGACGTTTGCTTTCCTTTATATTGTTTTTGCGAACAATTCTTTACTACATAATTGTATATTTGATACGAAAAACTTTTGTATTTATAAAATACAGTATTTTTAATGTTAAAAATAATTTTATTTCTGAATGTAATATACAATGTGTTGTTCAGTTAAAATAAATATTACAATATCTTTGATCCCTAAATACCTTTAATTTATATTTACTTTATGAAGTTGTATTTTTACACTTTTTTGTAATTAAAATATCCTGTTTCTATAAAAGTCATAAATCATGAAGATATCATTACCTATTATGACTGGCTTTTAGATTAGCCTTATTTTGATTGGCTCATATATCCTGGCTTCTATTGGCAACCAATCACAGCCCTTCTGGCCCTCATAGTTTAATATATAAAGGGGTGTTTGCTTGGAAGATAGCAGTTCACTCATTTGAAGCATTCTATTGAAACATTTCTAGATTGCATTATTACCACTTCTAGTTCAACTTGTTCATGGTTTCCATCTCTCACATCATTCATGTAAAAAATAATTTGGAAACCCCGCACCCCTAGATACCCCGCACCGCCCTCCCGCAGATGTAAAAAAGTGTATAACCCGTGGGGTATATTCGCGAAAATACGGTAAGCTTAACTTTTTGTTTGCTGTATACTAATTATTCAAAGATGTTCTTAATTTCATGTGTTTTTTTTTTTTTTTTTATATATATACTTCATTTGAACACTGCAGCTTAACAGTCACATCAGAAGAAATAGGTTCGTTTTATTATTAACTTTCTCTTCACCTGTGTTTTTTTGTTCCACATCTGTCTCCGTAAGACTTTCTCTGCATTGGGTGGCTTTTATTTTTTATTTCACTTTATTTTTCAATTTTTTTATTAAAAGGAGTATTCATTTTTAATCAATTGTTTTAACATTAAAATTTATTCATTTTGTTTTATTTTCCGTTTATGAAACTAATGTCCGCATATGTCCGCCTAGGCCTCTACTAAACTACTGCTGATTAACTCTATCCGACAATAAAAATTATCCAGCAATAGTATTATTAGATATATTTGTACAGCTTCCTTCTCCTGACTAAATAGACTCAACTTACCGAATCTTTAGATGCATGCTCGTTCATTGTTACTGTGAGACTGGAAAAACCAACGAAAAATGCACTTTACAGTGAAGCTTGATAATTCCCCTGGCTAAATTTCATTGTCGGACATAGTACCATTTTTATATCCAATTTGTTTCGTAGCTTTGATTTTATACAGGAATAAACTGAAAAGGCCCTCTCAACTGTGGCATTTGATACAGGCAATGTGAGAAGGCTCGTTACTAAACGCCCAATATTTTCAAACCTTTCATTTCCTGCACAATCTGTATCACAAATCACTTCAGTCCAGAAATTATTAATGTCATCTTTGTTAAATGTAATCTAAATTTTGTTCGATATATTCTGCCATTCATTTTCAATATCATCTATGTTCCTGAATCGCTACAACAACATAACTAATGGCCTTAAGCATGGTTTATTTTGGGAAGTTGCAATATTTGGATGTAAAAGATTAACTTTTTCTAACACTTCAGGTTTTGTGGAAGTCTGTACCGAATTTATTGTGCCAGCAGAGTTAAAAATCTCTACAAATCTTTCTAACATCACAAACTTCATTGAATTTCATTTCTTGCACGAGCCACTGAAAGTCATACCCATCGTAAATGACTGACGAATCCATTAAATATGACTCAAATCTGAAATGATGTAAATCTTTTTCCGTGATTTTTTCTAGCTGTGCTTGCACAACAGTCTTCTTTTAAATACTCTTATACAATAACAAACGATCTTGAAATAATTTTGAGGGGTCTGCATTTTTACTTTGGAAAAGTAAGTTCACATTTTTAACTTCTTTTAAAGAGAAGTTCGGAAAATATAGGTAAGATTTGTATGCCTTGCATTGCATAATTTCAACTAATTGATGTGCAGAATCACATCTATCTTTGTCTCTAGCTAACTTAAACAATAAGAGGAGTTCATCCCATTGACCAAGAAAGTTTGAAATTGCTGACAATCTAGCAAGCCAATGAGTTCTGCTTAATCCAGGAATTCTATTTGGATTATTTCCATCATTCATAATTCTAAGCAGCTGTTGGTATTTGTTTTTACGCTTTAAACTATACGAAAACCAATTGTGTGATTCTCGTACCTGTATTAAAAATTCTAATTTTCTTGGTAAGCACTGACAGGCATGTTTTGCACAAAAGTACAAAGAATGGCATATACACTTGACAAGCACAAGATCCGATATTTCCCTTTTCAATAAACTAAATAGTTATTTCGGCCAACCATTACAGTCGCTGAATCACAGCCAAGTCGATCAGGATTTTCAATAGGCAAACCATCATTACTAAGCTGATTTTTCAAACAATTGACAATTGCCTCTGCATTTCCCTCTGTAATAGCTATTAACCTATAAAAAGGTGTAACTAGTTTTTGTTGCTTAGCAAAGAAGTATTTTACCATGACACATAGTACTTTTATCGTACTTATATCAGTACTTTCATCTATGACTAGGGAAAAGTTTGAATGGCCAATATCATCTTTCAATTCCTCTAAAAAACATAACAGATTTTTGATAATCGTAGAACATTTTGTTCGATGTTATCTTAATTTTGACATAAAGAATCGTTACATTAATTGATCCTAGCGATAGTTCTAGATGGTCAGTATACTTTGTTGATGTGTGCTCTGCCACAAAAACTGCTAACTTTAACTCTGCTGCCTTCACCTCGCTCTGGTTGTTCTTTTGGGGCAAATGGAAGGGGTAGGGATGGGCGATAATAGAGCTTATTCATCAGAGTGACGTCGTTCCGCAGCAACCAATCACAGCGTGAAACTGGTATACAACATGGTGGCAGCAGCTTTAGCTGCCAATCAATGGCGGAGCTGAAGCTGCTGCCGCCAATCAAAGTCGGAGCTGAAGCTGCTGCCGCCAATCAAAGTCGGAGCTGAAGCTGCTGCCGCCATATTGTAAGGCTCATGAATAAGCTCTATATCGACGATAGTGATACTATCGATAGTTTTAACCTATCGATAACCCTACCATCGAATACTCAAGCAAGTCAATACTATCACGAATAATCAAGTAACTATTGCGATATTTGACATAGCACCACCACTAGTAGTAAACTAATACTAAACTAGACCTAGAAATCTTAGCTTTGTATTTCATAATATAAAGCTAACAAGGGAACTTTGACACCGATTTTAACAACTTTGAATTATATTATTCTTCTAGCAAAACTGAATCCACTCGCCAAAAAAGAAAACCCCCAATTTTGTATTGTGCGCACGCACCACCAAAAAAGAAACTTACTTCCCGCGCCCGCATGGTCCACTGCCCGCTTACAGCCATGGCTGACTGACTTTACCATGGAGCTGTGTAAAGCATGAAGACTGCAGTTAAAAGGCAAATACAGCATAACACACAAGATAGGACTGAATTGTTCTATGCAATTAATTTATTTTAAAAATAAGTTATCATATTAGGTAAGCATCCCTTCTTGTTTTGTGTGTATAATTATAGAGCGAATGCAGAAAATTAAACCAGTGTATCATTGCGCCGAAGCCGAATGCAGTTCAAACTCTGTTTCAAGGTTTGACTGATTGTATTAATGCGTGCACCGCTTCACCTATGGGCGCAGCAATGGCTTTCCTTTTGTCTTCATGCGCGCAAGCAAGCAAGTGCGTTTCTTTTTCGGTGGCGCGTGCGCACAATTCACAGGTGGGGGTTTTCTTTTTTTGGCAAGTGGATTCAGTTTCGCTAGAAGAATAACATAATTCAAAGTTGTTAAAATCGGTGTCAGTAAGGGGTACGAAGTTCCCTTGTAAGTGGCAAAGGTAGAAGGAAAATTATAGAAGCATGGTTCATGGTTGTGTTGTATATAAGGTGAAAACTGTCCCGAGTTTGTGGCCTTTTGGGATGGTCCAGATTTGATCCTAGCGGGATGTTTTTTGTCCCGAAATTTCACGTTGACTGAAAAATATCTTCCTTGCGACGAATAGTAATCTTTCTTGGTGTTTTTTTTGCACTGTCCTGAATTTTTTTGGTCAATGTCCCGAAATTCCGTGGTTAAGAGTTGGTCACCCCAGTTATGTAGTAAATTAAGCCTAAAAAGCTTGCTTGCTACATGTAGCTGGGTTATGGATGGGTTGTTTAGAATTCAGATTCTTTTTAAATTTTTTAAATAAAATTTTAGTACTGCTTTTAAGTAAAACGGTTTTTAGTTGAAATATTTATGTAAATGGAAGAAAAACTAAATGAATGATTCCTATCCTAATGATCAATACATTTAAAAAAAAAAAAAAAAGTATAGGAAAAGTGTTTAGGGTTAAAAACCATGTTCATATGTATTAATTATAAGATAAACTAATTATTTATTTGTAAATTAAATTTATTTAATTAATAATTTTATTAATGACATTTATAAATACTTATATAAATAATTTCACATTTACATTAAGCATTTATGTTTGTTAAAATATCAGATACAAAAAATGGATAAATTTTCTCAATCTATTGCGAAGATCATACATATCACACAATTTTTGAGAAGTGCGCTTTGCAATGTATTTTTATTTTTTTTAAAATAAGGTTTTGGCAAAATATGCTAAATTTTATTCTTGATCTTGGATCCCTTGAGCATTCGATTCCTTACTCATAATTGCAAACTACCGTAATAGTTATCGATAGTTACAGACAATCGTGATAGTATCAAGTTAACTAAGACATTATCGTGATAGTACTATCGATAGTTTTTTCTCACTATCGCACATCCCTAGGAAGGGATTTTGTGCTGTTTTGCTGCACTTTCTTTTGCTACCATATCCATGCATTTCGATTATTCTGCATGCCTCATCAATCTTACTCTGTGCGCTCCCAGGGAACGACGACAGTACTTACAGAAAGCAGAAGTGTTATTTCAGTGGGGATCAGCTGATAACCAACCTAAAAAAATTATAGTTACTTATACTGTCTTGATGCCCGGTTTGAATCCAGGCCGTGGATTTTTCTTTATAAATTTATTCATCAGTATCGGAGGTAATGGCATGAAAAAATCCTCCTAAGACCATTTTCTAATTATTATTATTATTCTTATTCTGTTTTGTTATATTGGGGAGACAAAGACTACTAAAAAAGGCTTACAGCTTCTGTTTGTTGCGTCGGCTCGTTTTACTTTATTGCATATAGCCATTAGCCAAGACCACGTGCTGAAGAAAAAAAAAGCATGCACGGAAAAAATGGATTACACTTATGCAATTGTATGCAATTTTTTTTTAGTAATTGCTGTAGTATAATTTTCTATTCTATAATAATAATATCTGCTATCTTAACACATTCTAACTTTAAAAAAAAAATTCTTTGTAACATTTACCCTTACTGTTTCTTTTCCCAATTTTTGCAGTACCGTTGTGCATAAACTTTCGTTTTAACTTTCGGCATTATTTTTTAACGAAAGTATAAAGCAATTCTGTACAATTCAAGCCTGGTGTACGTGCAAGGCAAGTTGACACAGCACTACTGACTGGCCTCAGACTGATTACTAGACTCATTGAGCTGCTCCCACTGCAATAGGTTCCATAGTGTTGGCCGAATCCAGGCTCGTCATTGATCGATAAAGGTTACCGACAAGTCGACCAGTGATATCATTTCAATTGTGTGACTATCTGACAAGTGTGTGATGCCATTGCTAATTTGCTTAAAAATGTCAGGTGGTCATAATAAATTGTCCACTCCATGTCTTTAATGTTATGTAATATTTAAAAAGGGACCACTGGAAGAGCTGATTGTCTGGCATCACCACTGGACTGATAATATATTAAAAAACAAAGACTTAAAAAAATTACATGTTAGTCATAAAAATAGAAAATCACTAGGAAATCCACCAGAAATTTCAGTGCAGTAGAATTTCACTAGATCTAGTGAAAAATTCACTAACTTGGCAACACTGGTTAAATGATGGGTGGCCAGGCCGACATGAATGACCAATGGTAGAGAAATATGGTTGCCTGTTAGCTCAAGTTCACTGTCACTCAACTTTCGTGATTTTTTTTCCAGCATAAATTTCTTAAAATAAAATTTCGATAATATGATAAATCATTTACATATTAATTAGATATGTTACAATAATACATTAATTTTTGGGGTAGAATACGCACCCCCTTCCCCACTTTGGCCCTCCCTCCTGACCCCCTTCAAAATATATATTTTTAAATCGTATCTTCATTGCGTTTATTATCAGAATATTAAATATTTACATTTTATAATGAGTAGTATTTATTTTTTTTTTCCCTGCATATTATACACCGAAAATAACTGTAAATTCAGAGCACAAACACGACAGGGCTGATTGGTATCAGCTAAGAAAATTAGTGTACACTACTCTGGTCTTTACACAATGCTTAGAAGTATTTATTAAGATATTTCTGCGGAAAAGAATAAAAAAACGGCATTGAGTTCCAGCGAACGTCAGCTAAGGGTGAACTTTATTCTTCAACACTAGATCCCTGATGTTCGCCTTGAATTAATAATTACAATGGACAATTTCAAGGAAAGAAATTACTTACAGATTTGAAGTGATAGAATATTAAATTAGCAGGATGAACGTTCCCCTTTATTCTGTGTACATGTTTACCTTTCTTTTTTTTTTCTTCCCAGCATTCACTCCTCTTTCATTGAGCACCCTCCATCATTCATAGGGAATACCGACACTTTGTTACAAGCCAATTTGCGAGAGGCAATTCATTCCTGTGCCGAAGTCGTATTGACAAGACCAGCTGGTTCCAAAATATTTACGAGGCTCACAGCAGGATTCTAAATTGTAACTTTCTAAATGTTTTCAATCATTTAAAATTCGTTTTATGGTTATTAACTTAAAAAATAGGGAAAAAAAATCACTGTTTCATTTTTTCAAGAAAAAAAAAAAAACCCAATATTTTTAGAATTTTTTTTTTAATAATCAATAATTTCAAGTACACTGATTGTATAGTTATAGATAATTAAAATACTTTTACAAATAGTTCGAACTCAGCTGTCTCGATTTATTGCAGGAACAAATTTCCCGTGGCGAATTGTCTTATAACGAAATGTCGGTATCCCCATTCATAGGGGAATGGCTTTTCTGCAGAGCTTCAAAAGTAAAGTAAAGTATAAGCAGAAGGCAGATTTTCTAAAAAAAAATTATTGAATGATACCGTTAAAGGAACAAAATATTTTATTTGTCTTCCAGACTAACAAGCATGTATTTTTAAATCTCAAGAGTTTTTGACTCTTTATTATGATAGATCAGTATTGACCAATTGATTGCAAAATGAGTGTAGTCAATCCGTAAGATCTAGAGCCCTGATCGATTAACAAAAAAAAAAAGGAGGGGGAATACAGGTGAACTTATTTTCCAGAACAATGGAAGTAGAAAATTGTTATTTCTGAGAATTTGAAGCTGGAGAGCTTAGATTTCTGACAATGTTAAAAGGAAAGATTAGTGAAAATAAAAGCTTTTTCATATCTTATAAGGGCTATTATTTAATTTCAATCACAGCAGTGCTGGAGGGGAGTGATGATAATGTGCTATCCTAACTGTATTGGCATCTGCAAGACAATTTCTCCCTCTCCTCACCATATCATGGGCATTGCTTTTCCAAGCGTTTCGCATGCACCGTAACGTTTCACATTCTGTTTATAACAAAGTCGGTGGAGAAATACATTCTCCAAATTGGACCCAATTTTGCCCTTTTCCGTAAGTTCATGGGAGACCCAATTGTCCTGCTTTTTCTCCTTGCCGATTGTCCTAAAGTGTCTACTGACATTCGACGCTATTACAGCATGATGACATGATGACGCTACTGACATTCGACGCTATTAACGAATGCTGCTTTCTAGCGAACAAACCAACTCCATTCCAACATAAAAAGCAAAAAGGTTTTAATATTCTCCAAAAAAAAAAAAAAAAAACCACTACATAAATACACATTACTTCAGTACAGTGGCAATAAAAATGTAAAAATACACAAACATGACACTCGGAAGCAAGACCATATACCAGATTAGCTATGTTAGCATCATTGGTCAGCTGTCTAGTGAAAGAGGGGTCCCTCAGACCACTATCCAAGATGCCTAAAGCACCACGTGGCTACCACCAGTGTGCACATAGTCCCATAGAGCTTTTGAGGTGTGTGGTCCATATATTTCAAAATGGGGCCAGGAAACCCACATGCTGCGCTCACTACTGCATGTGCTAAGGCCTATACTTGTGCTCAAATCTCCTTGAGGGACAGGTAAAGCGACCATTGACTCAGACGTCCCCACAATAAACCCGGGCCTAAATTATACCTTCTTCACAATGCAGGACAGCATCATGTGATTCCTTTCAAACGCCAGAGGAGGATTACAGGAACCCCTGTAGACCCAGTTCCTGGGTAGGAGCACCCAGCCTCAGGCCTTCCAACCTCCTGTGGCATGTACGTCACTCAGGACAATGCAACGCAACTATGTTGCGGCCACTACGTCCCCAGGTGCACTGCTCGGCTGCCTACGTTATCACTAGCAAACTACCCCTTCAACTTACACACCGCACTCCTCAACATATTGCACCCAAAACCTTAGCCATTAATCAGGAAACTTACACGCTAATGAGCATACTATTTTAACTACTGACAAAAATTACAGTTAATAACACCTATACTCTGAAAACAAAAACAGTTCATCAGAACTGAGAATTCAGTATAACTCTACACCTGTCCAGGCACGTAAAGTTTTCTAGAAAAAACACAGCACCACTAATCTTGTGGACCACTAATGACTAAGGTGCATTACTCGAACAACAACCCTTGGCAAATATATCTTAAGGTTGAGGTGGCTTTCTCCTCGCCGAAACTTAGACACAAAAACAAAGAAACGTCACTCACCCATCAAGCCATCATCTTAGTGGCTGGGCATAGGCTTTCCTGCCCTAGAGTTTACCTTGCGAATCATGGTCATTGTACTCCGTCGGAACAGTAGAGTCCCCAGATCTCGGTCGCTAGCTGTTGTTTTTTTTTTTGGAAAAAGTCACAAAATGGACAAAAACAAATATCCAAACTGCGTCGACAGATAAAAAGTAATTTATAGTTCTGTGGAACACACAACATTAAACTTTTAAAACCGCAGCACAATTGCCGAGTTTTGTCATGGCTGCCACCATTCGAACGAAACAGAAGGACATCGGAAGAACTATCCTTCCACACGTCGTCTCTCATCAACAGATTTTTGGTAAAAAAAAATAAACAAATACAAAATTCACACAAGAACTATTCCAAAAACACAGAACTACATCATAACAAACAACTATAATGGTGTCATAGTTTTCTCAGAAAAACTCCGAGAAAACAATGACAGGCCAAACAATGCATGCACGCTGATGCCGTCTTCAAAGCGTCAACGGAAATGCAACAAGATATTAACCTAGAATTCAAAAGTAAATATTTTATAAAGTAAACTAATGACTTTATTATAACTAAGTTTGCCAGGTAACACTGCACACTGCACCAAAAACAAGAACAAGTAAGAAAACCTGCAAAACAACAACAACGTGCGCTCGCACTCCAAAACTGTGCCAACCATAGCAACCTAAAAAAAAAACAACTCCGACGCTCAAAAATATTGACTGAAACTGAACAATAGCCCTCTTACACATACCAAAAAACAAAACCAAAAACAAAAGTCGGCTCCAACCATACTCCCACCAACAATAAGTGTATCTCACGCATGCCCGTGCACTTCTACGCAACTGACTGCACTCTCAACCGACACTTAAAGCTCAACAACCACCCTCCGAAACCATAACCCAATACCACAGGACACAACACGCAAACATCCACTCCGTATATAAACCATGCGTAACCTACCAACAATATCCATGCACAACAAAAACAAAAGAACAAAACACACTTAAACGAATGCCCCCTGCTGGGTGTAATGGACCTACTGAGATGGAATGTCACAATATATTAAAAATTATATAAGTCTCTTGGCAGGGGCCATGTGGCCTCAATCTCAAATCGAGCTATAAATTTTAAACCAGAAGTCCGGAAATCCTAAATGTTTTATATTTATAATGTGTTGCTTAAAATTTTAGCTATTACACACTAAAACTGATATAGTCCTCTGAGACCTCGGCATGGGCCGCAAGGCTCCAAATATAAATGAAGCTGTAACTTTTGTACGAAACTGCCTAAGAACATGAAATTTTGTATTTGTGCCCCACCACTCATTATAGTCACGAGCTGCTACTGCTCGTAACATTTTGATGTTAAAACCCTTATATCGTTTGATTTTTTGTAAAAGAAATCCTTTAGCAGTGGTGCATTAGCACACAAGAACACAGAATGGACAGATTTTCCGTTTCCTAAGCAACTCCCAACCCCTTTAATACTTTGTGGTTTTATCATGTTTTTTTTTCGTGTCATAAAAAAGGCTTGCAAATCTATCAAAGATGGTGACTGCATCCTCTGACCAAGAGGTAGGTTAAATTTCATTTATATAGGGGTTCAGTTATGTGGTCCCTGAGAAGCACATAGCACTGAAAAAGCAGTTTGAATGTTTCCCTAACGTGTGCCGATTTTTAGTTTGTGGGCTCCCGTGCAGTGCTACATGGCATATCTCAACTGGATTCAGTTAGCCCCCATAAAATTAATAACTTCAATGAAAATTTTTATTTATTAACCGATTTTCAAAATTCTTTTTGTATCTGATACCTACTTATTGTCCTCTATGTAATGCACTAGTCACTTTTCGACATAGTCCCCATCCCTTTCCACGCATTGCGCCAACACGTGACTACTCTGCTGAACCCGTCGGAGAGGATTTTTGGGGTAGTCGACAACAAGATTGAATGGCAGCTTGATAACGCCCGGGCTCCCTTCTGCAGCATGATAATGCCCGCCTGCAAACGATCGCCACCCGCCAGAAGTGTTGCAGTACCTACAGCTCAAAGATGAAAAACTGTGGATCAAAGATGAAAGACTTTGCACCTTGCGACTTTCACCACTTCCCAAACAAAAAAAAAGAGCACCTTAAGGAACATGAGTTGCATTCTGATGATGTGAAAGATGCCATTCAATTCTTGTCGACAACAACCCTGGAATTCCCCTCCGACGGGTTCATACGAGTAGTCACGCTTTTGCGCAATGTGTGAAAAGGGATGGGAACTATGTCGAAAATTGAATAGTGTATTACGTTGTGACAAGTCACGTTGTTTATTGGGTAATATTGTTCTGGATACTATTGAGAAATAAATAATTTAAATATTTTTTTTTTTTTATTAAAAATAGATTTTAATTCCGTGTAATTAAGTAATAATTTGTTCCAGATAATATTGCTAAAGTAATTATTAGCTCGATATAATTCCTGATGTGGTACATTTGTTTTAGGAAATATGTTTTTTTTTTAAGGATATTATTTTTTGTTTTTGTGTATAATTGTTGAATTTTAATGTATTAATTCCGATCTGGTTGCGTGAGTAGAGAAACGTAAGAGTGAGTTATTGTTGACACTTATTATTGTTGTGAGTGAGAAATTCTAGGAAGATGAGGTCCTAGGTATCCCTTAATTGTTGGGTACGTATTGCTCGTTTGTAAGAGAAAATGTTGCTCGTTTTTTTTGTTTTTTTTTTTGGGAATAAAAAGTTCGTCAGGAACGGACGTCATTATAATGTTCTTTTGTTTATGATGGCATCTGAGAACAAGATCGTTCAACATTCTATTTGTTTTACCATCATCTGCAAAGATAAGTTTCACGAATAATATATCTATAGCAACAGATGATGAGTTACTATAATTTTTCCTTGTGCTGACATATATATAAGACGGAGTTTCGAGTATTTCAGCTGCGGTTTGAAATGTTCGTGGGTAACGTTCGATGTGCGTTGTCATGTACTTATCCCAATGGAGAAGCTGATGTTGATTGCAAGCATTTATTCTGATCCAGCATTCAAATTCTGCGGTATTCCATAATTGATAACAACTATTGGTGAGTTGCTTTCCTTTATTTTATTTCGTTGACTGTGGACGACGCGTCTATTTACTAGAACAGTGACGTGAGGTATATACGAACTACGGGAAGAGAGACGTGTGCCGCTGTTAATCAGCATATCATGTATAGTGCATGGGGAGCATTTGTTTTCCTGGATATGACACTGTTTGGGTTATAAAAGAATATGGAAAATGTTAGCTTATGCTATACGAGCTGCTTATGTGTATAGTATTGTAGTCTACTTTGTTTATGAAAGTTGATATAGTCTTAAGGAACGCTTCCAAACAGAGGGCCGCTGGTCTGAAGTAGCAATAATAAATTAGTAGTGTAACTTCGCTGTGGATCCCCTGATTCTCTCTCTTGTTATTAAGAGATAAGAGAAATTCATTCAATAAGCGTTGCACTGAGTACTCTTGCGATCCGGTAGCTAACTGCGCGGGAATTATCGGCGGGGTTTCCGTGGTTCTCCCAGTGTCTCTCAACGAGTTGACTAATTCAAAAGAATCACGTGACGCTCTCCGGCGTTACTCCATAGCTATTAAGTGGATGATTGCCCGTGGCAGACCCGTAGTATTGAGACTCATAAGCACGCTTACATTTGAATTATTGCCTTAAGTCCGATGCCTCTGTTAAGTGTATTCTTGGTTAATGATGATTGATCTAGACCTTTGTTTTCGTATTGTATTGTGAGGAACTGCATGTGTTCCGCGCGCCTGGTGGCGGTTATGGAGCAGTAGCGCAATAGCGAAGGGACCCCTTTAGTGTATCGCTATTTGCTGATTACACAATCGATCGTAAACTAAGATTAGTGCAATTTAGTGTACTGTAAAAGTAATGTTTGTTTTGGACTATAATTGTATCGAGCTGATAAGGTTAAAATAAATCATTACTTGTTGTTTAACTTTGACTGGTTGATTGGTGTATTCTGATTCACGATATTTCACTCCTCCGGTATCAGTTCTGAACTCAGTTGATGCGTGCCTTCCGACACAGTAAGAATGGGTTATTGGGTCGTCATGCATATATAATTAAGGGAGGGGGCGTGTCACATAAATGGCGCCCAAACAGGGACTGATAATCCGGCATTTCCGGACTAGCGAGGGTGAAATATAACTAAGTGAATAAAAAATTGTTAGGGATAAAACGAAGTTGTTTTGAGGTGGCAGAGTGTGTACTTGGTGTGTGATGGGTAAGAATATACACTATATGATCACAAATATCCGGACACATGCACTTTTGCGCTCTAGCCACGATTTCATGGAAATCAATAGGGCGTTGCACA
>JAHWFO010002259.1:0-33682 GCA_023313115.1 Rhysida immarginata
TAATACCCCCTTTAAGTATTTTACATTCGATGTAAATCACCCTGTATTCACATATAAAACACTGACAAACTTCGTCGGACACACCTCTTTTTCGCACAAAAACAACCACACAACCTAACTGAAGCTCACACAACACAAAATTAGCGCACCCCGCAACTACACTTCTTTATAATGAGAGCAATACAGCAGTAAACAACAACAAGCAACAGAAACAACAAAGCAAAAAAAAACAAAAAACAAACACACTGTCCAGTCACAATTTCATTTATCACTAAGTCAAAAGCTCTAAATCTACCATCCTTGCAAGCGTCAAGGTAAGCCCTTTCACAAGTCACAGTTTTTCCGTCACCCAATGTCAAAACAACATTTGCAGCATTTAAGTTAAACAATATGAACGAAGCCGTCGTACATAATCGATAACGTTTGTTAACAAAGAGAAACAGAACTGACCTGAACTCGTTGAGTAGTGAAGGAACCAGACAGCTGTAGTTTCATGGTGTGGTGCCGAGTTTGCCGTCCTCAGAAGGACACACTGGGAGTACTGAGCGGCCTTCAGCGAAGATTTCCGAGCTACACAGGAGGGGTCTTTTCTATGCAAACACGGTTGTCCGAGCTGTCGATGAAATAAGCTTTCGACAATTGAACAGTGCAGGGAAAACGAAACGAGCAGTTTGAAAGCAACGCTCTCACTGCCATACTCGTCCAGAAAGTAACCAGGGGAAGTACACTGAAATAGACAAGAAGCCAGATGAAACCTAGTTAAGTCATCCTTTCCTATCTGGACAATAGAGTTGATTATTGATTGACGAGGGACAAGGGAAACGAGGAGTTAGAAGATCCAGCATTCGGGAAAGATGGCCTTTTGGATATCCTCGAAATTGATGTCCAGGATGTGACGAGATCTACGATGCCTGAGGAAACTTCTAAAGGTGAGTGGATGCTCAAGAGTACCTTCAACCAGAGGATTGGGATGGTCCTTCATCTTTGGAAGCAGTTTTTTCAGCAACTCCTGGACGCGATTTCCAATGGGAGGTATATCAAAATCGTCAGTAATAGAAGTATTTGTTAGGGCACTCCTGTCAAGTTGGACAATGGTCCTCGTGGTAACGTTTTGGAAGGTTTGGAGGTCCTTCCATCTGCACTTAAATATTGTTGCCCAGGTAGGCAGACCATAAAGCAAGATCGTGCGGATTACCATCCTGTATACGGTCCAATAGTTTGCAGTCCAATCCAAGGGCGCTGTTTCGCCCCAGAAAGGCTACCAAACTGAATTTTGCCTTCCTGGCTTTATTGATGGCGTAGGAGACATTGTCGCCCCAATTTAGCTGTGCATCTATTACCACTCCGAGGTATTTGTAATGTTTTACCCATTCGAGCTCTTTACCAGAAAGGAAGAGAGGACTCGGGGGTTTTTGAAGTTTCTGATATTTATATTGACATCCTCGTTGTCAATAACCTCCTTATATGGAATGCTGTTTTCTCTAAGAATATCCCTGAAGAGTTTCCAGCCTTGCTTGGAGCAAGCCCAATCTTCATATTATCGCGCGAAGTGAAATTTCGACAATCGACAATCGAACAGTGATGTGTACATTTCCTCGGGTCGGACGAAAGCAGTGCTTTTACGAAGCTCACCCTACCAGAATAAATTCCACATGAAATACATTGAAGTTGGCAAGATTCCTGACTATCCCAAAGAGGTCTTCCACATTATGAAAAAAAGTAAGATTGACGATTGTCAGAAGACTGGGAGAAGGGGTGGGTGGTATCACATCTTCCAATAATCCGGGAAGGAAACATTGCCAATGTCTTCGAAGTTGACATCAAGAATATGCCTTGGTTTTATATACTTTGTATGCCATTTCATTACCATCGGGTTGTTTAGTATTCCAGCCACCAGGTCATTGTTATGGCTCTTCATCGTTTGCACTATGTTCATCAGCAGATCTTGCACACACTTACCAAGGTGAGTCATGTTCAGATCCGAGTGTAGGAATTGGTTATTCACAGTCCTTCTGCCAAGCTGGGCGATGGTCCTTAGGGTAACATTCTGGAACGACTGTAATTCACTCTATCTAGTTTTACATATGGTTGCCCACGCAGGCATGCCATAGAGGAGGATGATCCGAACCATGGTCTTGTACAATAGAAGCTTATTGTCGATGCTGAGGGCACTGTTTCGACCCACGAGAGCTATAAGGCTGTACATAGCCTTCTTTGCTTTGATCGGAACGTAAGTCACGTTACAGTTCCATGAAGGTCTTGAGTCGATTGTAACGCCAAGGTAACTAATTGTCGACCCATTCGAGTTCCTTATTGAATAAAACAAGAGAATCCGGGGGACGCTTAAGCTTTTTGTGGAAATACAGTTTGTATTTTCCGACATTAAGGTTCAGCTTCCAGCAATTAAACCAGTCTTCAAATTTCTTCAAGGCATTCTGCAGACGAGTGATAACGTGAGATGGCTGGTGCACCCAAGCCATGATAGCAGTATCATCAGCATAGAAATATAAATTACATTTTTCTGGTTTTGGGAAATCATGTATAAAATTATTAAATAAAACGGGCCCAAGGTCAGAGCCTTGTGGGATACCAGCCTTTATTTTGCGAGGAGTGGAGAAGTTTTCCCCAACTTTAGCTTGATAGAATCTGTCGCTATGAAAGGATTTCACCATCAAAATCAAATCAGGAGGAAACTCGTCTCTTATCATCTTGTAGATTAGCCTTTCGTGCCACACCTGATCGAAAGCCTTACTGGCATCGAGAAAGACCACGCCACAGTACCTTGAAAGGTTCAGTGGCGAGCTCAGATCTTCAACAAGCCTCCATATTGGCATCTGACACGAATGGGTGTCACGAAAGTCAAACTGCTATTTCCGAAGTAGATTACTTCCGACAGTGGTCCTTGAACCTGGTGAGGATAGTTTTCTCCAAAACTTTGGACATCGACGGGAGTAGACTGATAGATCAGTAGCTCGCAAGAATTGCAGGATTTTGCTCCTGCTTGAGGATACTTAACACAATAGATTGCTTTGAAGGTGTCGGGTGAGGTTTTCATTGTCATCATATTAAATAGGAAAAAAGGAGAGAGTGTCCTCCAGTCAGAGTTGACTAGTGGACTTACAAAATAGTTGATTGGAAGGATCCGGATGGAAGACCTATTACGGCATCAAATAAGCAGACTTAGTAGAGGTGTCATTTCCGGTTAGTACGCTCTGGGATATCAATTAGGAAGTCGATGATGGCGTCGTTATCGAAACATATTTGATTATTTAACATTTTCCCTTTGTTAGATCGTTGGTGTTTTCTGATTTCCATTTCTTCACGGGTAGCGTTCTTTTCAGCTCCGTTTCCGATCCATATCATTTTCATGCATTCATGGATTGTCAGCATGCGGTGTTTCGTGCATACAGGGTGTTCTGCATAAGCGGGTTTTTTGTCCTTGTTAGGCCAGAACCTTCTATGTTCCTTGAATCTTACGAGGAAGGAGCGTTTCGTGGCTCCGATATAGTAGGCATCATAATCGGGGCAGTCTAGTATGTAAATGCCACATAGGTTGAAATCCTTTGCATTTTCCTTTTTCCTCGGGTTCAGAATAAATCTGTCCATCTTTTGTCCTATAGTCTATTTTTTATCGTGACTTTGGAATATATTAGATATCTTCTTGATATTGGGGTTTAATAGGTAAACGTGGTGAATCCCTTGCTGGTCTCACTTGTGGTGGCCTGATTGTGTTCCAAGCTTCTTTTGATGTCTCTAAAGATGGCTTTGGTGACCTTGTCCAGGAAGTTATTTAACCTTGCCAATTCATAAGTTTTGGCAATATCTCTTCTCCTTGCTTCCGTGGTTAGGGATACGTTATGGCTCTTCGGATATGGTGTCTTAATACCGCCGTTTTATGCCGTTTGAGATTATCTTACCTGTGGTTGATGCTTTTCTATAGATGGCGAAGTCAAGTTTTCCTATATAATATGACAATGTAAACCTCACTTGTTAGTATTATGCTAGCCTTGAAAATGGTATAGAGTAAAATCCCGTTACAACGTACCTCACATTAATGTACAAATTTCAAATCCCCGTCCCAAACGCAGGTATTTTAATGCTAAAAAGTTTCAGAATAACGTACCTCACTTTAACGTACATTTCAGAATAACGTACTAATTTTACATTCCCTTGGTTAAACTATCCCTTCAGTACAACATACATCGTTCACATGTCTTGCTCTGATTGGTCAATGCAGCCCATGTGAAAGTCGCAACTGGGCCAATGGGCTAATTAAGCCGAGTTCACATTTCTTGGTAGCATATATAAAACCTGGAAATCTCTGCATGCTACTCAGTCGAGATCCAATTTCTGCTGCAATAAAATGCATTCATTATTCTTATGTCTTTCTATGAATATATGCATTGTTCACAAGCCCCCCCCCCCCCATTTAAGAATAACTAACACCTCAGAATAACATACAAATTTCCAGGTCCTTTGAAGTATGTTGTAACGGGGTCTTACTGTAACACCGAAATGTGCGTCAGCAATAAAATTAATAGTGTCCGTATCGTATCAGACCCATCCTTTATAACTTAAAAGATTGCTTAAGATTCAAAGCCCTTTGGCGAGCACTAATTTGACGTGGTAGAGGGGCTTGAATACCTCAATCATGCTAAGGACTACGCTGGATAGGGACACCCATGCCATACAGATCTTAGCTGAGTGAAGAGACTAAAAGTATCCGGTTGATTGTTGACTCGTGCAGGGATCCGTACTCGCAACAGAAGCTTCCTGAGCTTTTAGTGTGACCAGTGTGATCAATACCACCTGGGTATTTGCCTGACGTCGGTAGAAAGGGTCATGGTGGTTGCGGTAAGGCTCCTGAACAAGACAATTTTGGGTCCTAATACTCTGATAGAAAGGATCCTGAAACTAGCCTGTCCAGGTTAATCGCTGATCAGGCCTCCTAGGAGATTCGACTGTAGTAAATGCCCTTCTGTCAAATTCTCGGAAAAGAAGATATAATCAAAGTCACGATTCCGAGAGTTTGGCATGGAGACAGTAAAAGAAATCATCATTACGAAGATAGAACTCCCCTGGCAGAATTGCACCCGCGGAGAAAAGAGAGAAGGAAGGAAAGAAAGCAATTGGCGGAGGCAGTGCGCAGGTGCGCCTCAGAATCCTCCGAGCCAGGATAAAAGGAAGAGGAACAGAGCAGAAAAGCAGAAAGCACAGTCTTTACCCGATAGCAATGGAGGGAACAACTGACGAACAACACTATGACCATGGAGCAGACCACAGACGAAAAGGCCGATAGAAACGAATCGTAATTCCAAGCCAGGATCGAGAAGGAAATTTCCAAGGAGGACAAGCGAATCAACCGGGCCCGCCTCAAACAAGGTATCTGCAACCGAGTTTGCTGATACAAAGCAACGTGGTCCATCGTCGATGAGCAGTCGGAAGCCAGGAACCCTGGCTAACGCATGTTTCCAAGATCGTCATTGTGATCGTGATTGTAAGAACGTGACACCAACCACCCATAAACGCCGCTGCCCAGGGGTGCGTCCCTTTCAAGATTGCATGGAAATGAAAAAGAATCCAAAGGATCCCAAGGCTATTTCCGACGGAACACAAGTGATACTTTGAATTTACAATGTTTAATTGATTCTATAACTATTACCTCTCATCACCTAGATGACAGGTCCGCACTCATTATTGAAGCTGCTGCCCCGATTGACCAAAGCCCGCAATGAGGGAGAGACCCTGATCTGTCGCCCAACAGGTGTGGAATTAAGCTGACTTTCCGATCAAAGCCTCAAGGACTCGACAAGGTATTTCCAAGGAGATCTTCTGTGGACCCATCCAGTGAAAACGGATCGCCATCCCTTGCTCCATCTATTTCAGCAACGAGAAGTGCACAATGTCCCGGACCGAGAACACTTTACAAATTCCCGTGGGAGGCTGAAAGCATCGAGGTCGTCTATCCCCTGACCTAGCCGGTATTCTCGTGGGGCCCTTGCTGAATGTCCGCGCTTGGATCCGGGGGTAAACCTCCATGGTACTTAGTTTTAATGAACCAACGAACCAAATTGGTTACACTAAATCAGGTTACTATGGACCAATTTCGACAATCATTAATTTTACGTCATATTCATTCATGACACATCATTCCAAACTGTTTGATATATTACATACCATATTTTAGCACTGAAAGTTCCAATGCAAAAATATAAGAACACCACTGATTTGCTAGATAACATTTATTCAAAACATAATTTTTGTTTGGAAAAGTGATAACTGCTATGTCACATGTCTAACATAAGAAAAACAAATAAACAAATGCATCGATTTCGTATTGCAAGTGCATAAAAACTTATAAAAAACTATGATTGCTAAATTAATTGCCCCAATTATTGGGGGAGGGCGTGGCCTGGTGGGCTTTCACTGAACACAACTTCTGTGAAGTTAAGCTACATCAGGCACGGCTAGTCACTGGATAGGCGACTATCATACAGCACTCGTGAATCCAGGTCTATCCAAGGACCCAACTCGTCGGCCTCTGGCCATATAGGCCCTGTATGGACGACTTGTACCCTTCTTTAGATTAAATAAATAAGTAAATAAATAAATATGGTTCTTACAAACATTTATAAAAATGAATAATAAAGGAGACTTGCTTCTAAAAGTGAATTCTCTGTACCTTATATTAAATAAGAAACATAAATTTATTAACTTACCAAATGATTTTTCTGTATTCTCTTTCTCGTTATAGCCATCATTATAAAGCTTATCGTTTTCAGACTTCTCAGCAGCATCCAAAAGAATTTGAAGAAAATCTTCTCTTCTCTTGGATAAAAAAAGATATATTAATTATGAATACTATATCATTAAATGAACCAAAAAAAAAACACAACAAAAAAGTATTTCGATTACTCTGCTGTTATAAAAATTTTCTAAAATGATTAGAGACTATGCTCAAATCGGTCATGCAGCTAGAGAATGTACTTTTTTTCTTTCAAAGCAATATTGTCGGCTATGATTTAGACAGTCCATTTGCGTTTAGTAGAGTTCCTTGCAAGGGGCGTTCAAATTTGACTTGGAGTTTATTTCTTACTACCTGTTTTACCTGGCGTTGCTCGGGCTCTTTTTTTTGATGAAATTTTGCAATTTCTGCGTGTCAGTATTCAGGAAAAAAGAACACATGAAAATAGCTTAAAATTTTTAAAGAAAAAATCCATGTTTTAGATTTGTAAAAACTGCCTTCTTGCACAGTTCTTCTCGACTTCGCTCATGTTGGATTGTTGGGTGTTGCTGTGGGAGTGAGAGAAGTCGGGTAGTTTAAAGTTGAAGGAAAAAAAGTGCTTAGGGACCCATCTGGCACAGATCTTGTTGAATTTCAGCTTATCAGGATGATGATGGTCTCCACACGGCCAGTGCTGATGTTCAATATTGAAGCCACTTCTCCGACATGAATTCGCCTGTTGTCCCTTAACAGCTCATCTGTTCGTGCGATGACGCATCACTGACCGCAGTTGCTGGCCTTGCCTTATGTGGTACTGCAGGTGGATTCTTGCCCTCATTAAAACTTTTGTTTCCTAACGAAGACGAAGACGATCGAGACAAACAAAGACAAAGAGGATCGAGACAAACATGACTCGGTGAACTGTCTTTGAAGTCGCTGATGAATTCAGATGGTTTCACACCTTCGTTGTGAAAAGAGTTGATGATTATTCGTTGTTCAACTTCGGTCGACACATCGTTGTCCACCATTTTGTTTAAATAAAGAATCGGTTGTCATGGCAACCGAATGAGCGGTGTTGTATTTGCATGACAGGCGGTAGTTGCCATCCCAACAATGAAAGTTTAGATTTGTACAGCAATGAAATTTACAAAAAATAAAGTCCAGGTCAAATTTGAACGCCCATCGTAGCTTTTTATTGTCATTTACCTGCAGAGTGGAAATTACATTGAACAAATCCCAAGTGAGACGCGGCTGGCAAGCAAGCCATCACAGTACACGGACATTTCATCTGGCAACTTCTAGCATATAGAATGAGTTAACTGTGGCAAGATAAACAAAGCAACGGATGTATGTGATTTCGAACGCGACATGATAATCGGTGTCAGAGGTGCCGGATCTAGCTTTCTGTAACTTTCAATATTTAACTGTCAAATATTGCATGTGTATACCGGATGGTGTAATGCCCAAAAATAATCGAACAAAGATAATCTTATGACCGACAACACCTGGTCAATAACGGGGATCATCATCGCTTAAAGAGGAATTTTGAAGGGTGGAAAATAATTAATGAAATAACCGAGCAGTACAACAATAGACTTGTCAGCTACAATATCCGAGAGGCTATCAGCGCGAAACAAGAATATATCAGGTTGTTGCAAAAGTTTTTTCCGGTTCTAGAACCCGTGCCCAAGAAGGGCTCATTTTCCGAGGGGGGTGTTCATATGTTTTCAAACAAATTATTGCATTCGATTCCTTAATATCTTTGCTATATTACATCCAAGAATTAACTTTCTGAGTATACATCTTTGAGTCCCATAAACGATCTGAAATGGACCTTTCACGCGAGTATATTCGAGCAATAATCTTCTACGAATATTCTGGAAAGATCAGTGCTGCGATCTTTCATTTACCAACGTTTAGGTGATGGCACTGTTAGTGTACGTACAATAGAAGAATGTTATCAGCGGTTCAGACGCAGAGATAGCACTCTTCAAGATGCACCTCCTCTGGTCGGCCAATCGTGATTTCAGATGGTGATCTACGCCAAGCAATTGATGAAGATCATAATGTAACAACGAGGGAACTCGCAGAACAGTTCAAGGTTCACTTTTCAACCATTGCCCGGCATCTGCATGAGCTGAATCTGTCATTCAATAAAATGAGGTTTTTGTGTTGGAATAAAAATCCGGAAAAAACTTTTACAACAACCTGATATGACTGCACTAAACTTTTTGTTACCTATTAGAAAAACCACGTTGAGAACGCGGATATAGAATAGATAGCATCACGCATTGACAAAATAGGAAGTTGCTGATTCTGCTTAGTCTGGAGAATATTTCCATTTATCCTCTAATACGCGAGACAACACTATAAACCCACCATCGTATCGAAATCTTGTTACCGACCATGTCCAGCCATCCATAGCTATACTCTTTACTCCAGGATACGTTCTTTTTTACCACAGTGATAAACTGAGTGGCCAAAAGTCATGGGAATAAACTAAATATGATATTAATAGTAAGCTGCTCCTCCGCAAGCCCTCAAAAGTGCAGTAACACGTCAAGAAGTAGGAATGAATAATGAAAGAAAAATTTCTGTGATCTGAATGCGGGTCAAGGGAACGCAAACATCCGACTCGTCACGGCTACCATTGTGCCACCACAGGGGCTGATACAACAAATCTCTTTATGGACTCTAAGAAGTCTTGGAATCATGTCTGGAGAGATACTGATCCACGGATCTTGCAGTGCTTCCCTCAATTGTTCTTGTATAGTTGGTATTAGGTTCATCGAGCGTACACTGATATCTACATCATCCCATAAATGCTCGAGTGGGTTATGATCGGGTGATGTGGGGGGGGGGGGCAATCCATGGTCGTGAATTTACTGGAGAGTTCATCAAATTACCTGCCTGCAACCAAAGAGCCATGACATGTCGCATAATCCTGTTGAAACTTGGCATCTCCACCACTCTAATGCCAGAAAGGGATGAAGATGGTCTGAAAGAATGTCCACATAATGTGCACCTGTCATTGTTCCATGCAGGCCTAACTGCGACCATGTGGAACACATGCCAGACGATAACTGAGCCACCTTCGGCCTGGACACAACTTTGGTGACACGCAGAATCCGTAGCTTTATGGGGCATACTAAACACTCTCACACGCCCATGAACCTTGATACAACTGAAACCGAGATTTAACTGACCATGCTACACGCGGCCACTGTTCCATGGTCTAGTGACGATGTTCGCGGGTCCATGCCAGTCGCTGAGCTCTGTACCGAGGTGTCAGCAAAGTGAAACGCGTCGGTCTTCCGCTGCTGAAACCTACGCGGTGCATTTGTCTCCGTACAGTCACATTCAAATCGGCGGTGATCTGAGTCACAGTAGCCCGTCGATCGCCTCATAAAGCTCTGCTGAGATGACGTGACGTTCGTTCGTCAAACTCTTATGGTCGTCCTGTACGGCGGTTTACGCGTGTGGAAGCATTATCCTCTGTGATATTGAAGATCCACTCTAGACACTCTAGACTTCGGAAACTCGAATTTTGTATAATCTCCGATATGATATGATCCATGTGTCTTGCACTGATTTTCATCCCATGTTCAAAGTGGGTTAACTTGCGCGTGCTGCCATGCTCACTATACACCTGACTGTAAAAGAACTGTTCAGATATCGTATCGACATTAGTGCCATACGTCGCATCTGGTCGCAACATTCGGGAGCCATACCCGGAACATCTTCAAATGAGAAACCTTTCCCATGACTTTTAGATTGGTTGGTTTGGTTTGTTTGGTATTAACGTCCTTTTCAACTGCCATGGTCATTTCAGGACGGCGTTATAGGGGCCGCAAATTTTGCCTCGCAAGGGTTCTTTAACGTGCAGCCGGCAAACGACTACACGGGACCAACGGCTTTACTTCCATTCCGATAGAAGTGCGTGATCTCAGGATTTTCCCCCTGAAAAAATCCTCGTCGTCCTCGGCCGGTGTCGAACCGGAGGCGATCACGCAACCCCTGAGCCACCGAGGCCGTTCCATGACTTTTAGACAACCCTTCCCACTTTATATGCCACGTATCTCGTTTAATATCCAAGGGGGTTCACGTATCTGTATTTCTGTTATCTGCGCATTCTCCGGTTGTTAATCCCATCGAGCATTTGCGGGACGAAATATGATTAGGCTTTTCGGTTGCGAAAAACCGCCGATCAGCTTGCAACAGATATGGGACAACACTTCACTGAGATATGAGAAAATATTCTTTTTCAATGGTGATGCACTAACGGAGTGCTTACCTAAAATTGTTAATAGAGCGTAGAGAAGGCTCCAGATATTTTAACTGACAAAGGGACTACTCGGTGTATGTCAATTTGCTGGAGGTTATTGTGATGTACGTGACAATCCCGTCATCCAGGTAGCCATTATATATTCTTGTTTCCCATTAATTCAAGAAATTAGTTAGATGTATAAAGGGTTAATCAATATTTCATGTTTGTTATAAGTAGTGATACTAAAAAACTATGGATTTTTCATAGCAACTTCTGAAGATTGCCAAACAAGTGTCAGACACGATAAAATTCATTAGCCAGATCAAAAGGCATTAGTAGGAGATATTCTGTTTTGGGTAATTTTAGATCCCGCAGCAGCGACCAATCAGAGAGCCGGATTTCAGTCATGTGACTCCTAACTGCGGCGTTTAATTTTTGGTAGTCACGTGACCGGTTCTCGGGTCACATGGCGTGTATTTCCGTGACGCCAGACTGAATATCAACTTTTCAAAATTTTCTGTTAGCCATTTTAATAGTACAGCTATTTTGTCACCAGGTGGCATGTTTGGGGATGCGTGCTCTAGAGAGGGGCATTTAAACATAACCTAACGTGGGGGAAAGATTTAGATATACTAGCTAATTTCTTCTCCCAATTTTAAATTTCTATAAAATAAAAAAAATCATAATACAAAATAAAAATTTAAAAAAAATTGAAAACTCATGAACTAATTTTATGAGATATGTATTTAAAAACCGTAAAAAAGCATTTACAATTTCATTTAAATTCTAAGATAACATTTACTTTTATAGTTTCATTTAAAACTTTAAGGATTCATTTATTTAAATTTTTTTTTATTTTTTTGAAAGACCTCTCTTCGACCCTAAAATAATATCACTTAACTGCATAATTAACATATCGGGAAATAAGAAAAAAAGAAATTAAACTGAGCTAACTCCAAACATCAGTAAATGACATTAATTAGAAAAATGGATGGAAAAATTCTGCGACCTGGATTCGAACCAGGAACCTCAACTGTCATGGTCGACGACTCTACCTATTGGGCTATCGCAGACACTTGTACAGCCATACTGTCACTAAGTGACAGCACGGTTGTACAAGTATCTGCGATAGCCCAATTGGTAGAGTCGTCGACTATGACAGTCGAGGTTGTATAATTGTCTATATCGCTGTAATAACAAGAATGAAAAAACTGCTCTAGTAATAGCAATAGGTAGCGTTTTATTGCGAAGTCAACGCGTTTCGAGCAAATCTCATCATCAGGACTCTGAAACGACTACAAAGTTGGCAGTGCGACACCATCTGGTTATATGGATTAATGTCCACCAATCAGAATGAAGTGGTATAACCCTGATTGGTGGGCTTACAGCTGAGTGATAATGACAAAATCGATTTTGTTGGTTAGAATAATATGTACAATAACGTTGTAAATAATACAAGCAAAAAGCAACAAGAGAATTGGTAAAGTAAATAATACAACAAATACAAACAAACCGAGGCAAAAACCCAGGGACACATTGGAGCAAAAGTCCGGTGGAGCAAAAAACAGTGGGGCGAAAGATTCCGTGAATTCATAATCCGAAGTTATTATTTAGGCAAAATTACGGCCTAGTGTTTACGTGGAAGAATGTATACTGAAAGGGGGATAGACAGGGTGTTTCTAAATTATCTCCCGTATTATACGAGGGGCGATTGATAAATAAGGTCTCCATAGCTGTAACTTTTTTATTTGTTAACCGATTTTCAAAATTCTTTTTGTATCTTATACTCACATTTGTCCTCTATGTAATGCACTATTCACTTTTCGACATAGTCCCCATCCCTTTTCACGCATTGCGCCAACGCATGACTAGTTGGGTGAACCCGTCGGAGAGGAATTCCGGAGTTGTTGTCGACACCAGGATTGAATGGCAGCTTTGGACCCTCTTCTGGAGTACGATAACGTCCGCCCGCACACGAGTCACCACACACAAGAGGTGTTGCAGCGCCTACAGTTCAAAGATGAAAAATTGCAGTTCAAAAATGAAAGACTTTGCACATTGCGACTTTCACCACTTCCCAAAGAAGAAAGAGCCTTTTAAGGGACATGAGTTGGTTCTGACAGCGAGGTAAACGCTGCCATTCAATCCTGGTGTCGACACATGCACAGATACAGACAGACTCACACACACACATACTGTAATGTCTACAAAAAATTTTGGTCGTTCCCTTTTCCCGTGAAATTATTCTTCGCCATTTTCTTAAAATTAGATGGCGTTTTTACTACGTATACAAAGGTTCGAGTACGTTACAACTAAACGATTTACATATGAAACTTCTCCAGCTCCAGCCACGTGGTTGACAGGGCTACGCGATCGTATGGAGTTAAAAGTGGAAGGACATCGCTTCATCATTCTTAATCGTTGTACAAACGCTAGCTGCGTGAATGCCGCCAAAAATCGATAGATAGGGAAGGATATATAAATGCACTTTCCGACGCGAAGTGGTCCTATTCCATGATTATAAAACAATGCAAATCCAGGGGTCTCACCATTTCGAAGGCAGGTATCTGTAACATACGAAATAAAAACAGAAAAACCGCAAAACCAGCAACGTTGGACGAACCTGGACCCTCAGGACAACGACCCACTCCAAGCAGAACACCGGAGGTTGAGCCAAAGTCAAGCGACCCACTCCAAGCAGAAATTCCCAAAGCTCAGAGGGCTGTCGCAAATAAGTTAGGGTTATCACAGTCAACGGTACGCAACATAATCCACAAAAATTTCCGACTTGTTAAGCGTCCGAAACCTTGTATGGGTGCATCAGGGTAAAGCTGCGAGTCATACGTCCAAGTCAACGGTCGCCCATTTGCGAACACTGGAACAGGAGACAGGCACACATTCAATTCCGTTTGAAGACATACCCGTGAAGTCTCCAGACGCATCCCACATGGATTATTGCGGCTTCGGATTGCTGAAACGCCCTCTTAGAAGTAGACGACCCCGTACATTGGACGGTCTATGAAAGCCTGTGAAGAGGGGTGCGGCACAGATCGACCTATATTCTTTGTGATGAAGCCTTATTGAATGGAAACTGCGATGCAAAGTCTTAGTTCGACATCGTGGGCACCAGTTTGAACATTACCAAACATGGCGGCGGGGTTTCTCATAGACTTATGACGCTAGCATGTTTGAGCAAATCGTTTAGTTGTAACGTACTCAACCATCTCGAGGCCAACGAGAGACAGGCCAGGGCACTCAAAAGTCACCCGACCATCGGATTTTAACAATCACTACTTTTTCATTTGTTGGAAACAATGAAGAATGGATTGTTGCCCGGACCCCGATGATCAGGTGACTTTTGAATGCCCTGGCCTGTCTCTCGTTGGCCTCGCAACCCTCTATACTGACGTCAACTGTAGATACAGAATGAACAAACATCGCCGCAACAAAAGGAGAAATCCGCGACGACAATAAACTAGCTGTGGATAAAAGAAATTTCAACAAGTTGTAACGGGGTGAGATAGCAAACGGGAAAATTGAAGAAGACAGTTTTTTTCTGGAATGATTTAGTAGTCAACTCAGGAGGCCATTGCTTAAGGGGGTCCGGGCAACAATTCATCCTTTATTGTTTCCAACAAACGAAAAAATACTGATTGTTAAAATCCAAGATGGAAACAATGAAGGATGAATTGTTGCCCGGACCCCGATGATCAGGTGACTTTTGAGTGCCCTGGCAACACCTTCTAGACACAAGGCCTCGACCAACACCACCTCTACTCAAAGCCTGAGCGCGAAAATTTCATACATTGTTACATCACTAAAAAAAGTCATCTTTAATCGCATTTCTACCAATAATAAGCTCCAAATTATGACTTCGTATCATGATGTAACAATGTATGACGTTTCCGCGCTCAGGCTTTCTCTTTAGGTGGTGTTGCCTCGACACGGAAGACTCTGACGTCATACAGTAGGCGGCAAGGCCAACTATAATACAGGCCGGGGCAGTCGAAAATCACCTTTTACATTGTTTCCCACTGCCCTGGCCTGTATTTATAGTTGGCCTTGCTGCCTACTGTTTGACGTTAGTCTTCCGTGCCGAGGCCTTGTGTCTAGAAGGTGTTGGCCCTGGCCGTGACCACCGAGAGAGAAGGCCTCCGCATTGAAACGTAATACATTGTTACATCATCATAGATAGTGCATTGTTATTCGTATTTCAACCAATAATAAGCCCAGAATTTGCACTATCTATGATGATGTAACAATGTATTACGTTTCAATGCGGCGGCCATTCTCTCTCGGTGGTCACGCCCTGGCCTGTCTCTCGTTGGCCTCGCCCTACCGTAGGTGATGTAATAATGTATGATTTTTCCGTGAGCAGGCTTTCTCTTTAGGCGGTATTGTTCTAGGCCTTGTTATCACGTTGGCCTCGTAACTCGAACGTGTGACGTTTTGATCACGTGATCAGTGTTTTCTGTTTTAAAAACCATAGCCTATAACAATGATCAGTGCTTTCTTCTTCTATGGTTGTACACTCTGCATTAACAATGATACTTCAGTTATATTATAAACGTAGGAGTTGTGATAAATATATATTAATTAAGATAAATAACACTCCTTTAATTAAAAAAAAAGACAAATAAATTAAAATAAATAATAGAAAACAATGAAAAAAGTCAACCAATTGATGAAGATGGGAAAAAATCCCGAAAACGTTATAAAATATTTCAAGTTAGTCATTTACGTGTTACGAATCATCGAACTTCCATCATAGACCTTCTTCATCTGTAACTGTGTGCCTCCCTGTGTTTGTGTAACATTTCTTCACTAGATCTTCGTTTCTTCTGTATTTCATCTGAGTTTCTCCACAAGACCTGTGTTTCATTTATGTTTCGTCCTTCAACTTTTACTTCATCAATTGGGTGACTTTTTTCATTGTTTTCTATTATTTATTTTAATTTATTTGTCTTTTTTTAATTAAAGGAGTGTTATTTATCTCAATTAATATATACTTCAGTTAGTTAACTTAGTTCTGTAGGGCCTTAAAATAATTAAAAATACTGTATATTAAAATATAAATACAGTACAATAAAATAAATAAATGCATAAAGCAAGCCATGTTTCGTTATTTAACTATTCATATTATTTTGTAATATGGATGAGTGATGTGTAATTCGTATAAACTTTTTAATTTTATTGAAATATTTTAATAATAAATGTTCTATTTCAATAAAAAATATTATCATAAATAAAATCATAAATAAAATTTTAAATATTGTAAAACATTTTAAGTTTCGTCTTAAAAAAATTATATTTGTTGAGAATACTTTTTAGGGTTTTTATCTTTTGAATTTTATTGTATTCCATCTTTATGGGCAATCAATGTATTACTATAATTATTATTATGAACGGATATTTATAAGATGAAAGGACGAGACACAAAAACCCTGGAATACAATAGATAATAGTTAATAAATAAAAATGAAAAATATAATAATAATTAACAAATAACAAAATAATAATAAAAAGAAGTAAAATCAAAATAAGACTATAAAATCAAATAAAAAGCTGACGTTTCGGATAGAGCCTATCCTTTATCAAAGCAAAAAAGGATAATTCTCTAAAAGCAAATAGAATATTAGAGAATTATCCTGAAATTATGAAAGTTGTACTCGACAATCGACAATCGAACAGTGTAGTGTATCGGTATTCAAGTGGAACTTGAAGCATAGCTTCCATAATCTCACCCTTCATAATCATATTCCAAAGTTGTACTAACGGACGGGTTTTTATATAGTTTGCATGGGGAATAGTAAGACGTTATTGGCTGACAAAAAAGAAGAGAACAAATGAGATTAATTAGACGAACTGTAGGGATAGGACAGGATGGAGGACAAATAGGAAATAATAAGGGGGAAAATTGTGATAGGATGAAACATATGAAAGTGAAATTATAAAAACGTTTAGGAATGATAGGGTGCCTAGCTAAGGCTAAGAAGGTAATAAGGCTAAGAAGGCAAAGTTCAGCCTGGTCGCCCTCCTGGGGCGAAACAGCGCTCTTGGAATAGATAGCAAACTTTTGCTATATAAAATGGTAATCCGGACCATTCTGTTATATGGTATGCCTGCCTGGGCCACAATATGTAAGTCCAGATGGAAGGACCTCCAAACTTTCCAAAACGTTACCTTGAGGACCATTGCTCAACTCGACAGGAGAGTTGCAACAAATACTTCTATTGCCGACGATTTTGAGATACCTCCCATTGGAAATCACGTCCAGGAATTGATGAAAAAGCTGCTTCCGAAGATGAAGGACCATCCCAATCCTCTGGTTGCAGGTATTCTTGAGCACCCGCTTACCTTCAGAAACCTTCTTAGACATCGCAGGCCACGTCACCTCCTGGACATCAATTTCGACGACATCCAAAAGGTGATATTTCCCGAATATTGGATCTCCTAGCTCCTCGTGTCCCTTGTCCCTCGTCAATCAACAATCAACACTATCGTCCTGATAGGAAAGGACTCCATCTTATCCTCTGGATGACTTAACTAGGTTTCATCTGGCTTCTTGCCTAGTTCAGTGTACTTCCCGTGGTTACTTTCTGGACGAGTATGGCAGTGAAAGCGTTGCTTTCGGACCACTCGTTTCGTTTTACCTGCACTGTTCGATTGTCGACTGTTCGATAGGGTGCCTAGCAAAAAGATTATGTAAAATTATTCCTGATTATTAGTAGACAAAAAAGGGGGCTGTCATGAAAGAATATTATTGACATTGTTCAAAATTATAGAATTTATGATTCCCTGACTGTACTCGGTTTAAAAAAATAAAAATTCCCTGACCATTCCCGGTCGCTAGTCTCCCTGTAAAATAGTCCCACATGTAAGAGCATCGGGTCAAAAGTAAAAAAATATGAAAGGACATTGAAGAACATTGAAAAGAAGAAATAAAAGATAAGATAAAGAAAGAAGAAAAGGACCCATAGGGCTTGCGACAAATTAAGGAATAGCTGAAGTTGGAAGGGGACATGGGAAAGGTAATGAGAGAATGGTGCCTTTGCTAAGGTTAATGCCATTAGGGGTGAGGGAATTAAATTTCCAAATAAGAAAAGACTCGAATTGCTTTCTTTCTTTTTTGTTATGGAAGTTACTACGAAAAATATAAATGCTGATGGCCTGTAAAGAGTGACCAGGGGAATTAAAGTGTTTAGCGACAGGGGTGTGAGCATTGCTAAGAATATCAAACTTATGTCCGGCAAATCTGGATAACTTTCATAACTTCAGGATAATTCTCTAATATTCTATTTGCTTTTAGAGAATTATCCTTTTTTGCTTTGATAAAGGATAGGCTCTATCCGAAACGTCAGCTTTTTATTTGATTTTATAGTCTTATTTTGATTTTACTTCTTTTTATTATTATTTTGTTATTTGTTAATTATTATTTTATTTTTCATTTTTATTTATTAACTATTATCTATAATTATTATTATTATTATTATTATTATCATCATTGTTTGGAGAAACCAAACTCGGATCAAGTCCAGAAGCCAATCCCAGAGGCGGACTCAAATGCGAGGGAAGGAAAGTTATGCACTCGTGGGAGTATTGATGTGTGGGTGTAGGAATTTCCTTACTATGTGACAGGTGTTTAGAATTGTCACTTTCTGTAAGGTTTTGTATAAGTGTGGGTTTAAATTTATTGTTGACAGGCTTTTGTGTAGCGAGTGTGGAATAACCTCAGTGGCAGAAAAAACGATAGGAACCATGTGTACTGTGTTAATTCCCCAAATGCGTTTTATTTCGTGTGCAAGACCCGTATATTTAGTGATTTTGTCAGTGTATGTTTTTTGTTAATTGTGTGTGTTGGGGATGGAGATATCAATTATGTAAGTCACTTTGTTTTGCTTATCTACTAGTGTAATGTCTGGTCTGTTATGAGGGATAGTTTTGTCAGTGATTATAGCTCTGTCAAAATATAGTTTATGTGTGGTGTTCTCTAAGACAGTGTCGGGGATACGGAAGGTTAATTCAGATAAAATGAGACGACTTTAAACGCCGCGTATGACCTTGATGGAATGTGATTTGCATGACTCGTCCACTATTCATGGGGATTAGCTTTGGATACACTTGTTGTTGTTATTTGGGACATTTCGTGCTGAAACATGGCTTCCAAAATCATAGCTTTTTGGGAAGGGTATATGTTTGGCTTATCCGACGCTAACTTCAGTCTTTCGTGCATTGTGGAATTATGCAAACGAAATGGTATTGTGGTATCCAAAGCTACTGTGGGTCGAATAATCAAAAAGAACAAATTGCGACCAACGTGGACGAACAGAGAAGCAGACCAGAAACAAGCCCCAGCCAACACGCCCAGCTCAGGTGGTGCGAGAAATCCGGTCTGAAGTGCTGAAAGAAAATCCTCCCACGCAGAGAAGTCTAGCCCAAAGGAAAGGTATTTCACAGGCAACATTCTCCAGAATAATTCATGACAATCTTGGGCTGGAGCGACGTCATAAAGCGCGCGGTCACACAACTGAGTGACTGAACACAACTGAACACTGCCAAGTCATCTGTGGCTTACTACAGGAAAATGGAACAGGAGACGGGCATACGAATTATTCCCTTCTCTCATGTGCCTGTAAAATCTCCTGACGCATCACCGATGGATATCTGTGGATTTGGTCTCCTGAAACGACGGCTCGGAAGTCGCCGACCAAGAACCGTTGATGGGCTATGGAAAGTGTGTCAGCAGGTGTGGAACGAACTTCTCATGGAGTCACTCAAACTCAGCCTAGTTCAGTGGAAATTACGGTAGCGGGCGATAGTCCAACAACGTGGCTCTCACATCGAACACAACCGACGGTGGCGCCATGGTATTACACCATCGTAACAGAACTGCAAAGTCGTCTCATTTTTTTCTGAATCAACCCTCTGTATATTTATAGTATGGAGTGTGAATGTCCCTTAGCTTGTGTATCTTAGCTAGACATTGATGTATGATGGTGGCTACCTGGTTATGTCTGTGTAAATAATCTGTCTGCGTGAGTATTTTGCAACTGGATATGACGTGTTGGATGGTTTCCTCTGCGATATGGCATTTCCTGCAAGACCCGTCAGTCGAATCTTTGATAATATGTTTTCTGTAGCTTTTGAGTGTTAATAACCTGGTCTTGTATGGGAATCATGCTTCCTTCAGTTTCCCCAAAGAGACTCCCTTCACTCAACCAAAAGTTCGACGCGTTTTTGTCCACGTGTGGCTGGTTGAGGTCAGAAGGATGTCTACCGTGGAGTTGCTTTCCGAGCCATGATTGAAGTTTAGTGCATGTTGTAAAAATGTATGGGTGTTCTGCATGCTGTTCAGATTCAGAGGTGTGTATTTTGTATCAGCCATGCAGCCTGCTTTGTGTATTGGTGATGCGTGTTGTTTAGAGTAAAAGAATTCTCTGAGTGACTGAGTCTGTTTCTGGTGTAGCTCTATTATGTCAATAATACCTCTACCTCCCTCTGAACGAGGCAGGGTGAGTCTTTCAATAGCTGCGTGTGGATGGTGCTTTCTGTGCTTTGTAAGCAATGTACGTTGTTTCCTTTCAAGTCCCTCAAGATCTGTGTGTGTCCACTGTATGACTCCAAAGCAGTAGGAGAGTATTGGCGTGGCATAAGTATTGATGGCCTTGATTAAATTTCTGGAATTTAAATGCGTTTTAAGTATTGTCTGTAGCCTATGAAGATATTGTTTAGTGAGTGTATTCTTTATGTGTTTGTGCTCCAGAAGCTTGGCTTGCTTAAATCCTAGATATTTGTAAAATTCGTCATTTTCCATAGCAGCAATGTGATCTGGTTCATCTAATGTGAAGCCCCCTTCCCTGAGTACTCCATTTTCAATGTGAATGGTTTTGCATTTGTCCAACCCAAATTGCATGTGTATGTCTTTTGAAAAAGTTTGTGTAATGTCAAGAAATTGGTGCAATTGTGTTTGTGTGGAGGCGTAGATTTTCACGAAGGCCATGTAGAGTAAGTGTGAAAGCGTGTAGTGGCAGCTTTTATTATGTTTAATTGTGTAGCCGTAAGTTGTGCTGTTCAGTCTCTTTGAAAGTGCATTTAGTGCAAGACAAAACCAGAGTGGGCTCAGTGAGTCACCCTGGAAGATGCCCCGGTTTATCTGCATTTTATTATTGGTGATGGTTTCACTGTTGAGTGTGAGGTGTAATGTAGTTCTCCAATGCAGCATTGTATTTTCTAAAAATGTGAAAAGTGTAGGGTTTATTTTATATAATCGTAGTGTATATAAATGCCATGAGTGTGGGACACTATCAGAGGCCTTTTTGTAATCAATGTAGGCTGCATGGAGGTGTCGATGTTTATTGTGAGTTTGCCGTAGGACCACATAAGTTGCTCCTTACAACCCATGTGATTTCTACGGCATCCCTTTTGTTGCTCAGTGAGAATGTTGTTTGTGTCTATGCGTGTATAAATTTTGTTTGCGATACAGGCAGTTATTATTTTGTCAAGTGTAGGCAGGCATGTGATAGGTCCAATTTGTAGTGTGTAGGCATGTGTAGTTGTGTGGAATCTGTAGTGTTATGCGACTTTGGTACCATGTATGTTATTCCTTGTGTGAGGAAATGTGGCAATGTCTGTGGTGTTTGCAAAGTGTTGGAGATCTGTTTTGCAAGGGCCAGATGCAAACAGGTGAAGCGCTTATACCAGAAGTTCTGAATCCTATCTACACCTGGAGCCTTCCAATTGTGAGTATATTTAATAACTTGTGAGAGTTCATCTGCTGTTATGTCAGTATAAGGCATGTTTGGTAGTATGGATGCTAATTGCTCCTCTTCCCTGAAACAGCTAGCTTCCCTATTATGTTCAACTGAGGCAGACCAAAGAGACGACCAATAATGTTGGAGTGCTGTTTGTGTTGGCAGAGCAGTGTTTTGTGTCTGTGTATAATCTTTGTTTAACTGCTTATAGAATGTCTTCTCATTGTTTGCGAATAACTTGTTCTGCTGTTTGCGCTGAGTGCATGTCTTGTATCTCTTCAGGCGTTGTGTTTTTGCAGCTAACTTTTCTTTTAATGTGTCCATATATTCTGTAATGTGTTGATTGAGCTGCTCATGTCTGGTGTGTGTTTTAATCTTCTTATATAACTGTCTGAGGTGTTTGTTCTGCTTTGATGAAGTGTTGTTTTTAGTGTACTGTGTAAGTCTACCTAACTGCTTGCGGATTTCGTCAATCTCAGACTCAATCCGCTTTTGCCATTTAGGTTTCTGTTGGATGTATAATTTTTGTGTGTGTTTATGGATTAGTTTCCTACCCTGTGTGGATATAACTGTAAGAGCCCCAGCGTAAATAAATAGGTGTATGTATTCTAAAGATAGATTTTCTTCAATGTACTGTGGTAAGATATATGTGTTCATGTAAGATAAAATTTCCCCTGTTTTGCTGTTTATGTTTATTTTAGGTATACCTGGTCTTTGTGTGGGATCTGTTCCCGTGTAAACTGTAAGGTATCTTTGTAGGGTGTCATTTAACCTTTCAATAAGTTTGGTATTCATGTTGTGTTGCGGATGAATATCATGGTGAAGTTCATTGTTGAGTGTGTGTTCTACAAGTTCATTAGTGATGTCACTGTTAGTGTTTGAATCTGTGTGTTGAGTGTCGGTTTGTGTAGATGGCTCGTGTTCTTGTAGCTGTTGTGCAACTTCTTGCTTTATTTTCTGTAGCGTGGGTAAGGGTATTAAATGTTCATAACAATTGTGCGATGCTGATCTGCAATGCGTTGTTCAGTGACTGTGATGTGAGGATATGTCTCTTTGAAAATGTTATATAACCATTGTCTGTAAGCTGTAGTGTCAGTTTCCAATTTAGTGACTGCGTAGTAGGCTCGCATGATAAAATGGTTTATGTCATTGGTCCATTTCATGCGTTGGCGTGGCTTGCCTGCCTTAGTGGTCGAGGACAAAGAAACTCTTGAAACACTAGGGACAGGTTGAAGTTTGAAGGTTGAAGGAACAGGGGTTGGTGCTGCTTTCGCCACCAGTGGCCCTGGGAGATTGTGGCATATTTTTCGAACGTGAGCCTCTGCCTAACCCACGAGCGCGGACTTTGATAACCCGGGTGACGTCCGAGCCGGTATCATATAACGCATTAGCACTAATCATAGTGATCACCAATAAATGGGTGGTCCTGTTAGCCATCTCCATCATCAGCAGGTCCTTGGTTAATGTAATCAGCTCATCAGCCCTACTGGGTCATCTGGACCCTCAAGATTAATCTAAGGGCAGAGTAGATAAGACCTGTTAACCAGGGCCATCTCTCTAAGATGTTGCCCCCCTCACACGACGCGGACAATTATCATAAATAAAAATAATTTTTAATATATAGTATTATCATAAATAACTTTTTAGATTATTGAAATACTAGAGACTTTAATCATAGTAATAGAAAAGAAATCCCTTCTATTACTATGGTTTAGGTGACACGCTAACATGAAACGCCCGTGACGTTTTTGTATGCTAGGCCTCCATCTTTGATGTTAACAATCATTGTTTTTCCGTTTGTGGAAACAATGAAGGTTGGATTGTTACTAGCATCCAATGACGTATATTAAAGATAGACTCCAAATTCTATTGCTAACAGCGGCAAAAAGTGAAGCAAATTGAGCCATAACATTTCTGGGCAGGAGTGAGCCGTGGAGTAATTATCTGTCTGGCTGCTTTGTTTTTGAAGATTTTGGGCCCGAGGAATAATTAATTCAAAATCATTCCTCAAAACTGTTCTGCGCACAACTGCACAAACAGACACGAAAAAAGGATCAGGAATCATTTTCCACAAGCATAAATCAAAAATACGTAATGAAAATGAAAATACATAACTGAAAGACTATCGAAACGAAATTGAAATTGAAACCATGATCGAAAAATTGTTTATAAAATATAATAAAATACTTCAAATACAAAGTTAACGAATAGATAAACTTATCACTCCGTGAGGGGCGTGTGAAAGAATTATTAATCAGCTACTCTCATGTTTAGCCATGTATTTTGCATCATCTGCACTCACTTTAGGCCATGACAGTTCTGGGCATGGAGCTTCCCAATTTGCTTCAAGTAACAACAATTGCTTCGGAGTCTATACGTTATTGCTAGCACCCAGTTGGTCAGGTGAGTTTTTCGCTTCCAGGCCCTGTTATCTCGTAGGCCTCGTTTTGTACGAGATAACAAGAATGCCGTTGCAAGAACATCGCTTCCGCGTAAAACTTCACGGTGACTCGTAGAGTTCACGGAGCTACGTGCGTGACGCGAGTGACGTTTCCATTTCGTCATTCACGTTGTCTCTCACGGAAAAACGTGGCGAGTTCGGCGTGAAACTCTGCCTTTCCAAGTTAGCGTTTACGCGAGTTTGATTTTTTATTTCAACCCCTGATAATGGCCAAATTGAATATCAAAAGGTCTAAATATATATCTATATAAATAAATATATATCAATAATATTAAAATATGATATATTTTAAAATTTTATAGAAATGCCAAATCTACCTATTCCCCTATGAGTATCGATGAAGAAACCCAGACATTAGTGAAAGTGGCACCGCTGAAATCTTCACTAAACATTTTTCTCAGTTATTAATATTTCAGGACTTGAAACTAAAGAAGAAGAATGGTCTTAAAATACTAACTTAGCATTTAATTACCCTCCGGAAAGAGATCAAGTACGGTTGGCCTTCAACGAGCGAAAAAATCAACAGGCCCGGATGGAATACCCTCATTTATTTTGAAGAGAGGCCGTGAATTAATTTTCGAACCACTTCTTAATATACACTGAGTGCCCAAATTATTATGACCACCAGACAGTTTTAGGCAAATGAGCTATTGCGTCACAGCGCTGCTGCTAAAGGGCTAGATAGCTATAAAAAAGAATGCAGGTGAGGTGAACCATCAGTTGCACTGTGTTTTTTGCGACGATATGGGCAAAAAACGTGATTTAACTGAGTTTGAACGCGGGATGATCGTCGGCGCGCGCAGTGTCGGAACCTGTATCAGCAAAAACCTGAACTTGTGAAGTGTTCAAGAGCAGCAGTTATTAATGTTTACAGAGAGTGGACTACCAAGCAAAAAACCGGCTACCAACGTCAAGCGTGTGGTCGTCACAGGCTCCTCAATGCTCGAGCTGAAAAGAGATGGACAGAGTTGTCCAGGGCGACAGAAGACCAACAGTGCGTCAAATAGCGGCAAATCTTAATCAAGGACAAACTGTGACCGCCTCTGAACGAAATGTTCGCCGCTCATTACACCGGTTAGGCTATGGAAGCCGACGACCAGTTCGAAAGCCTTCACTATCAGCCTTGAACAAGAGCAGACGTCTCCAGTTCACCAAGGAGCACAAGGATTGGACAGTAGATGACTGGAGAAGGGTCATGTGGTCCGATGAGTCACGATTTCAAATGCATGATGCAGATGGCAGGGTTAGAATATGGAGAAAACAACACGAAAGCATGGACCCACCTGCATCGCCATAACACTTCAAGCTGGTGGCGGCAGTATTACGGTTTGGGTCCTTTGATTCCTCTGCACGAACGTGTGCGTGCCCAAGATTATTTAAGTATTGTCGCAGATCAAGTACATCCCGATATGTTAATGGTGTACTCTGACGGGGATGGATACTTCCAGCAGGACAATGCTCCTTGTCATAAGGCTGGCTTCGTCCTCAGATGGTTCGAAGAACATGCCGTAGAGTTTTCCTTGTTGGCCTGCACAATCGCCAGATCTCAATCCCATTTGAGAATTTGTGGGATGAGATCGAACGGGCCATCAGGCAGCGGGATCCAGCACCATCAAATCTGCAGGAATTGGAAGGTGCAGTTCTTCAGAGTTGGTCTCAAATTCCTCCTAAACCTACCAACATCACATAGAATCCATGTCTCGGAGAATGCAAGCAGTAATAAGAGCGAAAGATGGCCCAACACTGTATTAAGGGGGTGGTGATAATAATTTGGCCACTCCAAGTATTTGAGAAGTGCTTGAACAGAGGATATTTTCCAACCCTCTGGAGAAGACCGACCACGAAACCTATCTATGGAAGTGGAAATAATTTAATTACGTGACTATACCAGAATGTACTTAATTCGTGTGACAGAGAGGAAAGAAGCGATATATTTGGAGTTGAAATAATTTAATGAAATAATATATGTAATTTCTACAAACTTTGGCAATAAAGAAATTTTGGATTTGTCAGCATTTACAAATCAAGTTCAGTCAATTTCGAATGAGCTTCCATTCCAGCTTTGAACGTCCATGATTAGGGCGTGTCTAAAAAGTCCGACCGGACGCCAACAGGTCACGTGGTACGATCGGCGATCGGTCGGCGGCCATTTGCTTCCGTTTGTTTGTTCATGGACAGCGCGATCGTGAGCAATCTGTTCAAAATGCAAAGTTTCCTCATCATTTAAGTTAGTCCGATTTTAAATTGTGTATATACATAAATTTTCTTCACCCGTCTTTTCTTTTTCGTATTCATTCCGTGTTTCTTGATGATGCCAAATATGTATTTCGCCATCTCCTTTCTTCAAAATATATTAATTACGTATTGGGCACTCCTACACTTGAATTTTCTACTTTCGTCCGCCATTTTGATTCTACTCATCGAGGCACCCGACCGGCGTTGGACTCCGATCGCGTTATGAAAATGCTCATCGCGACCGGTCGTTACTTTATGGAGAGGCTGTTCGCGACAGGTCAGACTTTTTAGATACACCCATAATGACCCCTCTTCAGGTATGAGTGGTGAATATAGAGTTCGTGCGTATCGGGTGCTGGGATGAAGCCTACGTCGTGGGATTCAGTCGACTTGTAGAAAGCATCAATGATTGGAGTTTGTGGCACTGCAGCAGTAGATAGCGGCGACTTAATTAGGTTTGTCAACCGCTTAATGGACGCCTTAGAAATAACCCCCTTAATAAGCGCGGAAATCCCCCAGCGTGCCCCACGAGAATACCGGCTAGTGAGGGTGGAGGCAAGATGGCTTGCAAGGCTCCGGAGTTCATCGGGAGAGTTTTGCTAGTGTGAAGCTTTCAATCGTTGGCTGTGTCTCTTCCAGATCGAAGCTTATAACTTGATCCGAAGTGGCCCTATGGGATGACCCTGTTGTCGTCCTTACGTCACGGGGCTGGCTGGAACTGAAGACTATTCCCTCTTGGCATTTGCTTTGCGGAATATAAGTTGGAGAACAGCAACCATGATCCACAATTAATTTAACATCAGCAAATTTACGAATGTTCTTACTGCAATTATTAATTGACTCCATACATTGATACAAACATTTGTCTGAGCGGTAGACCCGGCTACTATGCTCAGCGAACGGATTTACTCGTCTCTCGTATCGTTTATCAGCGAGGCGGGGGCTGCTCGTTGATGGCCGGGTGCATATTACTTACCTTTACATTGCTAGAGTTCATAAAAATAAAATTTTGGATAAGTTTTCGATTATAAAAAGATTTCGTGTGTTGTGCGTGACATTGTGCTTCAGTGCGGGAAAATAGTTTCTTCTGACACTGTTCGCAAATACTGGGATCGTGCAGGCCTAAAACCATTTCATGTCATTCCTAAACCCATGAAAACTGCCCAGAACATCGAAGACAGAATGTGGTTTTGTGATTACCTTAGGGATTGGGATGAAAACGATTTCATGCACCTTGCCCCGAGCATTGAGTTTTTTGTGTGGACTGTTAGACGGCCAAATTATCAGAACGACAGGGGTTGGAGCCTCTCAGCTGACTCCATTACTGATGATGAACATTACAAGGAACTCTCTAAGAAACCCGATTGCAGTGGAATCTTCACAGCTAAACGATTGTTGTGACGGTTTAAGGAGCAAAGGGAACCATGGGACGGGAAATATTTCCGAAACCTCCTAATCGCAGATATCTTACCTTTCCTGCGAGATCCTAACAATACACACGATCCTCACGAGGTCTGCTCCCTGCTTTAAGGCAAACGCCGCACAAGATTTTACGCACAAACGGTATTGATTTACTTTCATCCAATGAATGGTCAGGTGCGTCCCCAGACTTGAATGCTGCAGAACATTTCGGAGCCATTCTAAAAGATGCCGTGGAAACTTTGATGATCCAAGAACATGGACCGGACCGGTATTCCCGATATCTGCTCATGGGACATTTGACAACAGTGCTTGAGGATAAGGAGTATGACACGGCTCTTTTTGAGAATCTATGGGCTCCTGCACAGATCGAGTGCATGCTGTTCGCGAAGCAAATGGCGGACATACGAATTATAGATACAAATATAGGCCTACCCATAAATAAAGCAGATTTGTAATTATCAACCATAAGTTTTTCTGTTCATTCTCGTTTTCTCTGCAGACCCCTAGCTAAAGGTTATGTGGGACTCTGTAGATGGAGTGTAGGAATGAGGCGGCCGGGATGTCGTGCAAACTACTGAATACATATTGGAAGCACAATTAATGCAAATATTAAAGTTCAGAGGCTCACTTGAGAAGCGGCGATTCCTTTCTAAATTTCCTTTTTAGCATGGCATGGGTCGCTGACGTTACAGTATTAAGCTGTCGTCTATCCTAACACACTTCGGAACATGATCGTCTACATTTAGTTCTCTTAGTGTGCCTGACCTCATTATTTTCCGACGAAGAACGTTGCTGATCGGAATTCCATGGGCGGCCGGAGCAATACCTATTACTCTGTTGACAACGGAACGCTTTCTGATGTTTTTCCCGGCGGCCTTTCTTTTTATTCGTTCCTGGAGGATTCTGAGGCGCTTCTGCATCCTCCAATTACACTGCTCAAAACATTTAAAGGAACACTTCTATTAAGCAGCGTGCAGAAGCAACTACGAATAATATGGACAAAATCGCTGTATGTGATCATTAAAAGACGGTTTATTTAAAAATAGAATGCATTATTGAAACAACTGGTGAAGATACATAAAGAAAAAACAGGAAACTGCAGGATCCCTGCCTAAAACAAAGTGAAATGTCCTTTCGAAGTTCTGAGGAGAATGCCCTGTTTCTTCCAGGGATCAGTTTTTGCACCACTCAGTAATGTGTATGCCTACCATGGGCTGCAGTAACCTCCATGTACCTTCGAGGCATGCTCCGTATCAGTCGACGGATGTGATCTTGGGGAAGCCGGTCCCATTCCTCAGTAAGTGCCTGGATGAGCTGTTGCAGTGTTTCTGGAGCTGAAGGGCGGTGTCGAATTCGCCTGTCAAGCATGTCCCAAAGATGTTCAAGGGGATTTAGGTCTGGACTCATCCCACCTCATGGTCTGAATGCCATGCATCCGTAGGAAGTCTTGAGTGAAGCTGCAGTGTGTAGACGAGCATTATCCTGCATCAGAAGGAATCCAGGCCCCATGCCATGTGCAGCAACAATCATACATTCTTCCAGAATGTCACGAATGTAAACGTCAGCGGTCATTCGCTCTCGGACCACAAGATCCGTTCGATGGTCTATTGAGATGCCAGCCCAAACTATAATGAAACAACATCCCATTCGGTCAGTCTCACAAACTGTTGCGTCCGTGTTTCGCTCACCACGTCGTCTCCAGACACGTAGACGGCCATCAAAGCGGGTCAGGCGGAATCTTGACTCGTCTGTGAAGAGAACAGAACGCCAGTGGCGAAGCTGCCAGGTGACATGTTGATGTGCAAACTCTAGTCTCGCCTGTATGTGCTGGCGGGTTAGCCTAGCCACTCGATTTAGTCGTCTGGCTCTCAAGCCAACTTCACGTAATCTGTTCCGGATTGTTTGATCTGAAACAGCTATCTCAGTTGACATCTGCAGGTCATTTCCCAGGTCTCTGGAAGTTGAGGTTCTTCGGCGCAGGGCACAAGCCCGCACATAACGATCTTGATTGGCGGTTGTTGAGCGTCGGCGACCTTGCCAGTTGCCTGGAATCGTGTCCACAGTCGGAAAATGACGGAAGAGGACACATTGAGGGCATTTGCCACAGTCCGAAATGATTGACCCGTTTGGAGCAATGTTACGGCTCTCGCAGCTTCTACTGCTTCAAGATGCCTTCGTGGCATGTCAGAGCACTAACAACAACGTTCCAGGAATGCCTGCACCTTCTAATGTTTCGACCGTTATCTCCAAGCAAAGAGTGTACTGGCATGTAATCACTTTGTTTTCCGGGGGGTTATATTGCTATGCAAATTTCTCAGAACATCTGGCAGCAAAATGTGTTGGCTTTAACCATTTCCTATGAGGAAGATAGTAGGTTTCATGTTGTAGAAGATGAAATTGCTAAAAAGTATTATTTACGTCCTCTGTAGGGGATTCTACAAGTGTTCCTTTAATTATTTTGAGCAGTGTATCTTTCTTCTCGTTTCTCTCCTCTCTCGCCCATTCTATTCTTGACGGGGGAGCTCCTCTTCCGTGGCGGCGATTTTCTCCAAACCCTCGGATTTAAGAGTTTCGTCGAATCTTCTCTTCCGAAGATTTGACACTGAGCAAACGTGAATAACAACTGTATTATTTTTCTACATAATCTCCTTGAAATATATGTTTTCCAGCGTTTATAAAGTGCATAGATTCCTCTTGAAAAAAATTATTTTGGTTGTCTGCGCAGCCACTCGTGCACCGACAGCTGAATGGAGTTTCTTTCCACCCATTGCCTCATTGAGTGGCCCAAACATGTGGCAAACAATAAGGCTTCAACTGTTACAATATTCTCTGCATCACAACACGTTGTGCCTGACCCGGTTGAGGGGCATCTGACACTGCTGTCACACCGTTTTTGAACTTCACACTCCATTCATAAACTTGCCGCTGTGACAAACAGGCATCACCATACTGAAGCTTCATTCCTCTATGAATTTCAATAGGTTTCACACCTTCACTACTCAAAAACCGGATAACTGAACGCTGTTCTTCTTTGGTGCATGTTTGAAGTGGGGCGGCCATCTTTAAACTGCTGCTGTGACGTTGTTTGCTTGTCTCCACTTTTTTGCCACCTACCGGATATTTCTGCAACTCATTTTTAACGAATATACAGACTTCAAACACGGTTAGGCGAAATTTGGAATTTTAATTACAATTTTACGGTTTTCATTTGACTCACCCTTATCTATCTATCTATACATAGTATAAATCTAAGTCACTTCCCCGGTGTATGTGCTCGATAACCTTAAGAACTACTGCATCGATTTTTATGAAACAAGTTTTGTTTGTTAGGGGATTTATGTAGAAACTTTGTAGGCTAGGTATTAATTCATAAAAATTGGTTTTATATTAAATTATTTACGTTAATTGCTCTCAAAATGCGTCAACATGGCTGCTCATCATATGGTGATCGGCGATCGAAACGCTTAGCGCCATCTCTTGAGCAAACAAACAAACATAAGCTAATTCTACTTCATCTTAATAGCTGAGTAAATTTGCAAGAACATTGTTTCTCACATGGCCAACTGTATGTTGCCTGTTCTAGAGTTAGCGATCTTAGAAATTTATACATTTGCAGTAAAGATGCAACAACATTAAATGTCGTTTATAAGGATGTACTCAAGACTTAGGTGTAGTCCAAAAACTTCCATTAATTTTTTGACATTAAATAAAGGTTTTTTAAAATTTACCTATACTGTAACTCCACAACTCAATATTTCAATAAACTAATTCAATAAAACAATAAAAAATATATAACACAAAAAAATTCAAAAGAACTCAATGAAATACGTACTATTTTTGCGATAGGCTGCCATGCTTTTTTCTCCTCTAACAGCTGTGTAAACAGAAACCATGCGAAGCGAAACCGAACGTTTCGCATACGATAAGGTTATTACAAGTGTACAAAATGGTGAAGGAAAGCTATTCTTTTTAGATGCTCCTGGAGGCACAGGAAAAACTTTTTTAACAAACTTAATACTATGCAAAATTAGAAGTTTCAATAAGATAGCTATTGCCGTTGCATCTTCAGGAATAGCAGCAACATTGTTACTGGGGGGACGAACTGCACACTCCACTTTTAAACTTCCCGTCACAATTATAGCAGGGGACACTCCTTTCTGCCAAATAAAAAAACAAAGTGCTACTGCAAAATTATTTCGTCAATCTTCCTTGATAGTTTGGGATGAAGCTACTATGGCAAATAAGGTTGTTGTTGAAGCTTTGCATCGCACTCTGAAAGATCTTAGAAACTCCAATCAAATAATGGGTGGCTTGACATTTTTATTCACAGGTGACTTTCGTCAAACTCTACCAGTTATAACAAAAGGTACAGTTGCTGACGAAGTAAATGCTTGCTTAAAAAAGTCTTTTATTTGGGAGCATGTTATTCACCTTTCACTCACTAAAAACATGAGGGTCCTTTTAAATAATGATCAACAGGCAGATGCATTTTCTACAAAATTGTTGAAAATTGGTTGTGGCAGTGAACTAGAAGTAAATGGTAGGATAAAACTTGATTCTTCATTATGCAATTATGTCGAATCACTAGATTCTTTGATTGAAAAAATTTACCCCGATATTTCTAATATTCAGTCCAAGTCTTTAGGATGGTTCCAAGAGAGGACTATATTAACACCACGTAATTATTCTGCTAACATAATAAACTTAAAAATAATGAACAAAGTTGAAGGAAATGTAAAACAGTATTGTTCCATCAACACAGTTTTACAAACTGAAAATGCAGTACATTACCCTGTGGAATTTTTAAACTCATTACAACCTTCTGGATTCCACTTCATTTATTACAACTTAAAATTGGTGTTCCTATAATGTTAATTAGAAATTTAAATCCTCCAACACTTTGTAATGGAACAAGGTTAATTGTGAAATCACTAAAAGATAATGTGATAGAAGGTTCAATTATTACTGGAAGTGGTCTTGGTGAAACAGTTTTAATTCCAAGAGTCCCTTTAATACCTACAGACTTACCTTTTCAGTTCAAACGCATTCAATTTTCAGTTAAACTTTGCTTTGCTATAACAATTAACAAATCTCAAGGCCAAACATTGAAAGTAGCTGGAGTAAATTTGCAAGAAGATTGTTTCTCACATGGCCAACTATATGTTGCCTGTTCTAGAGTTAGCGACCCTAGAAATTTATACATTTGCAGTAAAGATGCATCAACATTAAATGTCGTTTATAAGGAAGTACTCAAGATTTAGGTGTAGTCCAAAAACTTCCATTAATTTTTTGACATTAAATAAATGTTTTTTAAAATTTTCCTATACTGTATTTTTATTTCATGATTTAAAAAGCCCAGGCAACGCCGGGCGCGGGTTTGCTAGTTATACATAAGGAAGGATATAAACAAACAATAGGAATCCCGAACGGTAGTCCATTGGTACCTTATTTATTTATAATATTTATAAATGGGCTTACATATAAATTAAAAATCAATAATCCTCCTTATGCTGAGGACATAAAATTATCAAAAGAAATCAACTCACAAATTGACAAAATGAGCTACAGTTAGACGTTGACAGCTTATGCACTTTACATAAAAAATGGATTAAAATGTAATTTAGCCAAAACAAAAATGATGACCCTTACAAAGAAAACCAGCCCCATTTTTTTCAATAGAAACTTGGAGAAAAATAATAGGGTATGTCAAATTAAAGACGTGGGAATGATCATTGATAGCAAATGCTGATTTGGACTCCCAGTAGATGGAGTTATTGCCCGGGCGCGTATATTCGAAACGCACGAGGTGCAGACCATCATTC
>JAHWFO010002260.1:0-28555 GCA_023313115.1 Rhysida immarginata
GTGGAACTAGATGCTCTTCCAACTCTAAACGGGCCTGGCGTTCTTCACGAACAACGACAGCAACAGTACTCGTTAAACGCCGAAGGAATGAGGAGGTAAGCTTATCTGCTGTGTATGGCACATGCCGCCCCAATGTGCACATGCTGACGCGGCAAGCAGAAGATCCCGTTTCACGGTTTAATGCATAGGGCTGTATATCGCCATAGTTGCAGTAGCATTTAATTCTGCTAAGAGCCCTTATAAATCGCTGTCACTGTTATCAAAATAACAGTCATGACTACCAGTCTTGTTTCAATTTCATAGTCCATTGCGATGCCTAACTGACAACTAACCAATAGCATCCAATGTGTGACGCCAAGAATTCGAAACTTTTTCGACTTCTCGGCAACTTGTGACGTAACAGTTGCTGAACCATGGCATCAGTGTCTATCGCAGGGTAAGGGAAAAAATGAAAGCTTTTTTATATATTTTATCAATTTTGAGTACGAATTGAAAAATTTTATACATGCTATATTGTTAGTGAGACTTTCATCTTTCATTTTAAACAAATTTGTTTTGGGTGTGACGTTTACCTTTAAACTAACAACAGCTAAAATAACAAAAACCTATGCACTTATGCATACCCTGAACCATTACAACATTTTGGTGCTTCGTTTCCACAAGATCCATGTGACACTCACTGACATGAAATGTCACAATTTATTGAATTTTATTAATATTGCATTTTTATTAACAGGACATGAAAAGATGCAAGTAATAAACTTCACTTTCATATTATTTATTATCAAACAATAGGGAAGGGGAGAAAAACTGATACAACATTAAAACCCTTCAAATTCCATCTAAGATTGCATCACTGGGAAATTTAAATTTAATTAAAGGTTAAAATGTTTACCTAAATTTAATTTTATATTAAAAACTTTATATGCTAGTAACCGAATTTTAAACTGAGCTCAAAATTTTCTTTTGTTTCAATTTATATTAGTCATACTTAAAGAGGAGAAAACGTAAAAGATGATAATTTGTCCTTTTTTTTTTTTTTTTTTTTTTTTTTTTCCTTTTTACAACACTAGTTGCTGCTTTGCAAATAGGCTCTCACTTGTCAATAATACCATTCGAGTATAAAAATAGAAGATATTTTTATGCTGGAAGATAATACATTGTACCACAGTCATGCAGTGGAGATCTTTACCTGGTACCTTGATCAATGTACAATATTGATGAAAAACAAATTTTTTGGCAAAATTTTCAATTATGATATACACAACAATTTATTGCTCAAAAACTTTGGAAAATGTGCACATTTTTGCAAAGATTTATGAATTTTTTTTAAAGCATACGTTTTTATTCACGTGTCCTCCAAAATTCTATGGAAATAATCAGTGACCAGTTGATAAGTTTACCCTGCTTTTTAGGATGAATTTTATGCCACAAATTTCTCGAGTATATATGGTACTTCAATATTATATATCTAAATTTAATATCCAATATTGTACATAAAAAATTATCCTATCCTATTTAATAATCATCATTCTTATAACTTTATACAATGAAAAATTTTCACTGTTATCTCCAACAATAATATCTATATTGTTTATGTGTTATTGAAGTTTTCAACATGAGAGCATGGTCATTTACTTTTCTGATCTGTGCATTTCATTGTTGGTCTGCTATATTTACTGAAAAGTAGAGCACCATATAAAGAAAGTAATGTAGGGACCTGGTCAGACGCAAAATTGGCTTGGCTCCTGATTTGCCCAAAACTTTGCATTATAGTATAAGATACATTTTTTGTCTTCGATAAATAAGTGTCAGTTTTCACTTTCTTATGTAGAAGTTCAGAAAATGGCCATTATACCTTCCAAATTTGCTTTTGTGACCAGGACATTGAAATATGTGAATTTGCATATGCTTATCCCATTACATGTACTGTAGCCTACGTAGTAGCCCTTTGTTTGGGGGCCTGCCACCTAGTGGCAAGAGAATGGATAGAGGAGAGAGTGGGCAGAGAGACTGAAAGACCCTTACATATATATACACAATTTTTCTATACCTAGAATAAAATAGAGTAGAATGGAGTCAAGAGGCTACAAACATTCAGCAGACAAATTCTGCTATGTCTGTGGTGAATTTATCAAAACAAGAGCAAAGAAGCACTCTGCAGAACATCACAGAAAATGTGAGGCCTACAAGGTGTATTTTGAAATGGAACCCACTGACCACACAAACAATTGTTACTTCTGCATGGTGGACCCTTCAAAATGCCTATCTGGTAAAAATGCAACTCCAGTGGCAGACATTCCTTCATCAATCGCAAGAGCCTCATGGCTGTCCTGCTTCACAATGGGAACAAGTTTTCTTCTCTTCCCCTGGCTCACTCTGTTCATCTAAAGAGAACTGTGACAATGTGAAGATTTTACTGCACCAACTGAATTATATTGAGCACCAGTGGGAGGTCATTGGAGATTTTAATATGGTGGAATACCTGATGGGTCTTTAAGATGGTTTTACAAAGTTCCCTTGCTATCTTTGCTTTTGGGACAGTAGGAACACTGATTCACACTACCATAAGCAAGACTAGCCACTGCAAAAGAAGTTTTTAGATGAACAATATCGCCAGCCAAAGCGCCGTTACTATATATCCGCTTTGTCGCCAGCTGAGAAAGCACCCCTCCCCCACCAACATCGTGCTTGTAGTCCGAAATTTCTTAAGCAACCTCTCCCAAATTTAGATGCTTTTTAATAAATGCAGTATATAATTTCACAAATAACTCTAAACAATCATTCTGGTATCACTGAAACGACGGTAACTTGGTTGAATATCGACATATTTAATGTATCAACAACCACGATATAAAAGATGACAAGCATTTTTATATGAGAAAAACATTCTAAGACGCAGCAAGATAAAAACACACATGTGAAATGTCAGTGGTGAACCTTTGATATATCTATTATTACAATTTAGAGCTGGACAAGAAATCGGCATTGAGTTTTACTGTGTTTGTCTACGCCAACTTCAAACGTAAACATACGATGAAGGCCATTTTATGCCAACCAAAGCAATGGCCGACAGGCTTTCAAATGGGGACGCGTTGGTGGCACTGAAAGCAGCTCATGGGCGATCTACTCATTTCATATCATTGAGTGGGAGCCACTGTTGGACACAACAAAGGTTCTGATGCATCCACTCCACATCAAATTATGGCTGATGAAGTAGTTTGTAAAGGCTCTTGACACTAAATCAGCAGCCTTCATGCACCTAGAAGAACTATTTCCAAAGCTCTCTGAGGCCAAAATCAAGACCGGTGTCTTCATTAGACCACAGGTAAAAAAGGTCATCGAGTGCATTGAATTCCCAAAGATGCTGACCAGAAAGGAAAACACAGCTTGGAACAGCTTTATGGCAGTAGTTAAAGGTTTCCTTGGGAATCACAAGACCAACTTAGTGTGGCTGGTTGAGAAACTATGGTTCACAACTATGGCAAGATGGGTTGCCGGATGTCTCTGAAACTCCATATCCTTGATGCTCATTTGGATCGCTTAAAGCGGAACATGGGAGAATACTCAGAGGAGCATGGCAAATGCTCCATCAGAATATTATGTCCTTTGAACGTCAATACCAAGGAGAGTACAATGAAAGCTTGATGGGAGACTGTATATGGGGACTGATTCGGGAAAGTGATGTGAAGTACAATCGTAAATCTAGAAAAAAACACACATTTCTAAGTATTGTCTTTGTTTTGAAGTTAAGGTAAACATTACTTTTAATTTACATATTGTCTGTTTATGTACAAAACAAACTGTTACCCATGTATATGTCTGGAGATATACAACATATAAAACTCATTCTCCCGACCACAAAAGCAAACTTTTTACAGCACAATTGTCATTTTCTTTACTTTCTAGGCATGTGGAAACGGATAAACACAATTAATATGGCCAAGAACAGAACAAAAGTTCAAATTTCTTACGTAGTGTTATACAACAAGAAATTAAGCCTCCCGAGGAAGGTATAGGAAAGTAGCGGAAGCTCTGACTTCATCTATTTTTTTATTCCTTCATCTGTACTTTTAACCCCCCATTTTTTTTTTAATCAAAAATCGATTTTCTCAAACCTTGTATTTAGAAAATATAAAAGAACCCTATCAGTCTTTCCTTTCTCATCATTTTCGATCGAATATGTATATCACACCCTATATGTTGTCATAAAGTTCTAAAGACCAAGTGATTGCCACTCCCACAATTCCGACCCTAGCGGGGCAATTTGGCCCAAACTTTACAGTGATGTTTATCTTGTATAGACGAACTTGCATACCGAATTTTACTCCTTTATATGTATAAATACGAGTAGACCTTTTGGTCCCCTCTAATTTCTGCCCCCGAAACTCCGACCCCAGTGGGCCAATCAAAACCAAACTAAATAGTGAAGGTGCACATCCCCATAGTAAGTTATATTCCGAATTTCAACCTTCTACCTCCAAAAATGCGTAAATTATGAAGAGGACGGATGGATGGATGGATGGATGGATGGATGGATGGATGGATGGACAGACAGACAGATGGACATTGTGAAATCAATACGTAGCTCCATTCTTTTGCTACTTAATAATAATTGAATTAACTTGGGAATGATTTATGAGAGCCTTTTTTTAATATGTTGTACCTCAGATGTCTTGAATTATAAATGAATATATGAAAATATTCCACATCATGGGCGAGAACCAGGGACTTTCACTAATAGCAACAATGCTCAAACCAATTAAGCCACGCTGGCATGGAAGCATCACCTATCCATCTAGGCTTGGTAAGAGCAGCACCTTGTTCGCCCAGGATGTGGATTTTATTTCCTATTTTCATTTATGACAAAATAGAAAACTAGCAAGTATAAACATAAAAACTAACAATTTTACTTTTAATATGGTCATGATTGGTCGAGTTAGTATTAGGATATTTAGTATAAGCGGCCTGTCAGAAAAGTATCTGGATTGAGGCTACAAAAAAAAAAAAAAATAGAACTCGCTGCGCCTTTATCCTATAGGTGAAGTACGTTAATGGCGGTGCATGACGTCGGAATCAAAACAAAGTTTACTTCCGGCCCTAACAGATGACTTCCACTCCCTCTTCAATCTTATGCGACTACACACTCATTGGATTTGAAGCGTGCTTTTTAAATATTTTGATTGTAATAGGTATGCGGTTGCTGTATGTTTAATTGCTCTAATTCTGCAAAGAAAGACTTTAAAATGTTTCGAGTGCCTTGGAATGGAGGTAGGAAACTAAAATCAAATAAAAAAATCACGATGGGAAATTATAGATGCGTTCGTGTCTATGAAAAGCGTTTCATTACAGGTACTTTCTAACGTCTTGAGATTTAATAATTCAGTTTTATCTATTTATTTATTTCTTTATATAAACTAAAAGCTGTAAATTAACTTTATGGCTGAGATAGGTCAACCAAATAATGATCTCAAGCACGTTGATTACGTGCAGTCTTTATTCTTGACATCAAGTGAGAGTGAGGGTAGAAATCGTAATCTTGCCACAGCAATATTGTTAAGATAGCAATATTTTCGATGCAGATATGTCTTATAAAGACCATTGCAGTCATTATTAAAATGGATTAATTTTTCAGTTTCTTAGATTTAATGGAATGAAATATATAAATTACAAAAGAGAAGTATCATAATTAGCCAATTCAATGCCTCATATTTCAGAAGATAGGCTATGAACAATGCAGATATCACCATACCGAATTTGACAAATTGATATCTAAAGATCGATAAACTTTTAAAGCCTGCTTATCAAATTCAGGTTAAGTAACGGGTAAAGCAATGGAAAATATCCGGAATGGAATGGGTCGAGATTCTGAAGAACGTTACCATTGCTATAAAAACCAAATTAAACAAAATAAACTTTAATATGTTCCGTTTAAATATATGAATATTTATATTCCGTATAAATAATATTATTGTAATTTTCTGATTGGTCTTCCTACTGTAAAAATTCCGCCTTTTGCCTCGTGTACTCTGTATTTCGATGATTGATAGCCGAAATGCGCATACAGGTTAATAAATTTTGGTGTGTAAGAGGTTGTTTATTTTTCTTTGGTATTACGATTATCGACAGTTCCTCGGTTTGATTATTTATTAATTTGATTACAGCAACTATTTTTACATACTTGTATAAAGTAATTAACCCTCCTACTGTTGATCCATTATCATCACACAAGCATGCTAAGCCTGTTTTGAGTTTTAATATTAATTATTCTTTGCTTTATATCAGTTAATTTTTGAAAAAGAATCTTACTTGGAAAATTATTGAAACTTTTTGAAAAGGAATCTTATTTTTTTAAAAAGTATAAACCGATCTCTTTGTCTTCGTTTGACGTTGAACCGATCAAGATATGCTTGTGGGTTGCCTATGAAAAACACTAACTTTGGGCCGGAAGTGAGGGGTGCGATTTGTAAACACCGGAAGTTACACTCACCTATCCGGATCATGTGACAACATTTCTGCTGATGACATAATAAAATTAGCAGCTGTTAAGAGTGCCACGTGCAACTGTTGTAACACGCTAAATCAGAATGTATTTCTTTTCTTGTCGCGTGGAGAAAATGAAAGAAAACATTGAGCAATGACATTGCATCAGATTTTGTTTTAAAATCGATAAAACCGCAACAGAGTGTTATGAATTGCAAAAACAAGCATTCGGCAATGATGTTATGAGCCGCACACAGGTTTTCGAATGGTTCAAGGATTTTATGGAGGTCAGAAAAATGTGATGGTGGAACTCTTGGCCATCCCAAAGGAGGCGTTCCATAACTTGTTTCGACAAATGGCAGCAACACTGGGCTAATTGCGTTGCTGCAGACAATGCTTATTTTGAAGGTGACTAAACATTTATGTGAGTTCGAACCATATATTTTTGAACCAGGTGATGATTACGAGAAATGATGTTGGTATAATGGAAAATAAAAAATGGAGATGTTTCTAACAACTTCTACTTTAACAAAGATATTGCAAAACAAATATTAAAGTAAAGACTTTAAGGTTATCAATGGCAATACCATAATAGATACAGGGCTCCCTCTATATAACGGGGTACTGTATTTCATAAATTAAGAATAAATCCATTTTTTCTTTATAATTTGTAAATTTCTAATTGTTCAATTATGCTGATTGTGTGGAGTTATCTTTAGATTTAAAGATCACAGGAGGCGATTTCTGAAACATTTAATCCATCTTCAGCTGTAATAAAAATATTGCCAAACCCAGTATTCATATTTATAAGAATTTAGATCAGTGTTTCTCAAACAGTGTGCCGCGAGATTTTTCGAAAAATTTAAAAATGCTTCAATAAATTAAAAAATATTAAATTTCTTCCCTAAAGTAATAAAATAATTCTTCATAAAAATTAAAATTATTAAGTGTGCCATGAAAATTCTTTAGAACTTTTATGTGTGCTGCAAGATAAAAAACTTTGAGAAAAACTGCCTAGGTGGCAACTAGGCATGGTACCGAGGTGGAAATGAAGTTCCCTGGGTTCGGATCCAGACACCGGCCAGCAGAAGCTGTGACGCCAGATTTTCATAGTTGTATGAAATTTCAGATTCCGAGATGATCTTAATACAGGCATTCGAATTGTTATGAAGTTATTAAATATATTGCATTTGCATTCGAAATTCCACTATTTTCATATTTGGTTCCATTATCTTTATAACATATAAATAGGTTATTGCAAGTATTACTGATTATGTTATATGTTATAATTTAAATTCTCAAATCATTTTGTTAATTGATGATATATGGGCCTCTGTAAATAAATGTAGCTAAATTTTCTATAGTTTTTCATTTTTGATGGGAAGGTGGTTATTTTCAATTAAACTTCTCTGATTTTAATTAACCATTACATTATATTCAATTTCTCGAACGAAATCTTTCATTAATTTTAACACCTCTTTTTGATCATCATGTAAAGCCATAATTTTTTACACATAAAGTAATATCAAAAGGTTTCTGCATTTTGGGAAACAAATGATTGGATAACCTAACCGAGTCTAACCTACCTAACCGAAACATATGGAACCAAACGAAAACAGACAAAACCAAACTGAACCGAACCTAACCTAACTTAACCTAACCGAAACATATGGAACCTAATCAAAACAGACAAAACCTAACCGAACCTAACCTAAACGAAACATAAGGAAACTAACCAAAACAGATAAAACATAACCGAACTTAACCTGACAAAACATAACCTAACCAAACCTTAACTAAACCTTTCTCACCTAAACAAACCTTACCACCAAACATCTGAAATCCCAAAAACACTCTTTCAATATTATGTTAATGGAGCTCCAAATTATCCTTTACATGATGCCCAAATAAGAGAGGAGTGAAAAATAATAAAGAGCTTGTCTGAATAAATGGATATAATCCAAAAACAGTTTATAACATTATGAGAAAATTAATAAAGATTAAGCAAATTTCAATCAAATATGACACCGTGCTCAAAACTTGGGCTGCATTTACATATCCCTCCCCACCCACTCATCAAAAGTCATGGCACAACTCTCCAATCAGGTTCCCTGTCCGTAATGACACAGATACCGCTGCTTCCATTCTCGATATCACACAATCACTGTAAGCAAATCTACCTGAAGAAATGGCAGCACGCCGAGAGCTATCCGCATTTGAACGGGGGATGATAGTTGGTGACAGACGGATGGGTGCCTCAATGTCAGATGTAGCCAACACCCTGCAATTTTCCCACACAACCGTTGCAAGGGTCTATCGAGAGTGAACCCAATGAGGGTTACAACCCATGTCAGACAGCGGATGGGCCGCCCACGCATTATTGATGCCAGAAGTGTTTGCCAGATCAGCCAGCTTGCAAATACTGACCGAAAGGCGACAGCAGGCCAAATCACCATCCGGTACAACCAGGGACGTCCCACAACTGTGTTCATGACGACAATGTGGCGAACTTTGGCAGCTGCAGGCTTTAGGAGCAGGAGGCCACGAGGGGTGCCACTCGTGACAGCTGCACATCATCAGCAACGCCTAGCCTGGACCAACCAACATTGACATTGGACCGCTGAGGACTGGAGAACGGTTGCCTGGTCTGACGAGTCAGGGTTTCAGCTCACCGTGTCTTGCACAGGCCACACGAAGCCATGGACCCTGCTTGTCAGGTGGGGACTACACAGGCAGGTGGAGGCTTCAAACTGGTCTAGGGCATTTTCTCCTGACATGCAATGGGTCCATTGGTGCATTTGACATCCACTTTGAGTGCTACTTCCTACGTCGATCTGCTTGAGGACCAGCTGCACCCCTTCATGAACTGTTTTTATCCCGTGGGCAACAGCATCTTCCAGCAAGATAATGCGCATCCATACACAGCCTTTGTGACATGGCAGTGGCAACAGGAACGCGCTACCAACTTTATGAGAATGATTTGGCCTCCACGTTCTGCCTGATTGTAATCCCATTGAACATTTGTGGGACGTCATCGAATGATCTGTCAGATTGTCACCAACACAACTAGTAAATGGAGCATCGTTATAGAGTCCAGTGGAGGCAGCATGACTTGCAGTGCCTGTGGATGTATTCCGGGAAGTGGTAGACTCTCTTCCATGACGCGTTGCCACTGCTATCCAGGCTAGATGGGACCCAACATGTTATTAGGCAGGTCTGCCATGAGTGAGTGTGTACAAGTATATAAATTATCAAAACAAATGAAAAAATAAAAATTTACACACAGCTTACAGAACCAGTGAATCTGCAATAACATATTCAGATGCAATGAATGTAGTGGAAACAAATATGAAAAGAGTAGAATTTACAAATTAAAATACAAATGATAACCAGACACAGAATATTTTATAATTTTAAAATACATGAAAATTTTAATTTTAAAACATCTCCATTTTTATTTTATATTTTATAATCATCTCTTCTTGTAGTCATCATTACTTTAAACTATTAGAAAGGCAAAAGATCACCAAAACAATCGTCAACTATATTATTAAGTAGCGGAATAATGGAGCTCTATTCTTCCGCTACTTATTGGTTTCACAGTGCCTGTCTGTCCCTTTTATAATTTCTGCACTTTTTGAGGTAGAAGATTGAAATTTGGTATATAGCTTACTATGGTCATATACCACTTCACTATTTAGTTTGGTTTTGATTATCCACTGGGTTTGCAGTTTCAGGGGGAGGAGTTAGACGGGACCAAAAGGTCTACATTGTACGAGGGTCAGTCAAATGAAAACCAGAAATATTTTTTTATTACAGAGTTGGAACAAGAACACTATTTTTCTGTGTTATCCCCCTGCTTTTTGATGCATTTCCACCACCGAGTCGGTAGGGCATGGATACATCAGGGAAAAAAAAAACTTTTGACTGCGCATGCAGCCACTCATGCACCGCCTGTTTCAACTACATGTCGGTCGCGAACTTGTGGCCACCTAAGGATTCCTTTAGTAAGCCAACTACAAGTCGGAAGGCACGAGGTCGGGAGAGTAAGGAGGATGGGGGTGGGGGGGGCACTCCAGACACAAGTCCTGGATAGTCACCATGGTTGCACAAACCGTATGAGGTCGTGCGTTGTCATGCTGGATGAGAACGCCTGTTGAGAAGAGTCTGCGGCGCTTGGTGCGTGTAACAGGTTTCAGAATGTCACGCATCAATTCACTATGGGTGGCCAGTGCCCCTCGTTCCTGTAATGTTCCACACGAGACCATTGTGGTCCCAGGAACAAGGTCAGCATAACCTTTCCTGTGGAAGGCTGGCTGCGGAACTTTTTGATGCTGTCGAGTACCACTACTCCTTACTGGAGCGCTTGGTTTGTGGTTGGTAGTGATGGACCCAGGACTCATCTCCAGTCACAGTACGCTCCAAAAAGGTGTCACCTTTAGGTTCGTAGTGGTGCAGCAGCTCTGGCATTCCTCTCCTTCATTTCGGGCGTCAGCCGACGAGAGACCATCTTGCGGCCACTTTCCAGTATTTTAGCTCACCAAGGACAATATGCTGAGCAGAGCCATGACCGACCTGTAATCCTGTTGCAAGATCATCAATGGTGACCTGTCTATCCTGCAGAATCATCTTCTCTGCCGCTGCAATCTCCTCTGCTGTCACAATACGATGTGCCTGGCCTGGACTCGGCATGTCTGCCAAACTTCTTGTGCTGCTGCTGAATTTGTTACACCATTCGTACACACGTGTGCAATACACATGCAGTACCATACTGTGCCAACATGCATCGATGGATTTCTATTGGTTCCGTTCCAGAAACTGATCACTCCACGCTCCTCTTCTTTGGTGCATTCCAACAGAGGAGTCGCCATATTGGAAACGCCCGTATGGCGCCGCTAGGTCATGTGGAAACGCGGGACCAACGCCAATTGATGGTGGGAGAGTCCATGTGCATGTATATTGGGTCTTATTGCAGTGGGAATGGTTGTCAATTTTCTACAGTGGTTTTCTGGTTTTCATTTGACTCAGCCTTGTATTTATGTATGTAACGGAGTGACATTCTGTATGCAGATTCCTCTACGCACTATCTACATTACTATAAAGTTCGAGCCAAATTGTCCCAATGGAGTCAGAGTTGTGGGGGTGGCAGATACTTGATCTTTAGAACTATGCAGTATAATATTATATCAAAAGTTTATATGCAAGTAACTAAATTTTGAACTGAGCTCAAAATTTTCTTTTGTTTCAATTTTTCATACTTAAAGAGGAGAAAACTCAAGAACTGATAGTTTTTGTTTTTGTTTTTTTTCCTTTATACAAATTTTTACAATACAACAGTAGTTGCTGCTTTGCAAATAAGCTCTCACTTTTCAGTAAAGCGCTTTACAGTGAAGCTCTCTCTTGGAACCTTGATAATTGTACAATATTGATGAAAAACAAATTTCTGGTAAAAAATTCACTTATGACATATACAACAATATTTTCCTCAAAAAATTTGGAAAATGTGCACATTTCTGCAAAGATTTATGGCATTTATTAAAGCATACTGTATTTATTCATGTGTCCTCCAAAATTCTATAGAAATAAGAATTGACCAGTTGATAAGGATGAATTTTAAGTCTTAAATTTCTCGACTTATATATGGGTTTATATGGTACTTCAATATTACAGAGGTTGAGTCAAAAGTAGTGGCAGACTCTGGAGGGGGGTTAGAGCTTGACGAATTCTGGGCAAAGACCATTTACCACAAGGGTATATCGCAGTTTATAAGAGAACAGTGTGGGAAGAAACGTCAGTGCGAATTTGAATGCCAGAGACATTGTGCCACCTGCATCAGCCAGTGTAAAAATATGGTAGAAAAATTGGTAAAAAGGGCACCCCTGTGTCAGGGTCCCCTTGTGGGCTGCTTCATTATTGGAAAAAGGGGACCCTGTGCTGCCAAAATTTGCAGGGTGGAAGATCAGGGTGTGACCAATGAATGGACACCACAAGGGTGGTTGTCCCGCTTTTCATCTGGAGACATGGGCCTGGAAGATGTGCCAAGGAGCAGAAGACCCAAAGAAGTGGATGACGCAGCCCTACGGCAACAAGTGGAAGCCAACCCAGGCAGCACCACCCGTGGACTAGCGGCAGACATCGGGACATCACAATCGTATGTGGTTCGACACCTGCACGCCATGGGAAAGGTTAACAGGAGCTGCCAAGCTGTGCCCACATCTGACGCCCACGCAAGCACAACAACGGTGAAGGTGTGTCGTCAACTGCTGGAAAAAGTCGAGGTTCTGCCACATCCAGCACACAGCCCTGCCCTGGCACCTTCCGACTACCATCTCTTCCGGTCCATGGCACACTTCCTGTGTGGATGGCACTTGGCCAATGTCAGTGAGGTTGAAGACGCCGTGCGTGACTTTTTCACCCAGAAACCGGAGGAGTGGTTTCACGAGGGCATCTGCCAATTGGCTGAACATTGGATGAAGGCCATCAAGCATGATGGACTCTACTTTGAAGATTAGCAATTTGAGTGGTTTCTGTCTGGTGCCCATTTAAAAGTTTGTGCGGTTATCGGCCACTACTTTTGACTCGGCCTCTGTACATATCTAAATTTAATATCCAATATTGTGCATAAAAAATTATCCTATCTCATTTAATAATCATCATTCATATACATTTATACAATGAAAAATTTTCATTGTTATCTCCAACAATAATATCTATATTATCTTAAGAGCATGGTCTTTTACCAGCACCGCATAGAGAGAAAGCCTGCGCACGAAAAAATCATACATTGTTACATCACCTAGGGTAGGGTGAAGCCAATGAGAGACAGGCCAGGGCACTAAATAGTCACCTGATCATCGGGGTCAGAGCAACAATGTAACTTTCATTGTTTCCATCTAGGATTTTAATAATTAACGTTTTTTTTCGTTTCTTGGAAACAATGAAGGTTGGATTGTTGCTCGGACCCAATGATCAGGTGGCTTTTGAGTGCTCTGGCCTGTCTCTTGTTGGCCTCGTGGTAAGGAGAATTTCGGACTTATTATTGGTAAAAACATGATTAACAATACCCTTCCATAAGTGAAGTAACTATCTATGAAGTTTCCTTGCGCAGCTTTCTCTGATCTGTGCACTCCATTGTTGGTCTGCTATATTTACTGAAAAGTCGATTTTTGACCCCTCTATTGCATGATTTTGGCTACAGCCCAGGCTTAACAATGGAAAAGACCACTGTTGTACGAGGGTTGTACCAAAAGTAAGGTTCCCATATTTTTTACAAGTAGAAAACATTGTTTATTGTTATTAATTTATACATCGTTGAAAAGCTTACACTGTTGTCTATTTTTCAACATAGTCTCCATTTTTTTCGACACACTTTTGAAGACTGTGCTCCAGCTTTTGTATTCCTCAGTCGAAGAAGTCTCCCGCCAATCTGTTGAGGAAGCGTGTGCCGTGGGAACCTTCAGGAATGCGTTCAACAAGTTCACGGACAGTGACCCTCCGATCTTTCAGCAGCTCACTGTTGATCTTCTGGGCAAACGAATCCGAAACCGGCGGTCTTCCACTCCGTTCTTCATCGTGAACCTCCGTGCGACCCTCAGCAAAAGCCCTGCACCATTTTCGGACGTGCTGAATGGACATGCACTTTTCACCATAAACCTCAGTCAGTTGCCGATGAATCTCCACGGGCGGTAACTTCTTTGCGTGGAGAAACCGGATTACTGCTCGAACCTCGCACTTGGCGGGAGCGGCGATCAACACTTCCATCTCTGACGGCTGCCAAGCGAACACTGAGCGCCGTAGCGAATCGCTCGAGAGTGGGCTCGAGAGTGCGGGAACCACTGCGCACGGCACTGTTGTCGGATTTAGCCTAGCACCTTCCCTCGAGGCTGTAGCTCATTGGGAACCTTACTTTTGGTACAACCCTCGTATAAGTCAAGGCACACACCTCAATATCAGATATAGCCAACACCCTGCAGTTTTCCCACACAACTGTTGCAAGGGTCTATCGACAGTACACCCAATGTGGGGTTACAACCCATGTCGGACAGAGGATGGGCTGCCCACGCCTTATTGATGCTAGAAGTGTTCGCCGGGTCAGCCGGCTTGCAACTGCTGACTGAAAGGCGAAAGCAGGCCAAATCACCATCCAGTACAACCAGGGATGTCCCACAACTCTGTTTGTAATGACTATTCAGCGAGCCTTGGCAGCTGCAGGCCACGACGGGTGCAACTCGTGACATCTGCACATCATCAGCAACGCCTAGCCTAGACCAACCAACATCAGCATTGGATCGACGAGGACTGGTGAAGGGTTGCCTGGTCTGACAAGTCACAGTTTGAGCTGTATCGGGCCAATGGTTGTGTCCGTATCTGGCACAGGCCACACGAAGCCATGGACCCCGCTTGTCGGTTGGGGATCACTCAGGCAGGTGGAGGCTCTATAGAGGTCTGTGTGTTTTCGTGTGGCATGCAATGAGTCCATTGGTGCATCTGACATCCACTCTGAGTGCTACATCCTACATCGATCTGCTTGGAGACCACCTGCACCCCTTCATGAACTGTTTTTACCTTGCGGGCAACAACATCTTCCAGCAAGATAATGCGTCTCCACACGCAGCCCCTGTGACACGGCAGTGGCTTGAGGTACATGCTACCAACTTTATGAGAATGATTTGGCCTCCATGTTCCCCAAATTGCAATCCCATTCAACATTTGTGGGACGTCATAGAATGATCTGTCAAGTTGTCACCAACACAACTAGTAAATGCAGCATCATTATAGAGTGCAGTGGAGCCGGCATGACTTGCAGTGCCTGTGGATGTGTTCCAGGGACTGGTAGACTCTATCCAATATGAGTCACCACCGTCAGCCAGGCCAGAGGGGGCCCAACATGTTATTAGGCAGGTGTGCCATGACTTTTAGTGAGTGAGTGTATATAAGTATATAAATTATCATAACAAAAGAAAAAAATAATGATTTAAACAGAGGTTTTAAAACCAGTGAATCTGCAATAACATATTCAGATGCAATGGAGATAATGGAAACAAATATGAAAAGAGTAGAATTTGCAAATTAAAATACAAAGGATAACCAGACACGGAATATTTTATAATTTTAAAATACCTGAACCTGAAAATCTTAATTTTAAAACATCTCCATTTTTATTTTATATTTTATAAACATCTCTTCTTGTAGTCATCATTACTTTTAAACTATTAGAAAGGCAAAAGATCACCAAATCAATTGTCAATCATATTAAGTTGCGGAATAATGGAGCTCTATTCTTCCGCTACTTATTGGTTTCACAGTGCCCATCTGTCCCTTTTATAATTTCTTCACTGTTTAATTTGGTGTTGATTGCCTCACTTGGTTTGCAGTTTTGGGGTTGGGGGGGAGGGAGTTAGATCGGACCAAAAGGTCTACATTATACGAGGGTCAGTCAAATGAAAACCGGAAATATTTTTTTACAGCTCCTTTATTACAGAGTTGGAACAAGTACACTATTTTTCAATGTAGGCCCCCTGCTTTTCGAAGCATTTCCGCCACCGAGTCGGGAGGGCATGGATTCCTCGGCAAAAAAAAAACTTTTGGCTGCGAAAGCAGCCACTCATGCACCGCCTGTTTCACCTCCGTGTCGGTCGCGATCTTGTCACCACCTAAGGAGTCTTTTAGTAAGCCAAAGATGACGAAATCGGAAGGCTCGAGGTTGGGAGAATATGGAGGATGGAGGAAGGGGGGGCATTGCAAACGCAAGTTCTGGATAATCGCCATGGTCGCACGAGCCATATGAGGTCAGGTGTTGTCATGCTGGATGAGAACGCCTGTTGAGAACAGTCTGTGGCGCTTGATGCGTATAGCAGGTTTCAGAATGTCATGCACAAATTATCCGTCTTGCCCTTATCCATGCACCAATTATCCGTCATAAACGTCTTGCCCTTATCCATGTAATGTTCCGGTATGGGACACTTGTGGTCTCAGGACAAGGTCAGCACAACCTTTCCTGTGGAAGGCTAGCTGTGGAACTTTTTGGTGATGTCGAGTGCCGCCATTCCTTACTGGAGCACTTGGTTTGTGATTGGTAATGATGGACCTAGGACTTATCTCCAGTCACAATCTGCTCCAAAAAGATATCACCTTCAGGTTCGTAGTGGCGGAGCAGCTCAGCCAGGCATCGACTCGCCTCTCCTTCATTTCAGGTGTAAGCCAATGAGGGACCATCTTGCGGCCACTATCCGGTATTTCAGCTCATCATGGACAATATGCTGAGCACAGCCATGACTGACCTGTAATCCTGTTGCAAGGTTATCGATGGTGACCTGTCTATCCTGCAGAATCATCTCCTCTGCCGCTGCGATCGCCTCGGCTCTCACAAGACAATGTACCTGGCCTGGCCTCGGCATGTCTGCCGAACTTGTTGTGCTGCTGCTGAATTTCTTACACCATTCGTACATCTGAGTCTGCGATACACATGCAGCGCCATACGGGGCCAACATGTGTCAATGGATTTCTATTGGTTTCGTCCCTACATTGTGTAGGAAACAGATCACTCCACGCTGCTCTTCTTTGGTGCATTCCAATAGAGGAGTCGGATATTGTAAATGCCTGCATGGCACCACTGGGTCATGTGGAGACGTGCGACCAACACCAATTGATGGTGGGAGAGTCCATGCGCGTGTGTACTGGGTCTGATAGCAATGGGAGTGGTTTTCGATTTTTTACTGCAGTTTTCTGATTTTCATTTGACTCAGCCTGTTATTTTGGTATGTAAAGGAGTGATATTCTGTATGCAAATTTCTCTATGCACTATCTACATTACTAAAAGGTTTGGGCCAAATTGTCCCAATGGAGTCGGAGTTGTGGGGGTGGCAGATACATGATCTTTAGAACTATGGCAATACATGTCATCTGATATATCTATTTGATCAGAAATGATGAAAAACAAAAGAAGACACAGCTCTTTTTCATTTTCTAAATATTACATTCGAGAAAATCAATTTTTGGTAGTAATTCTACCAGACACCCTGCGCTTTAAATTTTGATTTAGTAATTACTATAATGCCATCTATATGAACTATTTTCAAGGTATAAAAAAGCTTTTAATAATTATCTGGATATTTTTTTCGTTTAATGTATTGAATTTTTATTAATATTACAGGTAATGAAAAAATGCAAGTAATATACTTCGCTTTAAAACTATTTATTATCAAACAATAGGGAAGGGGAAAAAAACTGATACAGCATTAAAACCCTTCAAATTCTATCTAGGATTGCATCAATGGGATATTTAAATTTAATTTTATATTAAAAGTTTATATGCAAGTAAGTAAATTTTGAACTGAGCTCAAAGTTTTGTTTTGTTTCAATTTTTCATGCTTAAAGAGGAGAAAACGCAAAAATGATAATTTTTTTTTTCCTGTTTACAAATTTTTACAACACAACAGTAGTTGCTGCTTTGTAAATAAGCACTCACTTTTCAGTAAACCACTTTACAGTGAAGCATTCTCTTGGCACCTTGATCAATGTACAATAATGCCGAAAAACAAATTTCTTGCAAAAAATTCACTTATGACATATACAATAATATTTTCCTCAAAAAATTTGGAAAATGTGCACATTTCTGCAAAGATTTATGGCATTTATTAAATCATACCTATTTATTCACGTGTCCTCCAAAATTCTATAGAAATAAGCATTCACCAGTTGATAAGGATGAATTTCTCGACTTATATATGGCATCTCAATATTACAGATGTTGAGTCAAAACTAGTGGCCGACTCGGGAGGGGGGTTTAGAGTTTGATGAATTCTGGGCGAAGACCATTTACCACAAGGGTATATCGCAGTTTATTAAGAAAAAAGAGTGGGAAGAAACGCGAGTGCGAATTTGAATGCCATAGACATTGTGCCACCTGCGTCAGCCAGTGTAAAAATATGGCAGAAAAATACGAAATTTCCAGGATGGAAGGTCAGGGTGTGACTAATGAATGGACAACACAACGGTGGTTCTCCCACTTTTCGTCTGGAGACATGGGCCTGGAAGATGCGCCAAGGAGCGGAAGACCCAAAGAAGTGGATGATGCAACCCCACGGCAACAAGTGGAAGCCAACCCAGGCAGCACCACCCGTGGACTAGTGGCAGACATCGGGATATCAAAATCGTGTGTGGTTCGACACCAGCACGCCATGGGAAAGGTCAACAGGAGCTGCCGAGTTATGCCCGACGACCTGACACCCACGCAAGCAAAACAACGGATGAAGGTGTCGTCAACTGCTGGAAAAAATCGAGGTTCTGCCACATACAGCATACAGCCCCCACATGGCACCTTCCGACTACCATCTCTTCCGGCCCGTGGCGCACTTCCTGCATGGACGGTGCTTTGCCATTGTCAGCGAGGTAGGACCGTGCGTGACTTTTTCACGCAGAAACTGGAAGAGTGGTTTCGCGAGGGCATCCGCCAACTGGCTGATCATTGGATGAAGACCATCGAGCATGATGGACTCTACTTTGAAGATTAGTTGTTCCTGTCTAGTGCCCATTTAAAAGTTTGTGCGGTGATCGGCCACTCCTTTTGACTCAACCTCTGTATTTATCTAATATCCAATATTGTACATAAAAAATTATCCTATCCCATTTAATAATCATCATTCATACCCATTTTCGTTTTTCACTATTATCTCCAATAATAATATCTATATTATCTCAAGACCATGGTATTTTACCAATACCACTTAGAGAGAAAGCCTGCGCACGAAAAATCATACATTGTTACATCATCTAGGGTAGGGCGAGGCCAACGAGAGATGGGCCTGCCACTTTCATTGTCTCCATCTAGGATTTTAATAATCAACGTTTTTTTTCGTTCCTTGGAAACAATGAAGGTAGGATTGTTGCTCAGAGCCCGATGATAAGGTGGATTTCTATCTATTTCAATTTCAGGAAGAAACACAAGAGTAACTCAATGTCGAGGCCAAACATCTGCGCTTGGGCCGGTCATCTCAAACAGTCACTCATCATCAACTGTCATCTTACATGGGCAGGATTAGTCATCTTACATTGCAGGATTGGTCACTGCATAATGTTCGAATTTTCGTCATGGTTTGTAGACTGTGTAAACATAGCAAAATCCAAAGTAATTTACGTTCACCAAGTAAAATTTAAACTTGCAACTTCCAATAACAAATTAATTTATGATGATAAACTGATTTATATTAATTCCAGATATTTCACACATTATGCTGCTTAACATGTGGTTATTGTTGGCAGCACAAAAGTTAGGTTACAGATGCATTCAAACATAGCTCATGTCAACAAACATCACCACAGCCTTCTTCGTCCATACCCCAAAAACGAATAATAATAAAAAAAAATCAGCAAGTCAACAATCGGCTGCTGGGAGACTAGCATCATTTTCTCAGAATTTTTGCCGAAAAAACAATGCCAGCTCCCAGCAATCACGATCTCTCCTGCGTTGCAATAACAATGCAACAACGATCGCTACGATAACAAAATTAATTAAATACGCCCTTTTAAAACGACAAGGATAGCCTTTAATATAAAAACAAGAATAACAATATAATGAGAATTCTTCAATGACTGTGGATTACGACATAATCAATAAGATGACAACCTCTTGTCCACAACTGGATTTTATTGTGGACTAATATCCAGTTGTGGACAAGAAGTTGTTGTCTTATTGATTATGATTACTGATAAATAACAATATAATTTTCAATCACCTTAAACTAAAAACAGCTAACATGACAAAAATCTATGCACTTATGCATATACTGAATCATTACAACACTTTGGTGCTTCGTTTCCACAAGATCCATGCGACACCCACTGACATGAAATGTCACAATTTATTGACTTCGCTTTCATATTATTTATTATCAAACAATAAGGAAGGGGGAGGGGGAACTGATACAGAATTAAAACCCTTCAAATTCCATCTAGGATTTCATCACTATGAAATTAAAATTTAATTAAAGGTTAAAATTTTACCTAAATTTAATTTTGTATTAAAAGTTTATATGCAAGTGACCGAATTTTGAACTGATCTCAAAATTTTCTTTTGTTTCAATTAATATTAGTTATACTTAAAGAGGAGAAAATGCAAAAAATGATAATTTTTTTTTCCTTTTTACAAACTTTTACCATACAACACTAGTTGCTGCTTTGCAAATACAGCAAGTCCCCGGACTTACGACACAATTGGTTCCACTAAAGTGTGTCTTAAGTCGAAATGTTGTAAGTCGAAACGTCATTTCCCATAGGAATACATGGACGCTTAAAAAATGAGTGTCAACATTCATCTGACCTAATAAATACTTCCCAATGTTTATTTGTACATATGAATGTAGATGCTGTATTATTAAAATAAACAATAAAGAAATTGAATTAATACAAAACAATGAATCTTTTTTTTGAAAAATTGATCCAGGGAAGTTTGCACAGATGAATTTGCTTTTTCAGCATACAATTCTTTGTAACACTGATACATATTACATATGCCTCTATTTACAGAAGAACTACGATCAGAGTCTGGGTCATTCTGTTGAAAAATTGCCATTGCAGCATCCAAATGAGAAAATGCATCTGAAAGTAGTTTTCTTGTTAGTACTTTGACTGGTGTTTCCTCTACACAAAGTGTTTCATCGTCAGAAGCGCATTCTTTCCCAACTTCTTTATCCAATTGTACAAGATCTTCCACAGACAACTCTTCATGATGAGAGTTCAAAAGTTCATTCACATCATCAGCAGAAATATCCAAATTAAGTCTTTCTCCCATTTCCACAATATTTTGTACTACACTGTCAGTCGATTCCACTGAAAAACCTTCAAAATCGAAAATTAAATCAGGACACAGCTGTCTCCAAACTCCATTCATGTTAGATGGGGTTACTTCATCCCAAGATGCCTTGATATTGTTGACAGCATCAAGAATGTTATATATATTTCTTCCAAAATTCCCTGAGTGTAGGGCCTCCTTCTGTGTCAATTGCTTTAATGGCCATTGCATAAGTTCTTCTTAAATAATACGCTTTAAAAGAAGCAATGACCCCTTGATCCTTTGGTTGCAATAATGAAGTTGTGTTCGGAGGCAAATAAACCACTTTCACATTGGGATGCAAACTGTCTAAGTCCATGGGATGCCCTGGAGCATTGTCCAAAATTAATAAAGCTTTGAAAGCAAGATTATTCTCCTGACAATATTTCTCGACAGCTGGCACGAAATAATTCAAAAACCAGTCTTTGAATATTGCGCAAGTCATCCAGGCTTTGGCACCAGATCTCCAGATAACTGGAAGAGATAATTTTGAGTGATTCTTTAAACATCTGGGGTTTTCTGAATTGTAAATAAGTAGGGTTTCAATTTAAAATCACCTGCTGCATTTCCACCCAACAGAAGGGTCAGGCGATCTTTTGATGCTTTAAAACCAGGCATTGCGTTTTCTTCTTTAGCAATGTAAGTTCTGTTGGGCATTCTCTTCCAGAAAAGTCCAGTTTCGTCGACATTAAATACTTGACGAGCACTATACCCATCTTCTTCAAAAATTTTCAAAAACTCACCTGGAAAGGTATTTGCTGCTGCAGAATCAGCACCAGCAGCTTCTCCTTGAACGGTGATGTTATGCAAGTTGCTTCTTGCTTTGAACCGGTTGAACCACCCTCTACTGCCTTTGAATGGTTCGACATCATCATCAGCACTTTCTTGTTTAAGATGTCCATATATGCTTTTAGCTTTCTCCGTAATAATCGCCAAACTCAATGGCATATTACGCTGCGTCTTATCCTCAATCCACATTAGTAAAAGTTTCTCCATTTGGGCAATTAGGCCTGAACGTTTCTTTGTTATTATACAGGACTGGAATTGCACAGTTTCTTTTACATGTTGTCTAATCCTCGTTTTGTCCTTTAAAATTGTTATAACGATCGTGCGTGGCAATCCCAGGGCTTGGGCTATTTGGCCAGCTGAATCTCCTTTTTCAGATCGGTTAATAATGTCTATCTTTGTAGCCATTGTGATGATTCGTCGTTGCTTTTGACCAGGTTTCGTTGTAGCACATGAATTTTTTCCAGTAGGCTTCATCCTTTAAACAAATGTACATACAGGTACTCCGTATCTGAATATCCACGTGGATGAAGAGGCACGAACAGTTATAGTTAGTTACTGCGCACGAAAAGCAGGCACTACTAAGGGGTGAAATCACAGAGAAAGGAAATAAAAACTCCTTCTATAGGTGAAATGCTATTTCAGGTTTTCAATGTTGTTGATTTGCGCAAAGGAAATTGGGAGTGAAATGGCCGCCAAAAATTTAGATTTATATACATCTGAAGGGAAAATTTTTTAATAAAGATCATTTTCTGTTAGAAAACTCTATTTTTCTAAGTTGGGTTAATTTTTACTATCCGCACAATCGTGCGAAGACTGATTCCGCAAGCTGAATTGTCGCGATTCCTGTTACCAGCCGGAGGGGGGGGGGGGGGGGGGGGCAAAAAAAACAAACCCATTTATATACAATCCTATTTATTTATTTTTTTTGGAAATATATACAATCCCATTCTTTCCATCAAGTTTTAAAGATCACATCAGCAAGATGGCAGCCATCAAAAGAGATGCAATGACGAAGGCGATTTCTGAAGCTTCTAACCGCGTTATGCACATTTGAACAGAGATGGCGGTTATTTCCGCACTGATTCTGCGTTTCAGGTCTTCCAACGTGTGGGGACGAAGTTAGAAAACTTTTTCCTTGAGGTAACCCCAAAGGAAGAAGTCACAAATGCTTAAATCTGGTGAGCGCGCTGGCCACCCCACATCACCCCCCAGAGAGACCAGTCGCACGGGAAACATTTGTTTCAGTTTCACCATGGAAATTCGCGCTGTATGGGCTGTAGCCCCATCCTGTTGGAACCACACGTCTCCCAGATCAACTTCCTCATTCAATGCTTCCAGTTTAGGTTCAAGAAATTCTTCCAACATCGAAACATAACGTTCAGCATTCACGGTTACAGTTTCTCCATCCTCCTCAAAAAAATAATAGCCAATGACCCCAAACTGGGATACTGCACACAACACAGTCACCTTAGGGGAGTGAAGAGGTCTCTTGTGCATATGATTTGGATTTTCGTTAGCCCAATAATGAAAGTTCTGCTTGTTAACAGTTCTGATGGAAGTGGGCCTCATCACTACTGAAAAAAGTTGACGTGTCAAGGATGTGGTCCAGCATTTCTTGGCATTGGTTTACACGGTTCTCGTAGTCATGGGCCATCAGCTCTTGAACAATCATGATCTTATATGGATGTAATGCCAAATCTTGATGCAGAATCCTCCGTAAACATCGAGTTGACATGCCCAAAGCAAGCGCGTGTCTACGGCAGAGCGCCGTGGTGACTGCTCAACAGCTGCTCTCACTGCGTTCATGTTTTCCAGTGTTCTTATGATACTTGGTCTTCCAATTCTCCATGGCATTACTGTGGACCCCGTGGCTTGCAATGCACGAACCCAACATCTGATTGCAGTACCGTGCGGGACACTTTCACCACGTGGAGTGAGGCCCTCTGTATGGTGGTAACAGAACAGCCATTTTGCAAAAAAGCGTCAAACCCACAATGCTGTCCACTCCAAACCATCGTATGATATGAAAACAGGATAATGCTACAAACTCCATGATACACATCCCAGACTCCAAGCACCACCATCCGCTGAAAACTGGCAAAGCGAAACCGATGCACTTCTATTGCCCCGCCCTTTACAATATTGATGAAAAACAAATTTTTGGCAAAATATTCAATTATGATATACGAGGGGAGTTCAATAAGTAATGCAACACATTTTTTTTCTCGGCCAATTTTGGTTGAAAAAACTGGACATTTCTTGTAGAACATTTTCAAACATTTCTGCTTCGTCTCGTATAGTTTCATTGACGTCAGATAGGTGACACCGCTATCAGGGAAGAGGAAGAACGGGAAGCGCAGGTCGTAACAGTTCCAATGCTATTCAAGTGAAATCGAAACAGCGCCACTGGTCTCCAACGGCCAGGCCGCTAAGGAAGGGAACTTCCGCTGTTGATAAACCCTCCCTCCGGCCTTCATGGTCCTGCTCCACAGGCTTCTCCTATCCCCCTCCCCACTCGTGCTGTTCTTTTGACCACCCTCTCGTAAATACTATTTTATTCCGTTCATTTAACGTTGGGCGTGCGTATCTCTTCATTTTCCTCATGTGTTCTTGATCTATTCTGAGTTGTAACGTATCAATGCAGCACAATCTGGCACCGCCTGTCTTGACTTGTCGGAGAAAAAAGTAAAATCGGGCACTTAGTTGCTGGATTCGCTGATGACATTCGTTGAATAGAAGAACAACTGCCATGAATGCGCCGCGCAGAAACGGCTCTTTGAAGAAAACCAATCACCTTGTAGGAAATTAGACACAAATACAATTTTATCTAAAGAAGGCTAGATTAGAGAGAGTAGAAAATAACTGCTCCAATCTTGGAATTTTATGTTCACCTAATAATTTATTTAGTATGCAGTCACTTATTTAAAACTGTATTTTTCATCTAAGGCTCAGTTTCGATTAAAGACGAAGCGGCCTGGCCGCTTGGATCGCTAATTACATCCGATTTCACTAAATCCCCCGAGCTTCGCTTCCCGTTGTAATTCTTCCCTGCCGCTATATTGAGCTCTTAAAATGGCGTCTACAATGGAGGTGCGTTCCAAACAACGGGTAGTGATTAATTTTCTTTTGGTGGAAAACCAGGGCATCTTGGATATTCATAGGCGCTTGCAGAATATCTACGGTGATCTGACAGTGGACAAAAGCACGGTGAGTCGTTGGGCAAAGCGCGTGTCATCATCGCCGCAAGGTTAAGCAAAACTGTCTGATCTCCCGTGAGCTGGCCAGCCATGCACAACTCTGACTCCTGCAATGTCGGAACATGCGAACACTCTCATTCGAGCAGATCGACGGATCACAATCAAACACCTTTGACAGATCACCGTAGACATTCTGCCAGCGCCTATGAATATCTGAGAAGCCCTGGTTTTCCACCAAAAGAAACTGAATCACTGCCCATTGTTTGGAATGCACCTCCATTGTAGACTCCATTTTAACAGCTCACAATAGCGCTGTCACACCTATCGGACGTCAATGAAACTATACGAGTTGAAGCGGAAATGTTTGAAAACGTTCCACAAGAAATGTCCAGTTTTTTCAACCAAAATTGGCCGAAAATAAAAACTGTGTTGCATTACTTACTGAACTCCTCTCGTACACAACAATTTAGTGCTCAAAAATTTTGGAAAATGTGCACATTTTTGCAAAGATTTATGGCTTTTTTTTAAAGCATTTGTTTTTATTCACGTGTCCTCCAAAATTTTATGGAAATAAGCAGTGACAAGTTGATAAGTTAACCTTGCTTTTTAGAATAAATTTTAAGCCATGAATTTTTCAAGTATATATGGTACTTCAATATTATATATCTAAATTTAATATCCAATATTGTACATAAAAAATTATCCTATCCCATTTAATAATCATCATTCTTATAACTTTATACAATGACAAATTTTCATTGTTATCTCCAACAATAATATCTATATTGTCTATGTGTTATTGAACTTTTCAACATCAGAGCATGGTCATTTACTCTTCTGATCTGTGCATTTCATTGTTGGTCTGCTATATTTACTGAAAAGTAAAGCACCATATAAAGAAAGTACTGTACGGACCTGGTCAAACCAAAATAGGCTTTAATGCTGTTCAGGGTTGGCTCCCGATTTGCTCCAAACTTTGCATTACACTATATGATCATTTTTTGACTTTGATAAGTAAAGCGTCAGTTTTTGCTTTCTTATGTAGAAGTTCAGAAAATGGCCATTATACCTTCCAAAATTTGCTTTTGTGACCAAGACATTAAAATATGTGAATTTGCATATGCTTGTCCTATTAAATGTACTGTAGCCTACGTAGTAGCCATTGTGTGGGGGCATGCCACCTGGTGGCAAGAGAATGGATAGAGGAGATAGTGGTGGATAGAGGAGAGAGTGGGCAGAGAGACTGTGAGACCTTTACATGTATATTTTTCTCTACCTAGAATAAAATAGAGTTAAATGGAGTCAAGAGGCTACAAACATTCAGCAGACAAATTCTGCTATGTCTGTGGTGAATTTATCAAGAGCTAAGAAGCACTCTGTAGGAGCATCACAGAAAATGTATGAGGCCTACAAGGTATATCTTGAAATGGAACCCACTGATCACACAAACAATTTTTACTCCTGTATTGTGTGGCCCTTCAAAATGCTGATCTGGTAAAAATGCAACTCCAGTGGCAGACATTCCTTCATCAATCGCAAGAGCCTCAAGGCTGTCCTGATTCACAATGGGAACAAGTTTTTTTCTCTTTCCCTGGCTCACAGTTTATCTAAAGAGAACTGTGACAACGTGAAGATTTTACTGCACCAACTGAAGTATAATGAGCACTAGCGGGAGGTCATTGGAGATTTTAAAATGGTGACCTACCTGATGGGTCTTCAAGATGGTTTTACAAAGTTCCCTTGCTATCTTTGCCTTTGGGATAGTAGGAACACTGATTCACTCTAACATAAGTGGGACTAGCCACTGCAAAAGGAGTTTTTGATTGGACAGCAGAATATCAAATGGAAGCCACTACAAAGGATCTGATGCATCCACTCCACATCAAAAAAGGGCTGATGAAGCAGTTTGTACAGGCTCTCGATACTAACTCAGCAGCCTTCAAGCACCTAGAAGAACTATTTCCAAAGCCTTCTGAGGACAAAATCAAGGCCGGTGTCATCATTAGACCACAGGTAAAAAAGGTCATCGAGTGCATTGAATTCCCAAAGATGCTTACCAGAATGAAAAACACAGCATGGAACAGCTTTGTGGCAGTAGTTAAAGGTTTCCTTGGGAATCACAAGTTCCACAACGATGTGTGGCTGTGGAAACTATGGTTCACAACTATGGCAAGATGGATTGCCGGATGTCTCTAAAAGTCCATATTCTTGATGCTCACTTGGATCACTTTAAGCTGAACATGGGAGTATACTCAGAGGATCGTGGCAAATGCTTCCATCAGAATATTATGTCCTTTGAACGTCAATACCAAGGAGAGTACAATGAAAGCATGATGGGAGACTGTATATGGGGACTGATTCCGGAAAGTGATGTGAAGTACAATCGTAAATCTAGAAAATAAGTATTGTCCTTATTTTGAAGTTAAAATAAACATTACTTTTGATTTACATATTGTCTGTTTATGTACAAAACAAACTGTTACCCATTTAAAACTCATTCTCCCGAGCACAACAGCAAACTTTTTACAGCACAGTTGTCATTTTCTTTACTTTCTAGGCACATGGAAACGGATAAACACAATTTATATGCCCAAGAACAGAACAAAAGTTAAAATTTCTTAGTTGTATTATGCAATAAGAAATTAAGCCTCCTAAGGAATGTATAGGAAAGTAGCGGAAGCCCTGAGTTCATCGATTTTTTTATTCCTTCATCTGTATTTTTATTTTGCTCCCCCCCCCCCCATTTTTTTAAATTAAAAATTGAATTTCTCAAACCTTGTATTTAGAAAATATAGAAGAACCCTATCATCTTTCCTTTCTCATCATTTTCGATCGAATGATATATCACACCCTATACGTTGCCATATCAAGACCAAGTGATTGCCACTCCCACAATTCTGACCCTAGCGGGACAATTTGGCCCAATATTTATCATGCTTAGAGGAACCTGCATGCCGAATTTCACTCCTTTATATGCATAAATACGCGTAGACCTTTTGATCCCCTCTAATTTCCACCCCCAAAACTCCGACCCCAATGGGCCAATCAAAACCAAACTAAATAGTGAAGGTGCACATGCCCATAGTAAGCTACATTCCGAATTTCAACCTTATCCCTCAAAAAATGTGGAGATTATAAAGGGGACAGATGGACAGACGGATGGATAGACATTGTGAAATCAATAAGTAGCTCCATTCTTCCACTACTTAATAATAAAACTGAATTAACTTAGGAATGATCAATGAGAGCCTTTTTTTTT
>JAHWFO010002261.1:0-23889 GCA_023313115.1 Rhysida immarginata
CCAACAAACAAAAGAAATAATCGTTCATGCTGAACGTAAGTGTAATCTTCGTGATTCATTTGAACTGCTTACTTCGAAACGAATTAGCACTGTAGACCTTTGTATTAAGCTTTATTAATCTTGTTGCATCAACGAGGCATAATTCGACCCGTTGATAGGATCTACTTAGCATCGCCAACTGTCTTCTCTATTTTTCTCATAAGGAGATATTTTCGTCTGAGCGCTGGGGCGAGTAATTACTTCACTCAAGGGGTGTCCCGTTACGCCAGCGTATACAAGATTACATCTATGGAATTTTTGTGTGCTACCTGCAGTTTCTAAAAGAGGAGTGCTACGTACTTAAATGTGTGCATGTGATTCTTACTTGTTTAGTTCAATTATTTAATTATTATGACGCTAGAGTATTTCACATCGAAGTAAAATCCATTCCAGTGTAGTGTGTGTTTAGTGCTTTTGTGCTTCGATAATATTTATTTGCCTTTTAAGCTTTTAAAGCTTTAAAGTGAATTTTGTGTTCAGTGTTTGTTCTTCCATAACGATAAAGTGTGCTTTGATTTCGTGATCTTCGAAGTGAATTCCGGAGTCACGTGTTCCAGTTATTTATACCTCTATTATATATGTGCTTTGTGCTCAATTTAATATTCGAGAAGCGATGTTTATTTGGAGCCTCTAACATCACCAATGTGTGATATCAGCTTCTTCCGGCAGTAGCATCTTTTGGTTCAGCGTGAATTCTGTCGTCTTGCTATGCAGATATCATCGCCCTTCAATTCTCCTGCCAACGTCATTATCTACTTTGCTCAGCGAGTGTGCAGCGAACCCCACTCGATTTCATCTTCTATTCTGTCGGCGCCCATACGCTTCAAGTAACCCGCTTGGTGCGCTACAGTAGCGGCCATTGAGCGGTAAAAATTGCAAACACTGACGTGGCAAAACACCGGTTTTAAACAACTGAGAATGTAGCAATTTTAAGAAAGTGAAGAAATGGGAGACATTTTTTCGTCCCAAAACAGTGAGGAGAGGGAAAAATTTTAAAAAGTCAAGCCATGTACATGATGACACAAATTTTCCCATATGGGGTAATTACAGGAAAATGTTTGCCACCGATGAAGGTAATCAGGGGAGCTACGTTATAAAATATTTTTTAAATAAATCTGAACCAATATTTAACAAGTGAAAAATATTGCATATACAAATTAATAATTAAATTGATTACATTTCAAACAGATAAACACACATACTGCATTGAACAATCAGTTGCTTGGCCACCGAGATCGCTAGATCTCACACCGATGGAGTTTTTTTATGGGGAAGCATAAAATCAATGGTGTACTCCGAACCCGTAGATACCGAAGAAGAATTAGCGGCTCGTGTTGTCGCGGCAGCAGGTGACATCAGCAACCGTGCTAATAAACTGTTTCCACGCGTACATCAATCCATCATAAGGCGTTGCGAATTGTGCTATGAAGCAAATGGCGGTCATTTCGAACAATTACTGTAAAAGTCATAGAGTAGATTGCTTGTGTTAATTGTTAAAAATAAAATAATCTAGGCCTACCAACGCACATTGCGTCTCGGTGTCATTTGATTGTTCAATGCAGTATTGTAAGTAAACGGAGCTGCGGGGACCCCATGTTCATATGACAAAAAATACTTCTAAGGACCTCTTCTATCATCTCCCAAAAAATCTGTACTCAATTCAAAAACACCCTGTATAAATTTTGTAAATCATGTAAAATTGTGGCGTGCAGCTCATTTAAAATTTATTCAAATTCAATTTGAGTATAGTTTTGTAATCTTCATTTAAATTAATTTCGTTTTGCTCTTTCTTTCATTGAGAAAAATCGCGATTTATCCCGTTCTCTCAATATTTTCTTGAATATCATTAAAGAAACAGAAGGAGAGTTCTTGTTTTAGCGCGGTCGTTTATTTGCCTCCGATTTTTAACAGCTCCAAAATCTGAGACACTTAGCTCAGAAGGAAAGTAAATCATATGTTCACCCCATTATTGAAGCACGTGATTAGCATAGGAGGGGAAGCTGGAGGAGGATGAATGCAGACATTTGAGTATTGGCTATTTCTGCATCCTTTTTATTTTCCTGTCTTAGCTCGTAAGATAACGGGTGCGATGGAGAGAATGGATGCTGATCACAGAGGGGAAGGTCAAGAGAGAGAGAGCTCTCCGCAGAGGAGAAGTGGCAGATGAAAAGGTGTACTTGATAATTCCATGGATTCTTTATTCATTAATGAAAAAGACCTGTGAACAGTAGATAGCATATTATACTGACATCCCACCACACAAGAGTTGGGAGTAATTCCCTCCACATCGTTTCCCTGGCATTTTGTATCTATTTTGTACAGGCCTGCCCAATTCGCGCTGAGGAGGCTGGCATCGGTACACCTCCAGTTGTTTTTCATTCCATCACCAGAATGCGCCATCAGTATAAAGAACTACAATGTCTTGAAGCATATAACGGATAGTCAGCGTGCTATGATCAGTGCCTCCTACCGTTCTCTTTTCCCGGCGATGACAGGACCGATTCTACGTTTAATTCGACTTAGCTTCTGTTCCATGACTTTCATTAGCCTCAACAATTCCGGACTTTGACCTTTTGTCTTTCTTATCCTGGCACTTCACATTTAAAGACTTTGACTTTTGAGTGAATGATAAGTTCTCATTTGACTCTGATTTATTTTATTATTTCCACTGCGTGTAAAGAAACTCCGCTAATAAAATTATTTTATTTTCCTTTTTCAAACCTTCCTGATCTCGTTCTGTTCACACTTTGACACGTGACGATGGCTCAGACCGACGGAAAACTTCACTATCTCTCCTTCAACAAAGGTATCAACATTGTAGGTATGGTATTGTTCAATCTCGGGGGTTACTTCTAGGGTAAGTCGTAGACAATCCAACTTGTTCCGAAGTCGTGTTATCTTTTGGGTGTGGTCACCCTCGATATCCACTAGCAAACGAGAATTCACAAGTATCACGGCCTCCTCACTTAACAATGCTACCGGCATTCGACGTTGGAACATGGTGGCGATGATTTTATCGGTCTCAGTTGATTTGCCATCGTTGATACCAGCAGTACCAACAGAAGACTACAAATTAATGTCAACGTTCCTATTCCAAAACAAAGCAAACATAAAGCAAACAACTGAATCAACCAGAGCTTAATTAATAAGGTCGTCACAACTGTTTAAGCAGTCAGTATTCACATCTAAGAATTAAAAATAAAACTTTTATAACAGGTGCCTTGTGAGACTGCGCTCCGGTACAATGAGAAGGATGATGCTGTCTGTCAAGCCTTCATTACGATACGCCTTAGTTTTAAAATTTACTCTTTCAGCGATCAATAAGTTTGCTTAATAAATTACACTAAAATTGGTTGATCCCTCCTAAATGGGAGAGCGGTTGGTAGTTTATTTCTCTCAATAATACTACATCTCTATTACAGGGCTCCCCGTTCAGGGTAAATTCAAAAATAAAAAAATACTTTATTTAATTAATTGAAAGAACTTCTAAATTGGAATGAACATTCAAAATAAAAAGAAATGGTCAAAACAATCAACACGTGTTGGCAACAAATCCGAAACTCTCCATCTTTTCAATTTACCTGTCATGTCTACTTTACTAACAAAACCACCAAAAAAGAGCAATAAATGGAAAAGTATAATGACGAGTGCATTAATAAGTTCCAATATTGTGTAATGCACACAAAAATGTAAACTTAGTAAAAAAATTTTTAGAATCGCCTTAAAAGTGAAATTTTCAGTTATACACGATTTATTAAAAAAAAAAAAAAAGGTAATGCAAGTATTTTGCTATGTAGGTTAACTTACAAAATTTAATATTTGCATGAACTTAAATAGAGTAAAAGTAAAGCTAGAATTTTTTTTAGAATATCAGTTAAATTATAGGGAATAAGTAGCATTCAGTGATAGGGACATGGAAATGTAGAAAAATATTTTTCCATCTTTATGACTGTCAGCATGAACTAAGAAATGAGCTAGGTTGACAGCACACGTGAAGTTGTTATATTAAAATTGAATCACTGCATTTTGCATTAGCAAAATGAGGCAATGCTTATGGAACTCAAACAAACGTATTTCATATATCAGGGCAGAAAGTGACGAAGATTTTTAGTTTGGATTAGCACGAACGCCACTCGTAGTGGTAGGCAATGTTGTGCACGCCGTTCGTGCACTAGACCGCTCCCGAGCTGCACAATAACAACTGCGTGCAAATTTCTTAAAAGGAAAGGCATTTATTAGGCAAACACCCGATGAAACAAATGAGTAAACCTTAATGGTGCACAGACAAACGTATATCATATACTCGGGCTGCAAGACACTTAGATTTTTTAGCTTGGATTAGCGTGAACGTCGATGGTTGTGGAAGGCAATGGTGTTCACATGCACCCACGCGTTAGACCTCGCCCGAGCTGCATGAAAACGAACTACGCACAAATTTGTTATTCGGAAAGACTTCAATTAGGAGAAAAACCAATGAAACAGCTGGGTAAACCCAAATGGAATACAAACAAATGTAGTTCAGTACCTGGCTAGTAGTCACGAAGAATTTTAGCAAACACAAAAGTGGTAGCGACGTCATCAAGAGCGAACGCATGAAACAGCTATGACCGCGAAATAATATAGCAATCGCCGCCCTTGCATGAACACAAACTTGTGCGGCGCCCTGACGCATTGTATCGCAGCGTAAGAGGGTCGTAAAATGAACATACCCCCTTTGACAAACTTTAAAAATTAAAATCAATAATAATTAGGCAGAAAAACAAGTCGGCACGTGCTTGAACTTGAAACAGCACGCCCAAAGAAACAAGGTGGTCGTGAGCCGCCACAGGGCATCACCATGGTCGCGAAAGCTATCGTCACTGTGTCGTGAATTGTAAGGTACCATAAAACGAATGTACAGCCTGCGTGCAACCTTTAATAAGTAAAACCATAAAATTCAAACTGTAAAACAAGTACGCGATTTTGTGAACGACTTTACATGTCGACTGGTGGTGATCACTGCAAAGAAAGCGCATGTGAAGCCACAGCCTTAAATTGAACACTGCCTTATTCATTATAAAGAGCAGAAAGCGTGCAAAATACAGTTGTCTCGTATCCTAAGATCTGAAGTGATCAGAAAGAAGTTGTATTCTGTATAAGAGAGAGAACTAAAAAATTTTTTAGAAGACAATTTTAAGATACACTTTATCTTATCTTATCTTACCTAATCTTATCTTATAAGACGGGTAGGTTAAACAAAGGAAAAAAACCAAAGATAACCTAGGCAATTATTCCAACGAGGGAATTTTGCACCAAGACCCATTAACCAAGGAAATTACAAGAAGCCAGACTCGCCAAGAAAACGTGTCGGGCTACCCACTGGATGTTGGTGAATGTCTCCAAGAAAAATAGAATTTAACGTGAGGTGGCGAAGATGTGCCAAAGCGACACATTCAAAAGAATATGATGTAACATAGTGATTTCTCCCGAAGGATCCCCATTCTGTGTAAATGTTTTCGTAGTAAATCATGACCTGTAAAAAAGACCATGATAACTCGTAATTTATTTCTATTAAGCCACAGAATACTAGTTGTTAGACTCTAAGTAGGTTTCATAATCATGAGTCTAGCATGTTTTCGATCGTTGGTTTGTTCCCACCGTTTAATCATCGCTTGATAAGAAATGTTGTTAATTTCACAAATTGCGGTCTGTTTGGAAATTCCGCAAAAAGGTTCAGGAACATAAGGTGCCGACCTGGATCCTTGTTTTGCCAAGGTATCTGCAACCTCGTTCCCTAGAATACCTTTATGTCCTGGTACCTATAATAACGTAACAATATTCTGGAGAGCCAGGATCTGCAGGAGTTGACGACATTCCAAGGTAATTTTAGAAGTTATCTTGTAAGATTTAATGGCTTTAAGAGCCGCCTCACTGTCACTCGAGTATGAAGATTTTTCTACGAACGTAGAATTTAGCTATACATATCTGTAGACAGTAGATAATAGCTAACATCTCTGCCTGGAATACTGTCACCCTAACGACCAAGTTGACAAAGCGAAGGGTCACCACACTAAACACCCAGGCCAAAGTATCCATGTTGTCGGGAGCCATCCGTATACCAAATAATGGCACTCTTAGGAAAATGGCAACTCCCCCCCCCCCTCTGCTCTACCATGGGGTCTATTATGACCTCAGTCGAGAGCTCAGGGAGGGTACGAGTTTCCGCAATATCGGAAGGCATTTGCAAAATATTACTGGTCATAATCCGGCTAATGATGGTATGAGATTTCTCCCCAGGGAAATCTACCCATAACCCTTGATTACCCAGATAATAAGAATTTTTCCTAGCAATTCCCTGGACATGGATAAGAATCCAGGGGGTCAGGGAAAGAATGATTTCCAAGGCCCTGGTTGGAGTAGTTGAAACAGCTACCATGATACCCAAGCAGGCCAATCCCTGAAGGGAGGCCAGCTTAGTCTTAACAGTGGACTACACAGTCTTACGCCACCAAACCAGAGCACAGTATGTTAAGATAGGTCTAATGGCTGTTGCATAGAGCCAATATGTCATTTTTGGGGTAGGACCCCAACATTTGCCTAGGACACAGCGATATCGATAAAGTGCCATTTTAATCTGATATATTCTTTTATCAAGATGTTGGTTCCAGGTCAATTTACTATCGAGGATAACCCCTAAGTATTCGACCAAGGTTGGTGTTTGATTAAAAGGGATAATTTCTTTTCGACAAGTAAGAGGTACAAGAGTGGCTTTAAAAGGATTAACCCTTAAATTCTGCTCAATGCACCATGTTTGGACCTCATCCAAAGCAGATTGCATGAGGTCCAAAAGAGTAAGTTTGTCAATCCCAGTTATGTAGATGACAATGTCATCCGCATAGCCTTGGGCCACGGTTGTTTAACTTAGAGATAAGATCATCCACCACCAACTTCCATAGTAAGGGGGAAAGAATACCACTCCGCGGACAACCCCCGGAGGGTCGAATCTCACTTTTCTCCCCAAAAATGGGAGACAATTATTCTGCCCGCCAAAAGGGATTGAGCTTTTGAAATAGTTGAAAAATGCTTTAGATCTTAAAGCATTGGTAATTGAAGCATAGGAATTATTATCGAAAGCTCCCTCAATATTGAGAAAAGCTCCAAGAGAAAATTCCCTATACTCAAGGGTTCTCTCGATTTTAACCACCAACTGGTGCAAGGCAACCTCTGTAGATTTGCCTGGTAGGCAAATTGATTAACATGAAACGGACAACGCATCCCAATTGTTTGCCTAATCTACCTATCAATAATCTTTTCGAAACATTTAAGTATGAAAGAAGATAAACTAATCGGGTGAAAGCTTTTGGCCAATTCATAGCGACCACTTTGACCAACCTCCACAGACTAGGAATATAACCTAGGGCCAAACTGGCCCTAAAGATAGAACATACAGGGTGATTCAGTCAATTTCTGACCATTTCACTCGAATGACGTGCATTAGGGATAAACAATTGAAAGAATATGAGCGCCATATCGAATTAATAAATAGTTGGAGTTTCTATTGTTGCAACGGCGCTGCATGAAAATCGTATTGTTGAAAAATGGCGCCCACTTTATCAACAGAGCAGAAATGCAAGGTTGTCGAATGGTATTTTGAGACAAAATCACCTGTAACCGTGCAAAGAAAGTTCCGGAAAGAGTATAAGTGTCGAGACGCACCAGGCAGGCAAGCAATCATGGATTTTGTCAAGCAATTTCGTGCCACTGGATGTGTTAAAGGCAAGAAAAAAGACAGGAGCGAAGCTCGTGTTCGAACGGCCGAAGTTGCCGAAAATGTTCGCACAAGCTTGGTCGATTCCCCTACCAAAAAATCTGTTCGCCGCCTATCCATTGAAGAAGGGCTGTCGTATACCACGACTTGGCGAATTTTGAGACAGGATTTACACCTGTTCCCGTATATGATCCATGTTTATCAGGAGTTAACAGACACTGGAAGACACAAGCGACAACAATTTGCGATGGAGTTTGGAGCAGAAATGGAAGCCAATCAGGACATTGTGGACAACCTGTGGGTGTCAGATGAGGCCTTCTTCCATCTGTCAGGTGAGGTTAATAAACACAACGTTCGTTTTTGGGGTTCCCAGCACCCTCATGAGATCCATAAGTCACCTCTTCATCCACGAAAGATTATGGCTTGGTGCGCGATTTCGAAAAGAGGCATCATTGGTCCGTTCTTTTTTGAGGGCACCGAAACGTCACAGGCTTACCTTAACTTGTTGGAAACCTTCTTCATCCCCTAGCTGCGAAGGAAGCGTATACCGCTTCGACATCAATGGTTTCAACAGGATGGGGCTAGGCCTCACACCACTAATGAAGTGCTAGACTTTCTCAATCAGAAATTCGGAAATCGTGTCATTTCAAACAGGTTTCCATATCGATTCTGGGGTGGCTTTCTTTGGCCCCCTACGAGTCCTGACCAAAACCCATGTGATTTTTATATCTGGGGGTTCCTTAAAGACAGTGTGTTCACTACAGCACCAAGAACCCTAGACCAGCTGCGAGAAAGCATCGTCGACTGCTGCACCCTTGTGGATGCAGAAATCCTGGATAGAGTTATGAACAACTTCACCATTCGGCTGTGAGCAGTTCAAAACGTTCGTGGTGGCCACATTGAGCATTTCATCAAGACTTTTCCACGGGAATAAAAACTCCGAACTGCCTAAAATATCATACTGAAATGCTAAGTTTGTAAACATTAATGGGTCAATAAATCATAGTACTGAAATGGTCAGAAATTGACTGAATCATCCTGTAAGATCGGTGAGATCACAGCCGATGCTTGCTGAATCAAGATTGGTATGAATTCATCCGGTCCAGGGGATTTGTATGGTTCAAAAGACTTAATTTTCCATACAACTTTATAACCTGTAATCACTTCCTTGGCCATAGCCCAGTTATCCCTAGATATATTGCTGGAAGAAGCCAGACAATTAATATCAAAAGGTTTGCATCCCTGGAAGTGAGTTGCCATAAGAGTCTCAAGGACATCCTTAGCATCCCTGGTGTATTCACCATCCATTTTTTGTAGAATACCAACAAAAATTGGATTATCTCTCTTGAAAAATTTGTTGAGTCTAGCTCCTTCTTCATTCTTTTGGACTGATTCACGGAACTTCCTCCAGGAAATATGTTTAGCCATTCTAATGGCCTTATTATATTCCCAAGGGCAAGCTTATAGCTATGCCAGTCGTTGGTCTTTTTAGCTTTCCTAAAAAGCTTCCTAACAACTCGTCTACGCCGGGATAGATCCTGACTCCAACAAACGCAGCAGGGTCTACTTCTCTTTCTCAGCAAGGAACAGTTTTCGTGATACGATTGAACCAGGGCCAGTTGCAGTCCATTCACACAAAATTCCAGTTCAACCGTATCACGAATTTTTTCCGTATCAGCAGACTGGAAATCGCGGACCGAACGTCCTCACGAAATTGAGTCCAATTCGTCCACTTAGGATCCCTAAAGGTCCTATCCCAGTACTCATCAGCTAGAAGAGAAAAACGTATATGTTGGTGGTCAGCCAAAGATGACTTTTTATCAACATACTACTTTCTGATGCATTTACTCATATTGGAAGAACCAATAGTGATGTCAATTACCTCCCTTCTTACTGTCCCTCTTCCTGCTGACCTTCTATTAGAAATTTCAGCAGGTCGCCTGAGGCGCACGGGAGTGGGTCACAGACGTTGGATCTGGTTGGTGTTAAAGTGGAAGAGGGACAGTAGGAGTTTCTGGGTTATGGTTTTAATTACTGGTTGTTTCGACTGGTTCTTAAACTATCTTTTTTTCTACCACCTCTTGACCTCAATAATCACATGATCTTTCCTATATAAGCACCACTTCCATTTCTCTTTACATCACAATGAACGTAGCTTCTCTGTGTGTTGAACATACTTTTTGCATCCACAAAATCTATACGTGTCAGTGCATCCACTGCTGGGATAACAATGCACAGTGCCTGTATTGGATAGACGACTTCCCAATCGACGCAACAGACGAAATCACAAACGATGACAACATTCACTCAATACCAATGGCCATGGATGAACCAACAAGAACGCAAGGAGGATTCGCCATCAATAACCACGCAGCATGGCAATCGAGTGTATATAGTTCCTCGCAGGTATGTTCTAGAACTTGTTCCCCACGACCCGAAATTGAGCTTCATACAGACCATACCAAAGACATCCCCTTTATACACACAACTACACAATACAATGATACAGAAACATTCGTACACATTAGCACCGGAACCCCTGAAACAATCAGACAGCCACAGTGCATTATTATTGACAACAATGGACACAACAATATATCTTTACCTAACCAACATCAGCAGCCAAGTAATCAAAAAACAATTCTTCACGGAGATGACAACACTTCTACTACCTCACTATACACCCACAATTCTATGGATACAACAATTAAACGCTCAGCAACCAGCCAACAAATATTCTGCACGAAACATAGAAGAAGTTCAGGAAGCAGTGACATTGAGCAATTGGACTCTCAATCAGCAGGGATGCCTAATGAATCGCAAAATGTCATTGCCCTGGACGAAACTCACATTAACCATATTCCATCACCACCCAATAGACCGGGACCAAGCACCTCGACCTCGTTGGATGACTCAAATACCATCACCAACAATCCCATTACAGCCACAAACAAAACGTTTAAAACTTTCATCGTCCACAACACAAATCTAACATACCCAACCGGAAATCTCAATCACAGACGAAGCAGACCCTCATTCCTCTCATTTGACCACGGAGACCATCAACATATCATCTACATCTCAGCAATCAGAGGAGAAAACACAGCCTCAAGAACACGACAGCGAATCATTAACTTTCTTGGTGGAACAAGCGGAGGCGTTGCAGAGGCTATTGCCTCTACACAATCGATCAAACATATCAGAAACTTCCTTCTCTATTTACTCAATACTCATTACAGGGGATACAATAGATATGGTACTCAAATCACACAGGAACTCAACAGACTCGCAGAACTCATAAAGGACATATTAGCTAATCCACAACACATATGTAAAATATACACCGATCAAAAAAAACAACAAAAAGACGAAAGATTTGGAAGACACAAACGTTCTACAATAATTGAACTCATTGATTTCCTGATAGACAAACACAATATAAAAACAAAAGCACAATGGAACAACATAGTCGATTTACAAATAAAACAACAATTATTAAAGGAATTTGGATTGAATGAACAAAGCTATGTTGCACGATTACTCCGCTTCAGGAATCAACAACACACAAACATAATCAAAAAAACAACCATGCAATCACATTTCAACAAATTGATACAAAAACGATTACTCAAAAAACCAATAATCAAAAGTTTTACAAAAAAAGACAAATAAACACAGCAATGGTTAGAACAATTTTTTCACGAAAACAATATAGATATAGCGGAATTTTTGCATGGCTTGAAATCATTAAAACAAAACGATTAAAAAAAATTAATACGTTCATTTTACAAGGAGATACAAACGCTGGCAAGAGTCTACTCATAGAAACCATACTAGAACCTTTACAACATGAACTAGTCCCCAGAGAACGAGATAATAGCTCATTCCACCTAGATCAATTACCAGATGCAGCAATAGTCTAATTTGAAGAACCGATTTTAACTTCCATAAATGTGGGAACATGGAAATTAATACTAGAAGTAAAACCCATCAAAACAGACATAAAACACAGCGACAAAGAATCCATAGAAAGAATTCCCATTTTCATAACAACAGCAAGACCCATAACCAACAACATAGATGACAAAGAAACAGAACAAATACATCAGAGAGTCAAAATTATAAAATTTAAAAAAACAATACAACACAGACAAGAAGACTGCACACGGCCATTGACATTCACACCAGATTACATACAAAAACCTCCCCATTTTATCACGCCATACGACTTAGCTTTATTACATCACCTACATTTCGAACAAATAACACACACAAAGAAACAACTTCTCGAAACTCACACCAGAGACGTAAACGGATATGACGACACCAAACGCAAACAGTTAAAAATACGCACACAAGCAAATGCACTTAAAACAGCATGGCAACAGTACACGAAGAAAGACCAGTCATAAAGCGCCCTAGACTATTTGCCATCAAAAATATTCTACCAATGACAAACACATCAGAAGAACAACATGGATACGGACCCTCCGTATACCCAATCACTCCTTTCAACGTTTGGAATCACGGACACGTGACATTCACATACACTATAAAAAACACAAAAATGGTATACGCTCAATTTCAATGACGCCCTACATACTACCATACGTGCATTGGCCCTTCTGGACAGGAGAACACGACGAAAACGCATACGAAACAGAAAACTACAAAAATTACAAAGCAATCAACGCAATATCCTGGGGCATAAGACCTATACAAGCGAGACTAACACTTGAAAACCATGCAGTCCTCCGAAAACGACTCATCCAAACCGGGCAAACCAACACAGAAACTTGGGACTTCGGAACCAGTCAAAACCTCGTCGTCGGAAGAGGGACAACAAACGGACACGTCCTCATTGTTGGAAAAAACGCAGACACAGGACCTTTCACCAAATGACACGACGCAACCGAGTGGGAGAAGACAACAATAGACCACATAACCAAATATGAAATACCCGACAAACATCGATGGGACTATACGATAGATTTTCCGAATGAACATCCCAACGCATATCAACCATACCCGACTGACGACAAGACATACACACGATACATGCCTGGACCAACCAACTACACCATGCGACAAGGCACGTCTGGAGAACAATCGAATACAAGTAACAATTCGAATTTCCAATCTTCAATAGTGCAAAAAGTGGACAAAAGCAAGTGCTTCACGATAAAAAACCACAACATACATCTCTCCAACTACCCGGCTCTCATGATCGGATAGCCCAGCATACCTGATGAAACAGGAACAATGAAATTCAAATACAGAGTGCGTCTCATCACAGAAATGGATATTCAATTTTGTATAAAACCTGATATTTATGATCAATATGAACAAATAGGCTTAGAACGATTTGTAATTGAACATCCAAAAGCTGCTTTAAATGCAAGCAAAACAAATGTCACGACTGTATTTTTTCCTTATAAGATTTAATAAAAACATGATAAAAAGAAAAACAAAAACTTTTATTTCATTTTAAAATTTTTATTTCATTTAAATCAAAAAACAAACTAAAGAAAACAAAAACAATAAACAACAAAAGGAAAGAAAAGAAAAAGATCATTTTCATATTCTCTGGTCATAGGTGAATAAAACAAACATTATGCCTGAAGTTATGAAAATGATCTTAACTATCACAACCAACAACCACATGAAAATGATCTTAACTGCCACAACCAACAACCACATGTGAAAAACTGCTACTGTCCGTCGTCCACGTCCTTCGTGACCCTGAGTTAAAGCAGTATGAAGGTCATAGTTCCCGCCAATCAATCCAACGATAGCGCCTCAGCCGCCTCCTGCTGTATTTTCTAATAGAAAATGCAAAACTGACATTTTCTAAATGATGAAGGTTGGTTTATTACCTAGATTAAAAATGTCTAAGTTATTTTCTAAGATAAAGTCAAATAAAAACTTACCTCTCTGATTAGTATTAGAGCTCCCCCACATTATGTGGTGAGCATTTGCATCGCAGCCAAAAACGATTTCAACGTTAAGGCTAATCGAAGTTTCCCATATTCTTCTGAAGTCGTCATTTATAGGTGTAATCTCTTTAAAAGGAAGGTAACCTGAGACAAAAATAATGCCTTGGTTTCTCCCTTCTATTTGAGGGTGATTTTTGATAAGGCCAAGTCCCTGGAACATAGTTGATACATAGGCAGAGCATTAATATTATTTTTTTTTAATCAATAAACAGGCTCGGGGAGATGAGCATGAAAAGTCATAAATCATCTTATATCCACAGTTGCTCAAACCTCTAATTCCACCTTTGGAAATCCAAGGTTCTTGAATTAGAGCAATGTGAATGTCCTCTGCCAGAAAAGTCCCACTGAGGTTGGCTACCGCCAGTTTTTTATGCTGCAGGTTTGGTTGAATGCACCTCAGCATCTGGCAGTGAAGATGTTGAAGGTTTCCCTAAAACCTTAGCTTGATTTGAGATAGCCTGATATATAGAAACCATTGTCTATCCCTCAAAATCCTTGCATCCAGTTCGGGAATAGCCAGCACAATGGTAACCACCTGATCCTTGAAATTAAGATTCAGAATGCCCCATTGTGATAAAGTGAATACCTTATTCTGGATTTTGAATCCTTCTCAGGATTACTTTCCCAGAATATTTGCTGAAAAGTTCAGGGAACTTTAAGATTATTTCGGTAGTTTTGACGAGTATATTCGCCTCTCCCACCAAAAGAGTCTCACCCTCCCACGGTTTAAACTTCTTGACTGTTGTAGTCACCCAATCAGAAGTAGCTTGGTCCGCACAGAGCAAAACACATGCTCCAGCTTCCAAGCGACAGTACTTAAACTGAGGTCCAATTCCTGAATACATGTCCCCCATAAAACCCACCATTTTTTCTTGGAAAGCATCCAACTGCCGCTCAGTGAGCTGCTTGTCTGATAGCCATCCAGGACAACTGCCATATAAGTAGTTGTTAAAACCTCGCGAAAAGTCCCTGATTTGGGTTTCTTCACGCGCTTTTTGCCCTCTGAAGGAGTGTTACCCTCAGACCTGGGTCTTTTGGTCATGGTTTACACCTCCTTTTCAGTGCGCTTTAGGCCGACCCTAGATTTTTAAACCTTAGTGCTTTTCAACGTTTTCTTCTTGGATTTACGGCATTTAGCCTATCGAGAAGTAGTAAGTTTACCAATCGTGCTACCGCCCTCGCCAGAGGCTGCACACAGTGAAGCATGCGGCGCCTTAGGTTCAGAAGCAGCCTGATTGGGTTCAATTGATATGACAGAGGGCATTTCTACGGTACCATAAAACGAATGTACTGACTGCGTGCCACCTTTAAGAAGTAAAGCCATAAAATTCAAGCTGTAAAACAAGTACGCGACTTTGAGAACGACTATACATATCAACTGGTGGTGATCACTAGAAGGAAAGCGCATGTGAAGCCACAGCCTTAAATTGAACGCTGCATTTTGGATTATGTGTCAAGGATTTTGCATTATTGTCAACTGAATGACAGAGCGGAGCAACGAGGTGAAATTGTAAAGAACAATTTTAATGATTTCTTAATAAAGAATTGGGAGATTTCCTCGGCTGGAGGAAATTACAAAACAACACAATATAGTTCATCCAACCTTAGTTTGCGCATAATGTAATGGCCGTTTCAATTGTTGGACATTGTTATAACAAAAATAAAACAATACATAACAATTAACATGTCCATCACATTTCGCGCAAAGTAAGGTTGGAAGGATTATAGTAACATGCTTCTTTCAGTCCAAATCGAACATAAGGAATCCAAATGCTCGTTAGTTCCTAGTCGCTCTAGGGCCATTCCAATCGTCAATAGTAGAGGACAAGGAGTAGCATCTACCGTGTTAGAGAGCTGTCGGACCAGCTGAGGCAGTTACTGGTACCACAACTTCAGAGCGCGGCAACCTCTCAAGGTAAGTCAACTGGGACGTGGAAACTGTAGCAAATAGAATCGTTCATTAGTATCGTGATAAGATAAACCAATAGAACAAATGATTAGGTTTTTATAAGTTGAATAAATATCATTTAATTGAAGTCGATCCAATGTCCAAACGCGGACATTCGCGCGGGCACCCAACGCAAACGCCGGCTAAATCAGAGAGGGGAAAGGTTACTTCGATGGCCTCCAACGTCCACGGGAATGGGCTATGGGTAGTGGCTTGGTACGAAGAGTCCGTTGTCGTCCGTCAAGTGTCGTCCGGCAAGAGTGAGTCGCCGTCCGTCTTTGCGAGGTCTGGCTCGGGATATCCAGGCGTGGCACTGCTAACGACTCCCGCTGATTAGTCTAAAATCGGGCTGCTCACAACACCTTGCTCACAATTATCGAGCGATGAAAGTGAAGAGGAATTTAGTTCATTTAACGGGAGAGATAATAATTCATTTTGGAAAGTTCGATACTCAAATTTAGAATATGAAATCTTCTTACTTGATTTTTGCGCAGAATTGCGTCCGTCAATCGTACTGGTCCGAGGAGAAGAAGGCACCCTTAAACGCCTTTGGGAAGCATGTTTGCTATGGCCGATATTCCATTTGTCGTCGTATCGCCTCTTTCTTCGTGGTTGGCGGCGCTGACTGGAATTCGGTTTGGCCGTCTCGGGCACTCGCCTTCAACGATCATGTCGGGTGGCTTCAGCGAACTCTTCAAAATTTCGCAAAGTTGAAACACATGAAAATTTATCAAAGTTCAAAGTCTTACTTTGCATAGGCTTCGGTTCACTATTCTTCCTCCGGTTACGATCGAAGACCTTCCTTGGAGCATCGACTTCATTCCTGGACTGCTGTCGGTTGCTGACACTTACTCTCTGCCTCCTGTTCTTTGAATCCCGCCTTTTATTCGTCTTCAGTGGATTCTGAGCGGATTCTGCGCACTCGATCCGCCTATGGTCTTTCTTCTTTTGCTTCTTTCTCTCTCTGGTCGTTCTATTCCATCTCGGGGTGTCAGCTTCCTTTCTTTTCTCATTTCTTTGAAGTTCGAAGCTTTGAAGCTCTTCTTTTTTGCTTCTGCTCCCCTCCGGGGATTTGACAATTATAAAGAGCAGTCAACCAATTAAAAATAAGTACAATAAAATATACGGAAAAATTTATTAGTAAAATAAATATAGTTTGATTATAAGCAGTTACCAAAACAGTTTGTTATTTTACTAAACGAAATATAATTAAATATAAAAACGATTATATCGCGAACGAAAAATTTATTCACCCCCCCCTCCCGTCCTAATATTTCAAAGGAGCACATAGACAAAGTAGATACTCAAACTCTCTTTATTTTATCATCTTTCGGTAAAACGTGAAAATCAAATATTCTGCAGTTATTACTACTGTCAGAAAACTGTAAAAATTAGGCACAGCGAGGCGATGAATAGCGTTGAAAAGAAACGGAATATAAATACTAATCTGTATGAGCGATAGCGAATACTCGCCTCTGACATCAGGCGTTCAGGTGTGCTGACATTGCCCTAATTTTTAAAATTTAATAACTCCTAAAATAATAGAGATATTTGAAAAATTTTTGTGCAGAATTTATTTTTTCAATGTCCTCTATAATTTTAGGACAAAAATTATATATGTCAAATTTTGATGTCAGTTGCCCTTTAAATCATTCTGCCCAAACAAAACAGACGCAGGGATTGGTGCAGCCCAAACAAAACACCCCTAGGTCTAAAGCTCTAGATTAGGAAAGTATGGCAAACTTCGTCGTCTGATACCAAATCCGCCATTGTTGGCCCAGTTGGCCCTATCAAGTGAAATACGCTTCCTCTAAAATTCGGCTTAAATGCATCCTTTTTTACAAATTTTCTTATTATTATCGTCTGGAAATATAACTGACAATCAGTAAATTCTGTAAGTATTGATTTTTCTTTAAATGTTGTTTTCAATTAAAATTTTTTACATATAAATAATGATAACGTTGAGGCAATTTAATGATAACCAAATTAAGGTTTTAGTTTATTTTCACTTTATTTATTTATCCTTAATAAACGATTTACATCTAATTAATAAATTTTAAAAAACATTGTGTGTAATTTTTGTAATTTTATTTATCAAAATATAATTTTATAAATTTTTATTAAAATATAACTTAATAAACTTTTATCAAATTAATTTTTATATTTATATCAAAAATTTCACTTTACCAATTTTAATTTTATTAAATTATAGAAATTATTAAATTATTAAAAAAACTATAATTATATATCAAAAAAATTATATATTATATATAAAAAATATCAAATATAATTTAATAAAATAGGAACTATTAAATTTAAGTTTTTGATTTAAATATAAAAATTACTTTGATAATTATATTTTGATAGAAAATTTTAAAAATTATAATTTGGAAAAACTATCATTTTGATTACAACAAATAATTACAAAAAATAACTACACATGCAATGTATTTTGAAATTTATTCTTTTATGGAGGTTTATAATATTGACGTAAAAAATCTACCAAAAAAACTTATAGTTAAAATTTTCTATATTTTTTCTCGGCCAAATGGCAAATTTTCACTATTCAGTTTTCATACGTTATATTCAAGTTCTATGATGAGTGATAATTAACTTCGCTAAAATAAGATGAAAATAATATGGACGTTTTATTTCAAGTTTTGCCTCCACATTTCACAGACATTTTATCTTACGTTGAATTGCGTTTTCTTAAAAAGAACTATATTCAACAAAAAATTATATTTTCTGATCGTCTGAGAATTGCACAATGCAACATTTCTATTACATTCGGTAAAGTTATAATATAAACGTACTTGCTTCTTATTACTTCTTCGGATATTTTAACGAATTTATTAACCTCCAAGGAGCATAGATTGAAGGATCCTGAAATTTTGCCTATTCGCATTAAAATTTAGGATCAATCAACGAATATTTCATTAAAAATTTAATCTAAATTGCATCTTCCACATGCATTTCAATGGTATCTATCGCTGCGTTTGGGCCAACAATGGCTGACAAACTCACGTTCTACCAATCAGCAGCTGCGGGCGGAAAAGGTTTGCCGTACTTTCCTTATCTAGAGCTTTACCCTAGGTCAGTCCTAGCACGTCACCTGGTGACAAAATCACGAGAAAATGGTGGGTAAGAAATATTAATATAAAAAACATCATATGGGAAAATTAATTTTTAAAAATAATATCGGCTGTAACGTCATGAGGATTGTCATGTGGTCAGGCGACTGTGACGTTATTTTGATGTACGGAGGAGGTAGGAGTCTGATTGGCGGATATCAAGGTCATTTGGAATCCACCTTGTACCTTATCTCCTGATGACAGTTTTGTTACGTTGTACGATCGTTAAATTATATTCTTAAGTTTGAGATGTAGCCAAATTCATGCAATAGAGGGGACTAAAAGCGCTTCTTCCATAAATTCAGCAATCCATTTACTGAATACAGCAACGGAATTTGAGCGTGTGCACAGAGAAGGGGATTAAAAGAACGTGGTTCATACTCTCACAAAGCCAACGAGAAAGACAGGTCGCGGCACTGAAATGTCACCTAACCATAGTGGTCTGAGCAGCAATCCAACTTTCATTGTGTCCATCTTGGATTTTAATCAGTGTTTTTTCGTTTGTTAAAAAGAATGAAGGTGTGATTGTTAATCGGACTAATATGGTCAGGTGAATTTTCAGTACCGGGGCAACACCATCTATACTCTGTCCAACGAAAGAAAAACTGGGCGTGTCCAGTTAAATTTCCAATTTCAATTGTTAATTATTATTTATTTTATTTAGCAACAATGTCTAACAATTGAAATTGGGAATTTAATTAGACATGCCCAGTTTTTCTTTCGTTGAACAGCGTATAGACAGAAAGCCTGATAACGGAAACGTCATATATGGTTACATCATCATTAGTCGACCAAATTTAGGGCTTATTATTGGTAGAAATAGGATTAACAATAGTCAGGTGGTGATGTAACAATGTATGACGTTTCTGTTATCAGGCCTTATGTCCAGGTGGTGTTGGCCGGGACCTGTCTTTTTCGTCGGCTGTGATACTTTCAAAAATGATGTAACAATGTTTTGAATATAACGAAGTTTTTAACCATTTTAAATTTATTTCATGGAAGAATAACAATGGAAGCGCCGCTTGCAAGGAATCGCGTCACACATTATGGGAGGAGATATCATGTTGCCCACCAGAGTGCCACGAAATCCCAATGTTTGTTTTCATTAAGCAAGAATCTTTTTTGTATGGTAATGCTGTAATTATAATATTTTGAAATGATTTTTTGTTCATTATGGCTCTTTCCTTCAATGAACATGCCCAGAACTTAACAGCTAACTTCATGGAAACCCCTGCACCATTTAAATCAATTTAAAAAAAATAATTATTAAAGATTTTTCTAGCATTTCAAAAAAAGTGCTCCAAAACCGGGCCCATATTAAATTTGAAATGTGTCATTAAAATGAAAAGAGAAAGTAAATATTAAATGAAAGAAAAGCATTTATTTCCTATAAAACCAATTATAAAATGCAAATTCAAAAATTTTTAATGAAATATCAAGTGCTCAATTACTTCAAAGACGTCTGTAATTCTATAGTCATACACACACCGGCCAATGAATTAGAAACCTTCATTCAATATGGTATTGACCCTCCTTTGGCTGTAAGGAAGACAGATCGCGCCAGGTGCTGCATAGATCGCATTAGGGTATAACCACCAAGAGAGAAGGCCTCCGCGATGAAATATAATACATTGTTACACCATCATATTTAGGGCACGAATAACAATGCCCTACATTTGATGATGTAACAATGTATTACGATTCATCGCAGAGGCTTTTTCTCTCGGTGGTTACGACTATAGTTCATCTAATCTTAGATTGCGCGAAATGTGATGGCCGTTTCAATTGTTGGACATTATTATAACAAAAATAAAACAATACATAACAATGGGGAAGTTGCATGAAAATTTTTAAATTTTTTTTCGATAGTTTAGATCACTAATATACTGGTATGGGTATTCTTTTTTTCTAATTGTGGGTAGTTATTTTTTTAAAAATTATTAAATTTGACACCGTCAAAATCGCTATGTCATAGCTCAAGAGTAGAGGCTAACGAGAAAGACAGGCTACGGCACGATTTTATCACGTGACCCTACTAGTCCCAGAGGTCAGGCACACCGTTTGCTAAACATGGCTGACTGCATAGGCTTTATTTGCACGCTAGCATAAAATCTGCAAAATATATAAAAATCAAATTAATTAAAATTTAATTTATTAATAGCTCTTTTAATTATATAACTATTTAATTTCTTATCATGTTCACGTTTTATTTTATTCAGTATTTAATTACATTAATGTAGAGAATGAAGTTAAGAATAATTTAATGATGTAATCAGAGTAGTATGTTTGAAATGCCATCGATTCGAAATAGGGCTACTGTAAGCACGTGATCGGCATTTCCTCCTTTCGCGCCGGGGCCTGTCTTTCTCGTTGGCTACGCTCAAGAGTGGTGTGACGTCACATGCCATGAAACCGGAAACCATGCCTATATCTTTCGCTGCTTTTCATGATCTGTCTGCATAGAGATAGATCTTAGATGCCTAACATATATATTTATGATCTGTCTGTAATAAACAAGTATGCTTACAATTATTATTTCATTCCCATGTATACAAACACCAATATAATAAGACTTAATAAAGCATTCATAAGGGCACCAAAACATCACGAAAGAAGAAGAAAAAATCGATGAAAGTACTGAGGAGCGATACTCGGTGCGAAATTAACGTTGGTTTCCATGACCTCGTACTCATATGTTATTCTTCGATTTTGAGTTAGCCAAAGAAGGAATGGACAAAAGCACATGGGATACAATTGTTTTTTTGTCTGATTCTTCAGACGTAGCAGAGCTTTGCTCCGATTAAACTTTAAATTTCACCCGGTTTCGATCACCTGTTCAAGTGCATTATTTACCCATGGATGTATACATCTTATCTTTGTTTCGGTGATTATCGACTATAATCCTGAATTCCACAAGGAGAAATATAGACATGAAAATAAGTAATAGAAGGACTCGTTTTTCGAACAAAATTTGGTGAGCTCTATTATTTTATCATAGATAGTTGCGTTTTCATCTCTTCTCGTAGAGGTCGAGGAAGGGGAGAGGGGGCAATCGAAACGTCGGCGCTATGCCTTCATGTGGTGCTGTAATTTTTAAATTATATTTGAAACGATCGATTTTATTAGTTCGAGGAGCTTTTAAACAACCTGTTTGATTTGTGTAGTATCAGTTTGTTACTGGATGGTTTAATTATGCATTAAAATATGCGAAGAAATAGCGGTATCGCTAAACAAGATGCCATTTCGGAGCTATCCCCTTTCCGCGCATGCGCAGTGGCAGTGGTGATCTATAAAGGCGAGTGTCACACGTCGTTGCATTTTTAAAGTAATTTTGATAGTTTTTTTTAATACTTTTAAGATTTTTAATGGCGATTTTCATATTCAGCGTACCGAAATCTATATAAAGCAGGCCTTCTTTTTAAAAAAGAAATTTCATGCAACTTCCCCATTAACATGCCCATCGCATTTCGCGCAAACTAAGGTTGAATGGACTATAGGGCCGACCTTGACCTGCGATAGAGGTTTTTCATTGAAACTGAAAATCAAAGTAAAGTTCCTATCTATCGATAGGGCAGCGCTGCAGGTGCAGTTGGGCCGCAAGGCCGCTCTAATAAAGGTCATGACAAGGTTTGATGCATTAGTTTGAAGCAAAATGGCGGATCGATCTATCAAACTAAACAATCGAAAACTAATATATGTGCTATCAGAACAATTTATAGCTGAGCAATCGGTCATTTTAAACGAATTTATATTTTTAAATAGCAAATTTCTTGAGTTCGAAGCAAATTCTTAAGCTAGATTTCTTGAGATCAAAGCAAAATAGCGGCCTTGTCATGACCTTTATTAGAGCGACCTTGTTGGGCCGATTGTACATGCAGCGCGACTTTTCAATAGAGTTCCCGCCCTATTGGGAGCTAGAAACATTAGCTTCATTTTTACAATGAAGCTGGATGACCATGAATATCTATAGACCGTTATGAAGACTTTTGCGATTGTTCTGTGAAGCAGCATCAACAATGATGCAAGTCTTTCACGTGGTAATACAATGTATTTTTTAATTTCTACAGAGTCCGCCAAAAAAATGTATACACACTTTATTATATGTCATCTATAATTTTTTCCGTAACAGCAAAATCGAAAGCTTACACCCCAATATTATTACATGCATTTAATGAAGACGATCCCGATAAAAGAAGACCACAATTGCCACCTAGACATAGGAGATTACTAATAAGAGTTTGTTAAAAAAATGGATAGGAGCAATTGTTCGCCGTATTCAAAAATATCTCAACGCTTATGGTAATCACTTTGAACAGCTGTCGTAATTGTAGAAATCAAGACTTATATTCATCGCTTGATGCCTAAATGTATTTATTATGACAACTTTTATATAGTTTTTTCTTTTGCTGAAGTGAGTATACATTTTTTGGCGGACTCTGTATACAGGATGTTCTCGAATAACGTGTACAATATTGGGGGGTGGGGTGATAGAGGGATCAAATCTAAGCCAATGTGCATTTCTCTTATTCATTTTTTTCTCTGGGGCATTGTTTTTGAGATAAAAAATGTTGAAATCCTTCCTGAAGGAAACAGTTGTTTATATTCTATGGGGACACTTAAAGACATTGGTTTACGAGACACCTGTGGGATCCGATGAAGAGCTGGTACCCAGAATCGCCGTAGCTGCGGACGAGATTCGCGAAGAACCAGGAACTTTTGACCGTTTACGTCAGTCCATGCGGCGACGTTGTAAAGCATGCATTCATGCCAGAGGGAGTCAATTAGAACACTTATTGTAAAACATTTGCATGTTTCATAAAACACAAATCACATTATGGTACTGTATGCTATGTGTTTTTGTTCTTTTTATTACATGATTGACCATGATTTTGACCTGTTCCAGAAGCAGGGATTGAGTGGCATATTACGTCTACGCGACGTCCAACTTTTTTTTTTATCTCAAAAACAATGCCCCAGAGAAAAAAATGAAAGAGGAAAATGTTGCTTAGATTTGATTCCTCTATCACC